>ML685903.1:639286-855748 GCA_007922175.1 Pelusios castaneus
CACCGGCATCGAGGGATGCTGGGCTCCTGGGCAGGGGCACCCTCGGCAGACTGAGGGTTCTGGAGCGCAACCAGCTGCTGCAGGCATGCCATCTGCTGCTCGAGGGCTACAGTCTGCCACTCCACAAGATCGACCAGGTGCTGGAGCAGCCCCCAGCCAGCCCTCTTGTGGGCATCCACCCGCTCCCTCCAGGCTGTCAGGCGTTCCTCTGACTCTTCCGTGAGGCACACCAAGTCCCCGAGGTGTTCATCACTGGAGAAATGTGCCCACCTTCTTCTCCTGCCAGGGGCTGCTGGAGAGAAGCAGAGAGTCCCTCCGATTAGCTGGTGTGATGTGCAGCCAGATAGCATCTGCTGTCCCCTGCCCACCCCCCTGCTTTCCACTCCTTGTCCTTTGGGACAGAGACCCTTTGGCACACGCCGCCATGCTCTGCTGCCCAGGTCAGGTGTGGTTCCCATGGTGGTGAGCTGCAGGCTGTCCTGCCCTGGTGGTTTCTCCTGAGGCCACGTGCCACAGGTGTTGGGCACATGCTGTCTGGCCTTGGCATTCCTGCCTACAGTCCCCCCACTCCATCACCCGACACACCACTGCCCCACACAGCTCCAGCTCCCACCCACCAGGCAAGCCCCTCTGCCCCTGTGGGAGGTCCTCTGCTCCCCCCCCCCCGACCCTGCCTGTCCCTGGGCCATGCCCTCCTGAAATCCCCATCCCACAAGCATGCCCAGCTCTACCCGCAGGGAGAGAGGGACAGAGGGAGTGAGCACCCAGCAGGAGGTGCAGCAGGTGTCTGGTTCTCTGTCCCATAGCCCAGGGTGTCCTGAGTGGGGGGAAGCTGCTCCTCCTCCTCCAAGGCTAGTTCCGCTGTCGGGGGCAGAGATCAACTCCTGGCTGGTGTCAGGGTCTGGGGGTGGTGGGGTGCCCTACGGCTGCATGCTGGTTTCTCCCTCCTCCAGCACCACATTATCATCCACCCAGCCTTCCTCCTGGTCATCATCGAGGGAAGGTGGCTCGGTGCAGTCGATGGTATGAGCTGGCATGCCGCTGCCCTCCTGTCCCAAGAATGCATCCAGCTGTTGGTATTACTGGCAGCTGGTGTTGGGGGTTGCCCCCGTCCGGACCCTTGCCTCCCAGACCTTCTGGTAGCCCTGGCAGAGGTCCTTTATTTTTACCCGGACTTGCTCAGTGTCCTGGGTGTGCCCCTTCTCTTCCAGGGCCCTAGAGATGGAGGCATAGATATCCCTGTTCCTCTGACTCCCCTGCAGCTCGGCGTGTACTGGCTCATCTCCCCAGATTTTCAGGAGATCCAGGATCTCCTGGTGGGTGCAAGATGAGGCCCTCTTGCTGTGCTGGCTCCCCTCCAACATGGCTGCTGTTGTAGGCCTGGCCAGGTCAGTTTTGCCCAGGGCAGGCCCTTCCTTCCCTTCCTCGTGCCAGGAATGCTGGGAGGAAGGTCTGGAGGCACTGAGTCGACTTAGCTAAATAAATTCCAAAGGGGTAGCCCTGTTAGTCTACTGTAGAAAGACAACAGAGTCCTGTGGCACTTTTAAAGACTAACAGATTTATTTATCACATGAGTTTTCGTGGGAGAAAATACCACTTCGTCAGACGCTTTGAAGAAGGGAAACTTACAGAATGGGAGGAAATTAAATGCAGGGGAGTGTATGACATAGGATCAGGTCAGGTTGTAACAGCAAATCAAAATGGGTGTTAGGATTCAAACACTGTTAACAGCTCATAGAGGAAGGTGAGGTCAAATCACCTGTTTTAATGAGAGAAAAATCTATAGTCCCTGTTTAACCCCAAGGCAACTGAGTCAAATTTGCATATAAGTTTGAGTTCTGCAGTTTCTCTTTGAAGCTGTGATTTGTTATTCATCTGTTTCAACACAGCTATTAACAAGTCGTCAAGGGAGTGAGCAGGGAGATTGAAGTGTTCCCCTATTGGTTTTGTAGTGTTGCAATTTCTGATGTCAGATTTGTGTCCATTGATTCTTTGGCACAGAGACTGTCCTGTTTGTCCAATATATAAGGCAGAGGGGCATTTCCGGCACATGATGGTGGAATCACATTGGTGGATGAGCAGGTGAATGAGCCCTTGATGGAGTAGGTGGCTTGATTAGGCCCTGTGATGGTGTCTTCAGTGTAGATATGAGGGCAAAGTTGGCAGCGTGGTCTGTTGCAGGGATATGTTCCTGCTTTAGTGTTTCTGTTGTATGATCTGTAGTTGCTGGTAAGTATCCTTTTAAGGTTGGGGGGCTGTCTGAAAGCAAGGAGAGGTCTGTCTCCCAAGGCTTGAGGGAGTGAGGGATCATCTTGTAAAATAGGCTGTAGATCTTTGATGATGTGTTGAAGAGGTCTGGCTTGGGGGTTGTAGGTGGTGACCAGTGGCATTCTGTTGTTGTTTTTCATGGGCTTCTCCTGCAGTAGTTGACTTCTGGGTACCCGTCTGGCTCTGTCAATTTGTTTCTTCACTTCTGCGGGTGGGTACTGTAGTTTTAAGAATGCTTGGTAGAGATCCTGAAGGTGTCTGTCTCTGTCTAAAGGGTCAGAGCAAATGCGGTTATATCTTAGGGCTTGACTGTACACAATGGATCATGTGGTGTATTGAGGATGAAAGCTCGAGGGATGTAGGTAACTATACCAATCAGTAGGTTTGCAGTATAGGGTGGTCTTTATGTGCCCATCGCTAATTTGCACTGTAGTGTCCAGAAAGTGGATCTCTTGTGTGGAGTGTTCCAGGCTAAGTTTGATTGTGTTTTGGAAATTGTTGAAATCTCTATGGATATCTTCAAGGGCATCTTTACCATGGGTACAGATGATGAAGACTTAACAACTCAATTTAAGCATTAAGTCGACTTAAAAACCGGTAGTTATTAAGTCAACTTAAGGAAGCCCTTAAGTCACCTTAATTTGCCAGTGTAGATGTAGCCAAAGAGACTGTTCCTCATTGTCACGTACCTGATTTGACAAAAATATTGTGTTTTGTCCTGCTACTGAACTTTAAAACAAGATATGTTTTTATTTGTGTCAGACACATGTTATAATGGGGGCTAACATTCAAATACAGTGGCTACCCAGGAATATTTGCCCAGTACTTTTAATGTTCAGGAAGCAAGTACTACAAGAGTCATTCAAGATGGCAAGTAAACATTGCCTGGCAGAATGCATTCCATGGAGATATATTCTGGAAATCATTATCAAAATGCTACTTCAAAGTCTCCCTGATTTGAATAGTCCTTCACTGTTCCCTCTCACTTCCCTGATATTTGTCTTCTCAGAATCAGCTGATGAACTTCAGTGCTCCAGCCTAAGGAACTTTTCCCCCTTTGCTTCTCAAATGTTATGCATAACATAGTTTCAGCTCGGACCCTGGTAATATTTTTCTCATTGAGATCTAACCTGACAAAAATGTAGCACCAGTGACCTTTTAATCAGACAAACATACACTTAGTGGTCATTTGACACCTGCTGAACCTTTTATTGAAGTACTCCTTGTTAGTAAGTAGGTTCCTTGTGTAATGCTTTATGAACCATGAGAGCAAAAGGTAGATTTGCCAGGATCGCTATCGGCATTTACACATCCCCCTTTGGAATCTTCTGGTCTGGAAGGAAAGTAACATTATTGCAGCTTTCTATTCAGCCATTGTTCCTAAATGTGCGTGAGCCATAAACTTTTCCTGACCACCCTGCATTGATGAAATACACCCAGTGATCCACCAGCACCTGGAAAACCATGGAAAAATGGCTCATTCAGTTGATGCCAAAAGATGGTTTAGGGTCAAAATTGATATATGTGTTCCATCTATCATCACATCATAGTTAGGTAATTTCATTGCATCAAAGCCATCAAGTATTTTCTTCACATTATTGAGATCTACTGTCCTTCTTAGTAGGTGGCAATTAATGTCCCTGAACATTTGCATGATTGCAACCTCTATGGTGAACTTTCCAACTCCATAGTGATTTGCAACTGACAATCCCACCACTTATTGCTTGTTCCCTGAGCCCTGTACCAGCAATCCAACTTGTGAAGCTATTCTTGAATGCTAGCAAGAATCTTGAATCATTTCTTTTTATGGAATGCAGCTTAGCAGGTACCACCAATTCACTTTCTGTTTCACAGCTCACGAAATATGGCAGGACCAGTAGAATTGTGTTCATAATGAGCATCTCCACACCAGTCAGCAGTTCAGAATCCACATGTTCAGGCAGACATGGCAGGCAAACAGTTTACAAGGGGTGTTCAAAAATAGCATGAAATACAGTCGGAAGTCCATGGAATGATAGGATGGAAAGAATTGTATCACGGGATCATGAGCATGTCATCATGATGTACTGTAATTTATTCCCAGATCTCCCAGCAGAAGATTGCAGAAGATTTCAAGTTGCATAGTATAATAGCTATCCATGATGAAACACTTCTTTATTGATGAAATAGCACTGACCGTGGACATGCTTCACCAACATAAGGAGTAGTGTGCGCTTGTGCAACCAATATAATTAAAGCAGCTTATAATCATCAGTATAACTTAGAGAACTTAACTCTGCTGTGTAGACATAGCTTAAGATATGAAGCGAGCTCTTTCAGTTCCTCTCTAGCTGTAGGGGAGATGATATTACAAGGTAGCATAAGCACATAGGAGTGCAGAATTATATTGAGGGCCAAATTCTAAATAAAATCTTCAAACCTTATCAATACTGGTGTTGATTTTGATTTACAAAATTCTAAATAGCTTGGGATCAGCCTACTTGGGGCAATGCCTCTCTGCCTGAAACTGAAGCTAAAAGTCTCCCAGTTTAAAAGACAGGGAGGCTAGGACTGCACAGTCTGGATCCTCAGCTTTGGAACGTGCCCTCTTTGAGCTGAATTTGCTGGCATCAGTTGATTGTTACACTGAAAATGCTATCATAACTTTCTGGGAAAGGTGATATGTAATAACAATTGCTGGAGTTCAGTAGAATGGTTAGAGGTGATGGTGCTATAGGTAGTGTGGGGTATAAGTAATAAGTGATGAGGGGAAGTTAGACTCGTGGATTTTAATTTTCGATTTGTAATTTTTGTTTACCTGGTGGAATCACTAAGACAACCAGGTTACTTTCTTTCATAATTTATTTTGTCTAAATTAAAAGTAAGTGATAAAGGGGCTAAATTATGGTTTTAGAGTAGGGATGTCAACTTTCTAATTTCTTAAAACTAGAAATTACAGGCTTGTATCCTCCCCCTCCCGGTTGTTCCCCACTTCCATTTCCCTACCAGCCATTTGCCCTCTTTTTCATTTTCCTTCTCCAGTTATTTTCCCCTCCTTTCCTATTGTCTCTTTGTCCTTCCCTTCCTCAAGACTCACCTGTCACCCTGTAGAGCCGGGCTAGGAGATGACGTGGAGCTTGCCTATCTACCTGCCTGCCCATGCGATGCATGTTGGAAATAACCCAAACAGAGAATGGACTGGCATGGGTTGATGACCTGCCCCCTCCTACTGTCCCTTCAATACTGCTCTGGCTCATCCTAGTCCCACTGCCCAAGGTCAGGCTGTCAGAGGACGGGAGCAGGTTGACCGTGGCATTTGCAGACTTCCTGTTCTGGGGTCCCTGCAGGTGGTAAACAGAGTATCAGTGTCCATTCAGTATTTCTGATCAGACATCTTACAGATCACCTTTATATCAGACTTTCAGGTTGAAAACAGAACAGCTGGCAATCTATTTTAAAGCAAGAAACCCACTGAGGCATCAAAATGTGAGGAATAACAGCACTCAACAGCAACATCTTTATATATATATATATATATATATATCAGTGTGTAGTCCCCTACCTAGACATCTGTTCAAGTAAAAATATGGCCCTCATCACAATTTTATATGAGTACCTCCAGTTGTTACCAGGTGTCAGAAGGTGCAGGGTTTTGTCAATGATACAAAATCACCAGGTATTGTCCAATAAAAGTTGTGCTGCAGATCCAGTAGTGCTGAGTTCCTTTTGTACTCAGGAAGCATTATAAGCAGTATCATAAGCTGTGCTTTGCAAGAGAGTGCTGGAGCACAAAGGCATCCCCCTATCTTCTCCCCCTCCCTTAGTTTTTAGGTGGGAGATTACTTGGACTTTTTGTGGTATGTTAGAATTCTTTGAGCCAGACACTACTCCAAGTTATACCTGGTCATAGTGAATCAAATGTAGTTAGACCAGATATGCAGATGATTTTTACCTTCCACAGTAATTTTGTCAGACCAAAATCCAGTCCTCCAAACTTCTGAGTGTGTCTGTTCATAGATTCATGAATTTTAAGACCAGAAGAGACCATTCGATCATCTAGTCTGACCTCCGATATACCACAGTTCTTTAAATTTGTTTGACAAAAATGTATCTTTCAGAAAAGTATCCAGTCTTGATTTGAAGATATCAATAGATAAAAAACATATCACTTCCTTAGGGTTTTGTTGGTAGTAGTTTGTTTTGTTTTGTTTTTGTTTTGGGGTTGTTGCTTTTTTGGTGGTTAATCACCATAACTTTTAAAAATGTGTCTTATTTTAATTTGAATGTTTTGTTTGGCTTCATCTTCCAGCCATTGATTCTTACTATATCTTTCATCACTAGATCAAGCACCCCTTTAAGTCTATAGTAGCCAAGGGAACTCAATATGAGGATAATTTGCAGAAAGTGTTCAACAGTTTGTAGGATTAGACCCTTAATTATGTATTTAAATTTAGCTACAGCCTATAAACCTTTTATTTAAACAATAGTCAATGTTGTGGTTTAACAATGTCTCCTCATTACTGAATTATTTCTTTGTTTCCTTCTAATGTCACTGGATAATTCTAAATGAGTAATAATTCATGATGATACATAGCTGTCAAATAGCATGGGTGGAGCAATGACTAAGCTCTAGGCAGATGCAATTACATTAGTGATAGGAATACCAGAGGAATGGATTTTAATTTATTCAGGGCCAGATACAAAGTCCATTAGAGCCTCTGGGAGTTTCTCTGATGAATTCTAGAATTCAGTATACTTTGGATAAGCTCCTTAACAAATACTAAAATTTTTACTATAAAGTAGCTTTTACCCTTTCATATTAGTGAAAACAAATTACTATTTTATGGCCTTTAAATCAATCTTTATTCTCATTAGTTAACACAGCCACACTGCAATGTCAGCATCAGACTAGAAAGCCAGAAAAAAAGAGCAGTGATGATGGGAAGGGGATAGGTCACTTCTTCACTTTAACTTCCACAGATTAGACATCAGGTGCAATTACAAAGAAATATTTTATATACAATTCAGTTGCAACACTATTGTTGAATACCTGTAAAGCCATTCATTATAAATCAATTTTTGAGGAAGAGAAAGAGAGAGAGAAGGAGTGTCTGTAACATTAAATTTAAATTTTTTGAGTTCCACACATGGGGCCAGTTGGACAGGCAAAGAGTCTCAATGTGTGAATGAGCTGATGGTTGAGGGTTTTAGGTTTATTAGGGTCTAGGCAACCTTTTTGGGAAAGAAGTAGTCTATACAGCAAGGATAGACTCCAACTAAATCAAAATTGTACCAGATTGTTGGCATTTAAAATTAAAAATGGTGAAGAGAAGCTTTAAACTAAGTCCTGGAAAAGCACACAGTTCAAACAGAGACATCACTTGGGAAGAAACTATTAAATGGAGAGTCTCTGTGTATCCTAATAAAGATGACAGGATAAAAGGTGATAAAATACAGGTAGGAACTGAACTGAAATGAAATAAAAAAGAATCCCATTCAATTACATCACATGAAGGCAGACAGCTAAATATTGACAAATTTAGTAAATGCTTGTACACAAATTCTAGAAATCTAAATGCAAAGATGGAGGAACTTAAGTGTATGGCATTAAATGAAGACATTGGTCCTAATAGCTATCACAGAAACTTGGTACAATGATGATGATCAAAGCACAATGGTAATATCAGGGTAATATCTATATATATATAGATATATATAGGAATGACAGAATAAGTTATGTTGGTGGGGAAGTGGCATTGTACGTGAAATAAAGCATTGAATCAAATAAAGTAAAAATCTTAAAAAAAAGGAACAGTATCACAGAATCTATATGATAGAAATTCCAAGCTTGAAGAATAAAAGCAGAATATACTACTGACTATATGGTGAGGATGGTGTTTGTGATGCAAAATACTCAGGGAGATTAGCGATGCTATAAAAATAAAATTAAAAAATAATAATTGGGGATTTCAACTATCCCAATATTGACTGGGTATAAGTCACCTCAGGATGGGATACAGAAATAAATTTCTAGACACCACTAATGATAGTTTCTTGGAGCAGCTAGTCCTAGAACCCACAAAGGGAAAGCAATATTTTCAATATAATCTTTTTTGTGTGTGTTTGTTTTGTTCTGTTTGTTTCCTTTCCAGTTTGCAGGGGCTGAGTGGCAGACTGAGACCAGCTGACCCCTATTAGGGGTGGAGCCTCCCTATTCAGGGAGCTATAAAGGCAGCCACTCAAGCAGGCAGCAGCACCAGCTGCAGCAGCACCAAGACCAGGCAATAGCATTGAGAACAGGGGGGTTTGAGAGGCAGAGTTTTGGTGAGGGAGAAGGAAAGGCTTATGGCAGACACAGAGACAGCAGTGGTAGTCACTCAAACAGGGGAAGAGACAATGAAGATGAGAGGACGTGGAAGCTGTGGGATGTACATGATCTTGGAGGGGGTACCTCTAAAGAGCTTTGTTTGTATGAAGTGCTTCCTCATAGAACTGTTGGAGGAGAAAATCTGAGGGTTAGAGATGCAGGTTGAGTTTAGAAGGGGGTTTGAGCAGTTGATGGAGCAGGTGAATAGGGAGGCTGGAGGAAAAAGCCCAGACCTGCAGATGGAAGCAAGAGAGATCAATTCTGAGAGGAGAATGCTGAGTGAGGAAAATGACCAGTGGAAGCATGTGATTGTGAGAAGCTGGCAGAGGAAAAGACCAGCTAGTGAAAGAGAAATAGAGCTCAGAAACAGGTTTGCTGGGTTTGCAAACAAAGAAGGGGCACAGCAGGTGGTTACTGTAAGTGGGAGTGCAAGGAAGAAAAGGAGAGCAGCTAGTCCTATACAAAGTGGAGATGAACTAATGGACATAAATAAGAGCCCTGGGAGGATTCAGGAGTGGATGCAGAGGATTGCAGAGAGCAATTGTAGAAGTCATGACTTACAGCCAGAAAGAACTGGGGATAAGCTGGAGAATGGCACCGTTTTAAGGAAAAGGCAAGTCTATGTCATTTGGGATTCCCTGCTGAGGAGGACAGACAGGCCTATAACTAGAGCTGATCCAGAAAACAGAAGGGTGTGCTGTTTGCCTGAAGCTAAGATACATGATGTGAATCTAAGTCTGAAGAGGATCCTAATGGGAGCGGGAAAGAATCCTCTGATTGTCCTTCATGTGGGTACAAATGATATAGCTAGATTCTCATTGGAACGTATCAAAGGAGACTATGACGGGCTGGGGAGAACTCTCAAGGAACTCTCAGGTAATCTTCAGTGGGATTCTACCTGTCACTAAAGGAGGACAACATAGGTGTGAAAAGATTCAGACGATCAACAGATGGCTCAGGCAGTGGTGTTATAAGGAGGACTTTAGGATGTATGGGCACTGGGAGGCATTCATGGACAGAAGACTGCTTGGGATGGACTTCACCTGAGTAGGGAGGGAAACAGACTTCTAGGAGGGAGGTTAGCTCAACTGATTAAGAGAGCTTTAAACTAGGGAGTCCGGGGAGATGGTTGGGAGATGCCTGGACAATCTCCATGCCTGATATTATCATTGAGAGGAAGAAAAATGAAATAGGAAAGGACAAAGATGCGGGGAGCAGTATGGACGTAAGAAAGAAGGGAAGTGCAAAGACTGGTCTGATGGGTGATGTTGGCAGTAGTACGACACTGCCACATTGGGTAAATAATGTGAGTGAAGCCAAGCAGCAAAACCTAAAATGTTTGTATACTAATGTGAGAAGCCTAGGTAATAAAATGGAGGAACTAGAACTACTGGTAGTGGAAGTGAAACCAGATATTATAGGGATAACAGAAACAAGGTGGAATAGTAGTCACGACTGGTGTATGGGTATTGAAGGCTATGTGCTCTTTAGGAAAGACGGACATAATGGCAAAGGTGGGGGAGTGGTACTATATATCAATGATGCAATAGACTGTAAAGAATTTCAAAGTGATGGAATTAGTAAAACAGGGTCTCTCTGACTTAAAATCACATTGGCAAAGAAAGCTACTAGAGTTTCTCCTGAGAGAGTGCTTGAAGTGTGTTACAGACCACCGGGATCTGATTTGAATGTGGATAGAGACATCTTTAAGGCCTTTAAGGAAGTAAACACTACTGGGAACTGTGTGATTATGGGATATTTTAACTCCCAGATATAGACTGGAGGCCATGTGCCAGTAGCAATAAAAGGGCCCAGATTTTCTTGGATGTGATATCGGATGAATTTCTCCAACAAACAGTTTCCGAACCAACGAGAGGAGATGCAATCTTAGATTTGGTATTGGTCAGTACTGAGGACCTCGTAGAGGAATTGGTTGTAGGGGACAACATAGGTTCTAGTGACCATGAGCTAATCCAGGTCAAACTGAATGGAAAGATAAACAAAAATAAATCTGTGACCAGTCTTTGACTTCAAAAGGGCTAACTTCAAAAAATTAAGGGAATTAGCTAGGGAAGTGAACTGGACCAAAGAACTCATGAATGTAAATGTTAAGGATGCTTGGAACTGTTTCAAGTCAAAGTTGCAGGAACTATCTGAAGCCTGCATTCCAAAGGTGAAAAAAGGTATAGGCAAGGGTTGTAAACCAAACTGGATGAGTAAACATCTCAGACAGGCAATTAAGAGGAAGCACAAGGCCTACAAGGAGTGGAAGATGGGAGGGATAGGAAAGGAGGGCTACCTCTTGTAGGTCAGAACATGTAGAGATCAAGTGAGGAAGGCCAAAAGCCAAGCAGAGTTAGACCTCGCAATGGGAATTAAAAGCAATAGTAAAAGGTTCTTTAGCCATATAAATAGGAAGAAAATAAAGAAGGAAGAAGTGGGACCACTAAACACCGAGGATGGGGTGGAGAACAAGGATAATCTAGAAAGACAACAGAGTCCTGTGGCACTTTTAAAGACTAACAGATTTATTTATCGCATGAGCTTTCATGGGAGAAAATCCCACCTCGTCAGACGCTTTGAAGATAGGAAAGTTACAGAGTGGTAGGAAATTAAATGCAGGGGAGTGTATGACATAGCATCAGGTCAGGCTGTAACAGCAAATCAAAAATAGGTGTTAGGATTCAAAACACTGGGGAACAGCACATAGAGGAGGGGGAGGTCAAATCACTTGTTGTAATGCGAGAAAAATCCATAGTCCCTGTTTAACCCCAAGACAACTGAGTCAAATTTGCATATAAGTTCGAGTTCTGCAGACTCTCTTTGAAGCTGTGATTTGTTATTCATCTGTTTCAACACAGCTATTAACAAGTCATCAAAGGAGTGAGCAGGGAGATTGAAGTGTTCCCCTACAGGTTTTGCAGTGTTGCAATTTCTGATGTCAGATTTGTGTCCATTGATTCTTTGGCGCAGAGACTGTCCTGTCTGTCCAATATATAAGGCAGAGGGGCATTTCCGGCACATGATGTCATAAATCACATTGGTGGATGAGCAGGTGAACGAGCCCTTGATGGAGTAGGTGGCTTGATTAGGCCCTGTGATGGTGTCATCAGTGTAGATATGAGGGCAAAGTTGGCAGCGTGGTCTACTGCAGGGCTGTGTTCCTGCTTTAGTGTTTCTGTTGTGTGATCTGTAGTTGTTGGTAAGTATCCTTTTAAGGTTAGGGGGCTGTCTGAAAGCACGGAGAGGTCTGTCTCCTAAGGCTTGAGAGAGTGAGGGGTCATCCTGTAAAATAGGCTGTAGATCTTTGATGTGATGAAGGGGTCTGGCTTGGGGGTTGTAGGTGGTGACCAGTGGGGTTCTGTTGTTGTTTTTCATGGGCTTCTCCTGCAGTAGTTGACTTCTGGGTACCCGTCTGGCTCTGTCAATTTGTTTCTTCACTTCTGCGGGTGGGTACTGTAGTTTTAAGAATGCCTGGTAGAGATCCTGAAGGTGTCTGTCTCTGTCTAAAGGGTCAGAGCAAATGCGGTTATATCTTAGGGCTTGACTGTACACAATGGATCGTGTGGTGTGTTGAGGATGAAAGCTCGAGGGATGTAGGTAACTATACCGATCAGTAGGTTTGCGGTATAGGGAGGTCTTTATGTGCCCATCGCTAATTTGCACTGTAGTGTCCAGAAAGTGGATCTCTTGTGTGGAGTGTTCCAGGCTAAGTTTGATTATGTTGTGGAAATAGTTGAAATCTCTATGGAAACAGATGAATAACAAATCACAGCTTCAAAGAGAGACTGCAGAACTCGAACTTATATGCAAATTTGACTCAGTTGTCTTGGAGTTAAACAGGGACTATGGATTTTTCTCGCATTACAACAAGTGATTTGACCTCCCCCTCCTCTATGTGCTGTTCCCCAGTGTTTTGAATCCTAACACCTATTTTGATTTGCTGTTACAGCCTGACCTGATGCTATGTCATACACTCCCCTGCATTTAATTTCCTACCACTCTGTAACTTTCCTATCTTCAAAGCATTTGACGAAGTGGGATTTTCTCCCACGAAAGCTCATGCGATAAATAAATCTGTTAGTCTTTAAAAGTGCCACAGGACTCTGTTGTCTTTCTACAATAGACTAACACGGCTACCCCTTTGGAATAATGATAATCTAGGCATGGCTGAATATCTAAATAAGTACTTTGCCTCTCTCTTTAATCAGGGTGATGGTGAGCTTGGAGACAGAGGTAGGGTAGCTAATGGGAATGAGGATGTGGAGGTGGAAATTACTATATCTGAGGTAGAAGCCAAGCTTGAGCTGCTTAATGGAACTAAATCGGGGGGTCTGGATAATCTCCATACAAGAATATTAAAGGGACTGGCACATGAAATTTCCAGCCCTTTAGCAAGGATTTTTAATGTATCTGTGAACACAGGGGTTGTACCTTATGACTGGAGAATTGCTAATGTATTTCCTATTTTCAAGAAAGGGAGTAAAAGTGATCCAGGTAACTACAGGCATGTTAGTTTGACCTCGGTATTATGCAAGGTCATGGAGAAAATTTTGAAAGAGAAAATACTTAAGGATATTGAGGTGAACGGTAACAGCGATAAAATACAACATGGCTTTACAAATGGTAGATCATGCCAGACCAACCTGATAACAGATTTTTTGGATAAAGGGAGTGTGATGGACCTAATTTACTTAGATTTCTGCAGGGGATTTGATACGGTTCCATATAGGGAATTATTAGTTAAATTAGAAAAGATGGGGATTAATATGAAAATAGAAAGGTGGAAAAGGAACTGGTTAAAGGGGAGACTACGGAGGGACATACTGAAAGGTGAATTGTCTAGCTGGAAGGAGGTTACTAGCAGAGTTCTTCAAGGATCAGTCTATTCAACCTTTTTAATTCTGACCTTGGCGTAGAAAGTGGGAATGTGCTAATTAAGTTTGCAGATGACACCAAGTTGGGAGGTATTGCCAATATAGAGGAGGATTGGGATATCATACAGAAAGATCTGGATGACCTTGTAACCCGGAGTACTAGGAATAGGATGAAATGTAATAACGGGAAGTACAAGGTCATGCATTTAGGGACAAATAACAAGAATTTTTCTTATAAGCTGGGGATGCATCAGTTGGAAGTGACAGAGGAGGAGAAGGACCTGGGAGTACTGGTTGATCATAGGATGACAAGGAGTCACCAATGCGATGTGGCTGTGAAAAAAGCTAATGCGGTCCTGGGGTGCATCAGAAGGGGAATTTCCAGTAGGTGTTAGTACCATTATACAAGGCACTGGTGAGACCTCATCTGGAATATTGCGTGCAGTTCTGGTCCCCCATGTTTAAGAAAGATGAAGTCAAACTGGAACAGGGGCAAAGAAGGGCTACAAGGATGATTCGCGGAATGGAAAACCTTCCCTATGAGAGGTAATTTAAAGAACTTGGCTTGTTTAGCCTAACCAAAAGAAGGCTGGGGAGAGATATGATTGCCCTCTGTAAATACATCAGAGGGATAAATACCAGGGAGGGAGAGGGATTATTTGAATACAGCGCCAATGTGGACACAAGAACAAATGGATACAAACTGCCCATCAGGAAATTTAGGCTTGAAATTAGACACAAGTTTCTAACCATCAGAGGAGTAAAGTTCTGGAATAGTCTATCAAGGGGAGCTGTGGGGGTAAAAACCATAGTTCCCTTCAAAACTGAGCTTGATAAATGTATGGAGGGGATGATATGATGGGACGGCTTAGTTTGGCAATTGTCCATTTTTTACCAATGGTGATAGATATGCCAGTGACCTGGGAAGGGGCATTAGATGGGGTGGGTTCTGAGTTATTACAGAGAATTTTTTCTTGACTGGCTGTTGTGACTGGTCCACATGCTCAGGATTTAACTGATTGCCATATTTGGGGTCGGGAAGGAATTTTCCCCCAGGGCAGATTGGCTTGAATGCTGGGGGGGTTTTGTCTTCCTCTGTAGCATTGGGCATGGCTCACTTGCTGGTTGATTCTCTGTATTTTAAAGTCTTTAAATCATGCTTTGAGGACTTTAATAACTCAGTCATAGATTAGAGGTTCATTACAGGAGTGGGTGGGTGAGGTTTTGTGGCCTGCATTGTGCGGGAGTCTTAGGCTATGTCTACATTAGAAAAAGTTAGGTCGACATAAGGTCAACTTTAAGACGACTTAAAGTCGACCTCATTAAAGTCAACTTAACAAAGTGTACTAAGTTGGACTGAGCTTCAAGTCAACTTAGTCCACTTTGTTAAATCGACCTAAGCACCCTTAATGAAGTCGACTTAAGGGTTACTCCACATCCACACTGTCCTTAAGTCGACCTAATGAGTGGTAGTTAGAAAGTCAACTTAAGCTTTCATTAAGTCGACTTAAGGAATTTCTTAAGTCAACTTAATGAAAGCCTAGTGTGGACGTGGCTTAATTTAAGTCGACTTAAACTGCCAGTGTTGACATAGCTTATGAGTCAAGTAGCACATACGATCTGGTTCAGATGGTGAATTTTGCTCAACCACTTGGCAATAGATATCATAATATAATTAAATTTAACATTGTTCGCATCCTTTTGGAGGGAAACTCTCCACAGTAGCATTTAACGTTAACAAAGGGAATCACACAAAAGTGAAGACGGTAGTTAAATGGAAATTAAAAGGAATGGTCATAGGAGTGAAATGCCTGTTAGCATCATGGATTTTTTTTTAAAAACATCATAATAGTCTCCAATTAAATGTATAGTGCAAATCAATTTAAAACCAAACCAAAACAAAACAAAAACCCCAATAATAGGACCAAGAAAATGTTACCATTGCTATATGACAGAATGAGAGTCAGAGACAAAAAAGTCATCCTTTAAAAATGAAAAGGCAAATCTTAGGGAAGGAAAATAGAAAGGATTGAAACTGTAGCAACTGAAATGTAAAAGCATTAGGAAGGTCAAAAAAGAATTGAAAAGCAACTAGTAAGATAAAAAAACCCAGCATTTTTTTGTTATGACATCAGAAGCAGGAAACCTGTTAAGAAGTCATTAGGGACACTAGATTACTGAGGTGCTAAAGGAGCACTCAAGAAAGATAAGGCTGTTGTAGAGAAGCTAAATGAGTTCATTGTGTCAGTCTTCACTGCAAAAAATATGAGGGAGATTTCCACATCAGAGGCATACTTTTTAGGTGACAAATCTGAGGAAATGTCCCAGAGTGAGATGTCAATAGAGGACATTTTGGAACAAATTGATAAATTAAGGAGTGATAGTTCACCAGGACCAGATGGTATTCAGCCAAGAATTCTGAAGGAACTCCAATATGAAATTGCAGAATAACTAAGGGTGCATCTACACTGGCAACTTAGGTCAACTTAAGGATGCTTAAGTCGACCTACACAAAGCTGCATCCACACTGGACTTTTAATAAGTTAACTTAAGCGCTTCCTTAAGTCAACTTAATAACAGCTTATGTCGACTTAATAACACCAACTCAGAAGGTTGACTTAAGCCTTAAGTCGACTTCTTAAGTCAACTTAAAGCCAGTGTGGACAGGGAATAGCACTAAATCGACCTTATTAAGTCGACTTAAAGCCAGTATGGACGTCTATGTCTACTGTTAAGTCAACTTAACAAGGTCGACTTAAGTCAATTTAAAGTGTAGCCACTCTGTTAAGCTCGATGAATAACTGGGCTAAAGAAAAATTAGAAGTTCATGGAGGATACATCTATTAATGGCTCTCAACCAAGAGGGCAGGGAGACAATCCCATGCTCTGGGCATCCCTAAACCCTTAGCTGCCAGACACTGGGATTGGATGATAGGGGATAGATTATTCAATAATTGCCCTGTTCCGTTGATTCCGTATGCAGCATCTGGCATAGGCCATTGTCAGTGATCAAGATACTGGGCTAGATGGACCACTGGTCTGACCCAGGATACCTATTAAGTTTTCTTATGTCCTTTGGGCAGAGTATATCAAAGTGGATATCTCTTTTTAAAGTATATTAAATTGTTTAAAACAACCAAAATGTTGGACATTGTGCTTAACTTACTAGAGATTACCACAGAAGTAAGTGTGTTTAACATTACATGATCCCTACCTGATATGATATAATGATTCACTATGGAAAAAGGCATCACTGTCAGCCCATTTGTCCCTCCTCATCTTTTCTGACACACACATACATTAATGTATGCATACTATTGAATATGTTAAAAATGCATGTAGATTTTTACTTATATTTTAATGTAAATAAATCTCTTATTTAAAAGGGTCTTGTACCTGAAGCATATGTACAATAAGGGATGTATTCTTATATAGGCTCTGAAGAGAGATGTGCTTTAAAGATCTCAGATTTTTACAGAGCACCAAGTAGCTAATTGGTAACATTGTCTTGGAGTGAAATCCTGCTTCCTTCCCTGGGGTTCTGGGTGGTCCTGACTACACAGTATTGGGAAGAAATAGAAATGGAATACCCCCACCACACTCATAAAACTTCCATGACTAGAGGAAGTAGATCTTTCACCCTTATCCAATGCTGACAAGTTTAATTTGTTAGTCTTTAAGGCTATGTCTACACTTGACAAAATAAGTCGACTTAGCATGTGTACACTATAAAATTAAGTTGACTTAAAGTGAATCTTGCTAAATTGACTTAGAACGTCCACACTGGATACCTAAGCTGATTTCTAGGGGCTAGATGGACCTGGGAGTGGTCCATAGTGGCAGGGAGGGCACCCATTCCAAAGTGCCAGGGGGCTCAGCATTTGCCCCATTGTACCCTGGTACAATGGGGGCTGAGCGGGACAGGGGCAGGGTATAGGAGTGGGGTGGGCAGGGCTGTGTCCTGCCCTGTGGGGGGGCATGCCAGGCTCTGGCTATGCCAACCACCCTGGGAGGAAGGTCAGTGGGGGAGCCCTGGGGCCCTTTAAGTCAATTTAAGGTCGATTTAGGGCTAATCTGCATCTACTCTGGCTAAGTCAACTTAAAGTCGACTTAGCCAGTAAAGTCGACTTTAAAGTAGGATTAATAAAGTCGACTTAAAATTTCCTTAAGTTGGTTTAAGCAGCAGCTTAAGTCGGTTTAAGGAAATTGTAGTGTAGACGCAGATTAAATTAAGTCGATTTAAGCAGGCTTAAATTGACTTAATTCACAAGTGTAGATGCACCCTAAAAATGCCACAGGACTCGTTGTTTGTTTTCCTTATCCTGTGGGATCTCCTATGTGCTTAATATCAACACTTGGGGAAGTTGTGTCCATAACAATACTTTACCATTACAGAGAGAGCTTTGCTTTGCAATAAACTTGGAACTATTGACCCCTGACTAGATTATAGGAGCTTGGCTAGTGTGTGTGTAACTATGAAACTAGTAACTTGAATGTGCTTTCCTGAAAAACAATGAATTAACTAACTACAGACTCTGCCTTGCCTTTATATGAATGCATTGGTGGATGGGGAAGCACACAAATA
The DNA here is from genome assembly GCA_007922175.1 of Pelusios castaneus. Classification (NCBI taxonomy): domain Eukaryota; kingdom Metazoa; phylum Chordata; order Testudines; family Pelomedusidae; genus Pelusios; species Pelusios castaneus. The sequence continues at coordinate 657,363 of ML685903.1, forward strand.
GCCTCACACTGCACAGCTACTGAAGCATTGTCAAAATCTTTGTTCCAGTGCATGGGGAGGTACTCTATAAGTGCTCTTCAAGGTAGCAAGGACGGGATAAAAGGAGATGGATCTTTGGGTCTTTCCCATTACACTGATCTCTTGAGCAGGCATGCCACAGTACAGATATCAGGCCTTTTAAAGGATGGTGTGACTAAAGTAGGCTTTCACAAACTGTCATACTTAACTCCTCTCCAAAAGTCCCATGTCTGTAAAAATATCTAGTGAAAGATTCATTGCTTTCTTAGTGAAGGTTCATCTTACCACGTACAGAATTGTTAAAATGGGAAGAATGTAGGACATTTTTTTTTTTTTTTTTAAACTTTGCAGCTTGTGCAGTCATTGACAATTTTGGAGAATGTTTATAAAATGCTATTAGTCTCACTGAGTAGTAATTTTACACCCACAAGGTGCAAGATAGTACAGATTTCGGGCTAGTCTACACATGAAAATTATTCCAGATTAAGGTAGTGTGTGAATTTAAAGGAAAGTCGTTATTATAGAAATTCATTTTAACTGAAATTTTACAACCTGTGGACAACCTCTTAGGACCACAAGGTCAGAAGAAGATAGTTCAACTTTCGCTATTCCTTCTGACCCATGACAGAGCTACAAAATGAGCATTAAAATGTACTTATTCAATAGGTATCAACTGAAGAAACAACCAAAGCAGGAAAAGCCAGATTCTGAGTAAAACTACTGTGAGAATCCAGAATTCTGAATGTTCTTGAAATCCATAATATCATCATAAGACAGCAAGTGAATGTATTTATTGGTGGGAGGTGGGGTGCAGGCGCTAGCTGTATTCAGTAAGGTTATTTGAAGATCAGTTATTACACTCAAATGATTAGGTGGCGGATGACAAGTTAAATATAACCACACAGTAGTGTAACTCACCTGTCCAATGCATAGATTTCTCTGTAAGGGATCTATTGCAGGTGGGAGTAAGAATGTCTGGGTCTTTGTTGCTAGACAGATGCACTCTCCAGATCATAAGTTTAGGATGGGTTCATGCATCTGATGAATTGGGTTGGAGTCCACGAAAGCTTAGGCCTGAAGAAAATTGTTTTAAGATGCCACAGGACTCTCGCTATTTTTGCTGTACATATACTAACACAGCTACTGCTCTGGATTAGGTGTGGTAGTGTGTTCAGAAGTTTCCTTGTTGCTGGACTTGTTGCTCCATTAGGGGAAGTAGTCAGGGAAGCTTCTTTGCAAACGGCTATGTGCGGATAAGCCAGAATGATTCTTTCCCCAAGAATCAGGCAGCACAGAGAATACTGAAGAGGTTTATTCATGATACCGGGAAGGCTGGCAGGACAGCTTCAAATTGGTGGTGTTAGTGGTCAAATATATATGCTTCTTTGTCAGGCTATGTACCCACGATCACTTTATTGCGCGATAAGGCTCCTTACCACACAATAAAGCTGCTAGCATACACACGACCATTTTCCCTGTAGCGCGGCAACACCCTCTTGCCGCACAACAGTTAAACCACTCAAATTGAGAGTGGTTAGCATTACTGCAGAACAGATGTTCCACGGTAATGCTCGTTTGTATCTATTTTGTGCGTTAGACAGCCTCCGGAAATGTCCCAAAGTGCCAATCGAGGCCACTCTGGGACATTGGAGCTGTCAAATATGTCAATTTCACTGCTCTAGCAGAGCAGTGAAATTGACTGTTATGGGAGCTGCCACATTCGGCAGCTCCCCTGGACTGAGCTAGGGGGCTGGCCTGAACCGGCTGCCCACGCCGGTTCGGGCCAGCCCCCTAGCTCAGCCTCGGGGCTTCGGGTGGCGGCAGGGGCAAGCGCCGCAGCTCCCGCCACCACCTGGAGCCCCCAGCTCAGCCCCAGGGCTTCGGGTGGTGGTGAGAGCTGTGCGCTTAAGCACCGCAGTTCTCGCCGCCACCCGAAGCCCTGCAGCCCCCTAGCTCAGCCCCGGGGCTGAGCTAGGGGGCTGGCTGTGGGCAGTACATGATGGGACAGGTGCCCACCATGCACTGCTCTTGTATCGCAAAGGAGCGTTCACACGGGTGAACCCTCCTTTGTGATATAACCAGCACATGTGTGCACACCAAAGCGCTATATTTATAGCACTTTCCTTGTCCTGCAATAGGTTATTGAGGGACAAGTTTGTTGTGTGTACATAGCCTCAGTTACATAATCCACTTGAAATTCTTTACCTGTTTACTTACAAGTACAGACTTGTTCCACCCAGAGAGGACAGAGGTGATAATGACTGATGCAGGGATATTTTAATTACATTAATGGCCCTATGACTACATGGAGGGTGGGGTGGGAGGATGGGATGGAGAGGAGAGTCCTTATAGATAGTCAGAAATGTATTGTTCCCATCTAAGACAGAATTTCTCAATAGACATCTGGCCACTGCCTTACTGATTGTTCACCGCATCCTTGTTCTAGGGTGGGTTTGGTATGACTATCTGTTAACTTGAGTTTCATGCCACAACTTACTGGAAGGAAAAGTATCAAAGCTGTAACAGACGAGACCTGACAAAGAAAAGTCTACAAAGATAGAAAAAACCATGAAAGCCTAAAAGTGCATTGTGTGGATTGGAAGAAGCTAAGTCCCAGAAGCAGAAAGAAGGCTGTTTTTCCTAACATTGAAGCATTTTGCAGCAGGTTAGTGATATCATTAATCCTCCAACAAGGAAGTCCAGGCAGTATTAATTATAGAAATGGAATATTGAGAGGGAAAATTATTTTAATTTTAAGTCTATACTTTGAATGTTTGACTTTAGCTAAACTCTTTAAATTGTCTCATCTAGTATGATTACCAACTTTTATTTAAATATAATAATGGGGAAAGAATCATTTATGTTTTGTTAGTCTCAGTTTTTGTTCTTTTGAACTTAAAAAAAAATCTATGCACTTAACTGAGTGATTGGTTTATTGGTTAGTGTAGTAAAGGGGTTTGGCTTTCCTCAGAGACAGAAAAGGAGGGAAGGGCAGACCCAGCTGGGAGGAGCCAGAAACAGCTGGTCCTTTAGATAGGAAGTTAAGGGGCAGGGCAGGAAGGGAAAAAGGAGACCAGCCTCAGAGCTTACTTGGCCCTGAGCTCCGAGAGGGGAAGGATATCTCTCCCTTCTCTCAGGAGCTGCCCTGACCCTGGGACCAGTACCCACAAGAGGAGCTGCCAGCAGAGTGGGACTGGATTGCTGTACACTGCTGGTCCACCGGCCTGAATCATGGCAACATGGTGCATCCCCACAGCCAGGAAGAGACACTGACTACCTGTGACCTGGATGAATTACCAGAGGCTGGGGACACAGAGGTAACCCTGGATCCAACCAACTTAAGAGACCTCGTGGTCCCCTCCGAGACTACGGACTTGGAGGAGCAACCAGAGGCCAATCCTGGAGAGGAAACCCCAGTGGGCTGCAACCTGGAAGAACTGCCCTCCGCCAATGACCCCAACGGGTTGCCAGACCTATTGACCCCAGATGATATAGAGGGGCTCTGTAACCCACCCCCGGGGTACTACCCCAATGAAAGTGAGGATAGACAGGTACTGCCAGGAGAGAGGATGGGAAGTAGCCCAGGGGCGCAGGAGCCCCAGTGCTCTGGCCGGTACCTGGCAAATGAGTCAGCATGTTATGGATGGGACCCCACCAACTCTGTGGCCATGGCCACAAAAAAGGCCCTGGGCTAGGATGCATTGCAGACAGGTGGGCCTGCATCTCACCTCCTCCTCCCCTCCAGGGAGATTCTGTTGCTGTTGACCTCCCCTCTGAGGCTGTCTATGCTCCTGAGCCCTGTGAAGGATTGTCCCCTTAACCCCAGAGACTGCTTGCTTGGGTCTGCCCCACCGGAAGGGGGACAGAGACTGCTTGCTTGGGCCTGAGATTGGGCTTGGCAGGTCTAGGGACCAGGAGCCCCACACTACAGGAGCCTCAGCCGTGCCCTACACTACAGTTAGCTAACTGAGTCATTTCAGAAGAGAAGAAGGAAGAGTCTGCATGGAATCCAGCTGAACATTTCTAAAAGCAAGTGAAGGGAAGAAGTTACTTTTGACTCACTCACCTGTATTGATGTGATGAAAATCGCTAACTGAGATTCAGGTGAACTCAACCTAGCCTTTTGGGAACAAAGCTTTTTCTCACTGTGTTTCTGTGGTGACTGAATTATTTAGATTTAATTTGTTTTCTTCATTTATGTATAGCTGTGAGGATAATGTTTGTGGCTTATAAAGTACCTATGTTATGTTGTAAAAAGCAGTATGATTATTGTGTTACTTTGTCATAAGGGTTTTTATAAAGTTTGTACTTAAAAATGATGTTCATTCTTTTGTTCTTTTGGACTTGATTGTGGGAACCTTGCTGAAAATCCTCAGTGACAGAGATCTTGGTCTTCAGATGCTTTTCTATGGGAGTTGGGATTTAGGCACTGGAGAAGGACAATGAAATAAATTCTAACCCACCCAAAGGTTACAGTACCACAATTTACTACAAAAGGGGGTCATCAGTATTTGTAATGCTCATTTAATGAAAAGAAGCTAAATAAAAAATAATGGTTTAAAACAGATCAGCAGGTAAAATATGAATATTTACATTGTTTCTCAAGTCTAACATACCCCCCCCCAAAAAAAAAAATAGGATTCGATGAAAAATTATCCATGTGGAAAAGTGTTCCTTTGTTATCCTGTAAAATGATACACACACAAAAATTTGTAGGAAAGAGTTAAATTGAGCACCTGACCTGAATGATAGCTACTACGGTAATGGGGTTACTATGAGCAAGCCTCAATGTCCTGTAAATAAGATTCTACTTAAAAGTTATGGTATCTTCCTTTTTCTCTGTCTTCCCCTCCTACATAAGGTCCTGGACAGTAACATTGCTTATCACTTTTCTTTCCCCTCCTCCCTGCTTGTTAAGGACTGTGAAGTAATTTCTGTTTGTAGAAAATAATGAGTTGAAGATAAAGCTCCTGTGCAATATATGCAAAACCTGTAAACAGGGGTGGGGATAATTATATGCACCATATAATCATCAATATTCAATTTCTAAGTATTAATGTAACCATAAAAGGGTCCATGAAAAGTTTTCAGTCATTTATGTATTTCCATACTGCTTTGGATAAAAGAATTGTAAGGCAGCCCCTCCTCGCTCACTCGAAATATCAAGAGGAACGAGCAGGCAATAAAGAGTAACGTTCAACCCAATCCACCTCTGGGACAACCTGTTTGTTTATCTAACTTCTAAAAACAGTTACTTTCCAAACCAAGTCAGTAAGGTTGGAATTATTTAGTAGAACTTAAAGTTTTGTGTTTCTTTTTTAGATATCATAAATCAGGCTGATATTAAACGGGAGTAGTAATAAGTGTAATAACCTCAAATCCACTGAAAAGCCTAACTTCTGAATTTTCAACATTGGCAGTGCAGCTTATGCATAAAAAAAAACAAAACAAGAAAACAGTTTACATAGCACAGTGATTTATTCTTAAAGTTCTTCAAATGACATTGAAGAAGGATTTGTCCATACAAAACATTGTGGAATATTTACCATATGGTAAAATTAAAGTAGCTTAAACATGATTTTATGCAAGAATTAACTTAAAAACTGCAAAGGTACTTGGTGACAGAAGTTACCATATTATGCAGGTTCACGTATTAGATGTAACAAAGCACTACATGAAAAACAGAAAAGGGTTCTTAATTTGTTGAAGTCTTCATTAATTACTTAAACAGTTAGCAGAGAAAAAAGATATGTTTTTCTCTAAAAAGTTAGGAACACAAATTCACTTCTTCAATCCCTGGAAAAGAGAGAGAAGCAAAGAATTGCCTGAATGAGTCTGTTGCCATGCATTTATAATATGTATTGATAAAACCTAAAACTGATATCCTGACCATCTTTCTTTTTACAAGATCAGTGTCCTCGCTAAATTCCATTATGTTTACCTATAATTCCTTTGCTATTTCAGTTACCTTGAAGCATTTTTCACTATCTGTCCACATTTTTGTTTAGTGTGGATATACTTTGTTTAAGCCTGCCATCTTCTACCCCAGCAGTTGTTGCATTTTACTGTTTGGTGAAATGACTTTTCTATACAAAGGGATGTATTCAAGTTTGCTAACATAACCAGGTCAGAAGTGCCTGGTGACAGCAAGTCATCCTGAAGAGAGACTCAGTGCATAGCCAGCCAGTACAGTCCTCCAAATGGGCATAGCTGACCCTGAAATAATTAGTGAGGTGAGCATGGCTGTTAGTTGTGTAGTTTCACCACTCTTCCTATGCAGCCTTTATCAAAACTATACCCATGATACCCCCACTTGGAAGATTAAATTGTTCTTCTTTAATGAAACAACACCTGCTCCATCCCCTAAGTAAAAGAAATACAAACCCCACTAACAATATGTAGGAATTGAAAGCCAATACTATTACCCCAAAATATCTGATAACTTTTGTCTCCAAGTCAGTTGTCATATGTCTATATATACTGCCAGGACAGACCGCTCATGAGGAAAAGAGACATGACAGCAATATTAAGAAAACTAAAGAAGATTTGGTCAAGGATTTATTTCCTAGTTGAGATACAAGGCAAACATTTTAAAGTTCAAAGAACTATCTTCTCACTGTAGCAAAGCATTTTCAATGTGCTTTAAGTGTAAAGAATATGTGATAAGGGGTTCATAAGGTTTTTAGTGACAATGGGTCCCAATAATCCCTAAAAACAGTTAATCTAGCCTAGTGTAAATATCTTTATCTAAAGTTCAGGGAAGTCACCCTATCAATCTAGCTTCACTGAAAATTCCTATTAGAGTATCTGACAATGCTGAAACTTGAAAATGAAAACTATATACATGGAAAAGCTTGGGAATAGAAATTTGTTTCTCATTGTGGCACTCACACAGAAATGGTGGCTATCTGGCTGTGGAAATTCTTAACAAGTAGTATCATTGGCCTACACAGGAACAGTTGCCCTCCTCATGTTCCAGACCAAGAGCACAGAAGGCACTGCAAGCGAACACCTCTTAGTTCCTCTTCTTACTTCAAAAACAATAAAATCCAAAGCAAAGGAGATGGCGGACAGTTAGCACAATATAGATAGAGACCACATATCTCAAAGACTTTACAGTTACAAGTAAGTAATCTCTATTTCTTCTTTAAGTCCTTGTCCATATGTGGATTGTCTGTGTGGATGACTGATGTGGATCATTCAGACCAGAGCAAAGCATGAGGCAGACGCATAGCCAGAACTGATTTTTTGCTGGGCCTGTGATTGACATAGGTGGGCACAAGCCTTGTGTCAAAAGTGAAACAGAGGCTGATAAAAATGCAGGATGAATTGCTTAAAATCTGATTGAATGGACCTGCTTTCAAAGTCGTTGGGTCATGGCCCACCCAGGCCCACTCAAAGCTACACCCCTGGTGTGAGGATGCCACTAGGAAGGATGCTTGAAGAACTGCTGTTCCCATAGCTGCCTCTGTAGCGAAGACTTGAACTAGCAGGTAATTTGTTGTGATTTTGTGAATGGGACTTCACATAGCTATTTGAAAATGTTCAGTATCAGTACATCAGTACATCAGACATGAAGTAGAAGTAGCTTGTGCTCTTATGGAGTGTACCCTTATCCCATTGGAGGAAAGCATACATGCTAATTGGTGCAGGACGCAACCAGAAAACCATTTAGAGTTTCTCTGACAAGATAGTTGGCGACCCAGACCTCTTCCTTTCCTTATGTTGCTCATGGAGTTTATTGTCAGTAAGTTGATAAAGGCATCTAGATGGGTTGAAGCCTTTGTGTGAACTAGATCAATATTAATCTCACAGAGTCCTCACCAGAGCTAATAGAGCTGGACAACTTCATTCCACTCCATGTCAGAGATTGGTTGCTGAACCTCAGAGGATGAGGCTGGTCCTTGTCCCTGCTAGAGTTATCATTGGGCTCCTTCTCCAAGCAGAGATAGTGGAGAATGTCAAATATGGCAGAAAATGACTGAAGGAAGGCACCCCTTTCAGATAGTATCAGGGTAGGTCTTCAAAATAAACTAGGGTGATCCAAACAAACTGTCCCAACACATTGGCAATGGCTGGTCCTTAGAAGGGTGGGCTAGTATTACAAAAAACATCAAGTCCAGTACTCTTTGATGGAGCTGGTGGATGTTGGTCTTTATGGGTATGTCTACACTTAAAAAAACTAAGTCCACTCTGTTAAGTTGACTTAACAAGGTTGACTTAAGTCGACATAAAGTCGACCTTGTTAAGTCAACTTACAGAGTCTACATTAGACTCTGAAGTCAACTTAGAGTCGACCTTGTTAAGTTGACTTACAGAATCTACACTAGACTCTGAAGTCAATGGAGAGCTGCGACTTCAGCCCTTCTGCTGAGGAGCTGGGGTTCCGGGGAGAAGGGAGACGTGGATACCCTTTCCCGGGAAGCCACAGCTCCCTTGTCCTCAGTGCTAGGTCGACTTAGGGAACTAAGTCGAACTAGGGCATCCACACCGGTTTTAGGTCAACTTAGCAAATCGACTTACCTGTTAAGTTGACCTAAACAGTGGTAGTTATTAAGTTGACTTAAGGAAGCGCTTAAGTCGACTTAATGAAAGCCTGGTGTGGATGCGGGGTTGACATACCCTATGTAGTGTAGACATATCTTATGTGTGTAAGGGGTCAGAACCACTTATGGGACAGAGGGATCCTTTTTTCCTCACTCTTTATCTTCTTGCTTGGGGGCCTTATGTGGTCTTGAGCCCTTAACATGCATGCATAATGGTTCACCAAACTTGGATGGTAACAAGGAACCATCTATTCTCTTAGGAACACTCCCAGATGTGGATCTGCATTTGTATTCATTAAATTGACTCTCACTTTCATGAGAAGCCCTGGATAATGAGTCCTTGGGCTTAGCACCGCTAGACTCCACTTTCAAGCTCATGCTCAGTGGGACTGAGGCCTATAGAGCTACCTTTAGCATTTATTGAATTTGGCAGTAATGCAAGGAACCTATACATCTCTATCCTGTAAGACATTGGCTTCAGCAGTTACCATAAAACTTGAGGCCTTTGAACTTTGGCACTGATAAATAGCCTAATGATCATTCCTAAGTTTGGGGGAACTGATAATAGAGTGTTTAAGGGGAAACTTGTCTATAACAATACCAACCAAACTCCAGCTTTTGGATATTTAGTCTGGAAACATCGATAGATATCTGACAACAAGAGTGCTGTGGCAATGAATTGAAATATATGATAAGTTAAAATAACTGATATATTAACCTATAGAAGAAGGGCACCTCAATATGAAGACGGCGAGGAAATAAAAATAAGGAAGAGGGGAGAAACTCCTACAGAATATGCATTAGACATAGTGGAACTAGTATAATATGTTATAAAGCTGTATCCCAGCCTGTGGGCAGGAGAAAAGAGAAATGTAGCCCTCAGGAGGTGTCAGAATGGTAGCTACTGGTGATGATGAGGAAGGTGATTGTGATGAGAAAGATAATGACTAACATTTCAGGTTATTCTGCAAGGGGTGATATAAATATATGGATGTTCAGCAGTGGTTAAAGTATAATTTGACGGGCTCTGGAACCCTCCTAATCTCTGGGCCCCCTTCCCATATTGTCTGGGCCCCCTTCATGCATGTGTGGGCCGCAGCCCAGGTAGGCATTTGCAACCACTTCTCAGTACCACATGCATTGGTTATCGCTTCATAAAAATATTTATAATTTTATATGGTGTTTATGTCTATAGCCATTATTGTCGCAAACTAGCAAACACTGCATAACACAATAAGTATTGTGATTAACAACAGTGGGGCATAGGACCTGCCAGAAGCCAAGGCAGGGTAGAACATGCGTTCCACCGGATGTTTTTATTTTTAGGGGCCCCAGAACTCTGGACCCTCAAATTTGGGGACCCCGGAACTGCGTTCTGGTGCATTCCTCCTTACTTTAATCCCTGATGTTCAGATGTATATTCTGTATTATCTCTAGTTGGTATGTTAGGACAACACTTGGTGGCATATTTCGACCCTACAGGACGCACCAGCCCACCCCTCCAGGCCAAATCCAGCCATCTCCCTGGCTCTCCATGACACACTTACCACTGCGTGGTGAAACAGTAATGTGTCCCAACACAGTGGTTGAGAACCACTCTTTTAGGACATTTGTGACTTTGCTAAACCTATTAATAAACTATTACAAATAAAGAAGAATTTCTAAAATGTGAATGTTGCAACCATGAACATCAGGATTCCTAACTAAAGAGGATTTAAATAATTTTGAGCCTGATTTTGAGACAAGAACCTTCTAAACCTCAGAGTTATAGTTGGCAATTCTTAAGAAATCTGTATAATTAATACATGGTACATAGATCTGGCCACAGTTTCTCCATTGTGAATCAGAGTAAGGTTACTTCATAAAGTATTTCCTCAATCCAAGCTCATGAGCATTGTGTGTTTGCAGGGGAAACAAGAGGCAGATGATGCCCTTTACAGAGATATATGTCTCACCAAAAGAAGAGAGGCAGTATGTGTATCATCATGGAGAAGAAGTAAGGGCCAGAGACATAATTCATAAGCTCCCAGATGCTGGGCATAGTCCCAGACCTCAGGAATGGCCTCCCCAGGAAAAGAAGAACCATATACATATTAACTATACAGTATAAAACTCTAACTATCCTAATATAAAAACATTTTTCAATATCTATTTACAGACTATAAGAAAGAAGATAGAGAAATCTATGTACACAGAGGATTCCAATTCAGGCCATGTGGAAATAAGAAGGAACTGGAGAGTCATCCCCACAAATTGCTTCTTATGCCCTTAGTCTGGAGCATGAGAGCAACAGCACATAAATAGAGGCCAACAGATTCTGATTGTTTAGAATATATGGATTTGGATACACGGCAAGCATAAATACTGATGTGTGGGCCCATACATACCAGCTTTCAAAGCAAAACCCATTCTTCTTATCTTCATATTGTACAGGAAATTTTAAAAGGTCATATTTTTCAGACATTACGAAAGATAATTCTGAACACAGGGGAAAACTGTAGTAATACCAGGTATCCCTGTGTGATACCAATTTTCAAATTATGACAACTGGAATAAGGGTTACATACATGGGAGTGTTGTTAAGACACCATAAACCTTCCTCAGATCACGTGACTAGAGCCAGAAAATAATGTAAAAAGGTTCATGACCATGTCATAGGACAGGATGAATTTCTACTGACTCTACAGTCAAAGCCTCATGTCATTTTTGCTACTTTCTGTGGAATCTCAAGAGCTACTAGCTCCCTTTCATTCTTTATCCTTTCTGTACTGTCACCAGAGCCGGCCTGGGGGAGACGGGACAGGGCCAATTGTCAGCGGGGGGAGGGGCAGTGCAGCAGTGCGGGGCCTGAAGGACCATGGGTCCCAGGGTGGTCACCCCACTCATTCAATCTTCCCCACCCATGACAACAACTGTCACCTTTAAAGTTCTAAAGGAAAAAAATGTCATTTTTGCTTTCTACTTTTTAACCTGATAGTTTGAAACTATAACATAATTTGTAGCCATTTCTTTATATTTTGAAGGAACCACTAGACTTTCTGTAGGCTAGGAATGGAGTCATGTTTGAGACCCAATAATAAAAATGAGTCCATTGGTAGTCACTTCATCCTCTAGTAGAACTTGATTAACTCATTGGTGTAGAAAGGATGTAAGTGTGCATAATATTTAGTGCATTAACTATAATTGGCCTAAGCATGTGGTCTTCATTGGGGAGATGTAAAACACAGTTTAGTCCTGTCTGTAATAATCAAACTTTGTTCAATTATGTCAGAAGGACAGCCAGAGTGGGAGCTATATTTGACAGTAGAGATCAACCATTTTTCATTTTCTGTTGAAGTCAAGGCCTTAGAGATCAGCTGATGTCTGTCTTTGAAAAAGAGGAACCAACTGTCACTAACTGCCACTTACTAACTAATAGAGATTCACACAGATCCATTGGGAGACTTAATTCTGTGTAGCCAGAGGGAGAGAATTTCTAGGAGCCCTGACAACAGAGTAAGGAGAGCTCCTCTAAAAGGGACCTGCCCCATTAAACTGGTATTGCAAAGTAGGTCCAGAGGGGCTTTTAGCTGATATATAATGTCATGCTGAGGAATTACACTAGTGCTTTTCAAGCAAGTCATTCTGTTGCCTTTGAGGTTAGAAAGCTGCAGCATTGAACTTTGGAAATGTTTCATGTTTAGTAAAGGGGGGAAAAAATAGCCAGTTCAGTTGACTTGCTTCTAACTTAAACTAAACAATTAATTGTGATATCTGGTAATGTAAGGTAGGTCCAAGGCATCCAGGACATTACAATAGTTGCAACTATTGCATATATTATATCCATTGTGATGGATCAAAGCTTGTAATTCTGCTATGGAAGCAGTTACAGAAAGTCCAACTCCAAGCAAAGTCTTCTAATTAGGTTCCCACAGGCATAGCATTACAAGGCAATTCAGAATACTTGACTATTTTTCAGAAGTGTGTGTGACCATACCTTGTGTCATGCAAGGCACTTTTTTCTGCATATCACTCTTTCCAAAATAATTGTGTCTCTAGAGAAACCTAAAAAATATCAAGAAGCAGTAAAAAGTAATTATGATATGATGATGCTGATAAAGAGAATATTTTCATTGCAGCTATATTTTAGACAGCAGATTTGTGTTGTTTCATAATTGAACATTTTCATGATTTAGTGCCATTACATTAGCCTCACTCTGTCATTTTCTAGTAACACTCATAAACCAAATTCTGCATTGCATCACACATAATTCTGCATTGTACCACACAGATTAATGACCAAGTAACAGCAGTGATATAGGGGAATTGTGGGCATACAAAGCTCCTGCAACCTTTCCTTTGCTGTGGGCCTGCAAACCAGCTTGGACAAAGCAGCATCAAAATTGGGCTCATCTATAGACCTGTAGGCAGAGTCTGGTACTTTTAACCACACTCAGTATCATCTTAATCTATGAGTAATCTCATTAAAATGAATGGATCCAAGAGTGGAGTAATGCTGCCATTCTAAACTGTTTATGGAATAAGAACACAGTCCAGCTAGAGAATGTTAAACTCCATTGCTCACTAATACTCCGATTTCTCCATATGACACTTTAACATTAATAGAAGAACATTAATTCTTTATTTCTTGTCTATTATCTTTATATTTGAGGAGTTAAGCACAGAACATATATAGAACAGATGTTTTCTCCAATGAGTTGCCCCACAACAATGCATAACACTTTCATTATACACTTTCCAGGCAAGAATAAAACCATCCCAAGGAGGACCAATAACTACTTAGCATGTTCCTGCTCCATAGCTCCTGACTGGATTCTTGTGGTATAACTAAAAGTTCATAGTAGAATGTCAGATCTAATATAGATAAGACTGATCCTTTGAACTGTTGTACAAATTCCAACAGCAACATAATAAAATGACTTCCAATAGACTCTTCCAATGAAAGTGAAAAGAAAGATTAATACACCACATTGCCAGGGCCCAGGCATAATTTTTTCAGTCCCAGTACAAACTTATAACATGGATCCCCTCTCACTCACATACCATAATCCCTCAGTCAGTGATATCCCCTCCTCCCCCCGGGCCTCCTGGTCCCAGTAAAGTGTATTGTTCTTCCCTGTGTGGGGCTTCTGCCTATAGCTCTAAGAAGCATCCAGCTATTTGTCCAGAATGTAAACAAATGACAAATCCACAATTTCTTCTCTTCCTTCTTAGTTGGTTGTGCCATGAGATTGTGACATGCAGTAGAATACAGAGAGAATACTATGGCACCTTAAAGTATCAATATCCAAAGGTATCTTGCAGTAAAGTCACTGGGAAAGAAATCTACCTGAAAGATGCACAGCTTTCCAATAGGCTAAATGAAAAGGAAAACATTTATCCTTGCTCTTAAAAGCACCACCAGGGAGCTTCCCTGAGAGCTTGATGCTGGGAATATAAAATAGTGGGGAACTAAAGTGAGTTACAAACTCACTTTAAAAAAGCAGTTACAAACAAATCAAAACACAGTCTGTAGACTTAATTGATGTCCTAAGCCAGAGGAGAATGCTGGTTACTTAACCAGAATTCTGATTTGGCAAGCCACAGACAGGCAACTGAAGTGGGGTATATATAGTAGTACTAAATGAAAACTGGCTAAACAGTTTGCTATGTTACATTTGTTCACTGAATTAGAACACTGATGATTCTGATTACATTTAAATCTTGATTCCTTTGATTATTTTTTCTCCAACTTTATGTCCAGTGTGCTTTTTAATTATTTCTTTTCAGTACAACTGTATTGTTACAGTTAACAAAAAAATTGCTACCACCAAATTCTAAATTTTCACTTCACATATGTGACTCTTTCAAGGGCTTAAAAGCTAAGTGTCTCAAAAGACAAAATTGTTTCTTTTAGGCTTGTTTGTAATTTTAAAGTTAATCTTTGACTGGGAACCATAAATAGTCAACTTTCCTGTGTCTATTAATCTGTTTCCCAACAACATTGCTCAAGTCCATCTCTGTTCACATCTTAATCCCTTCATGATGGAGTCCCCAAATCCTTTTTCTGCAGTTACCAGCATGTGAGAAGGCAGACAGAAGCAACACCCTGTCTATATTCAAACAAGAATTAGCTCTTTATTTGATAACATAATTTTTTCAGTATGTCATATGACAGTGTGAGTAGATCACAAAAAAGTTGTTTTCTTTAAATGTTGAATGAGGAAGTTCATTGGACTAAGGAAAAAATAGTGTTATCCCTAAAGTAATTTTCTTTTTCCTCCTGTATCCTTTCTGTGTTTTAGATCTTATAACTTCCTTGGACTCCTCTTGCCACTAGGCTTTTGGCTACAGATTTAAGAAAGTAGCTAATAAATCTTCGCATCCTTTAAACACATTCTTTTCCTCTACCCTTCTAAACTAAGCAGTACTTTTTTCCATTAAACGTTTTGAGTTACAATATTTTAAAAAGCAATATTTAATGCACGTGAGCAATGATTCATGCAAATATGAAGTCCTTCCATATGCAACTTCTTCTGTTGAAGTTCACAGGACAACTCCGGAAATAAAGACTGTTGGGTGAGGCCATAAAAGTCTATTATTTCTTCAGGGTATACTAATGCAAAATTTTTATTTAACTTTGGTTTTCTTCCATAAAGAATTTTTAAAAATTTCTGGATGGGTAACTTCCACTACAAACCAATAATGGAAGATTTTAAGTTTAGAAAATTTACAATGCTTTTCAGGAAGCTTACAAAGTTAAATGTATTTCATACATTTAGCATATGTATTTCAAAGTTCACATAAATCTAGAGTAATATGTTATGCAGTTCTATTTACTGCCATAAGATAGTGCTTTATTATGAGTGATTGTTTTTTTCATTTTATTCAGTTGCTATGAAACAGATAGACAGCCATATAAACTTCCACTAAATCCCTAAAATCCATTCCTTAAGGTAGCTTCTGAAGAGAATTTATATCTGTCCATTACCCAGAGAGAAGTGAAGAATCAGAAGGGTATAGAACAGACTGTGTTGTGTACAACTACTTTATGAATAATTCACAATACAGTTCAGAACTTGCAAATGTAGAATGTATTTTTTCTAAATAATACACTAGATAAGCATGCCAGCAGAAGAGTTGCAAAATTCAGTGTTATTAGCAAACCAAATCCTGCATATCTTATTGACTCCTATGAAGGCAAAATTCCCACTGGGCTATATTCTGATTCCAGAAACATTTCTTGTACAAGCCTGTACAAGCTCTATTGCCCTTTTGGGCTCCACAAATAGAGTTGTCTAAGAGATTTCTGAGGACTGAAGGTTCCCCCTGAGGTTGTCACATGGTACTTATATGAATGCTGAGCAATTCCATACAGTGGTACAGTTAGAGTGTATATTCATTAAATGCACCAATGAACATCTTTAGGCACATTTTCAAAATATAATATCAGGAGTAATAAAAACTTAAATGATGGCAATAAAACGAAAACTTCCCATTGTCAGCCTTAAGTATCTATCTTCCCACCCACTCTGAATAAATGCAGGATGCCTGGAAAAGCTATAAACATTGGTTCCACTAGACGAAGGGAGGAACACATTCCAAAAGGGAAAATGTGATGATTTGGGAAAAATGTAGAACTTAACAATAATGGTTGATGTTTTTTATTAAGTTGTTACTATGATAATTGGTTTATCATAAATGACTCTCTGTATGTATATTGACCATGAGCTGGCATGATTATGGCCTCTGCCAAATCAGGGGCAAGGATGGATAGTTAGAATTCAATGATAATATATGCAAGGCAAAGTACCTTGTAATAATTTCTTGAGCTTGAAGAAGATACTTCCTCTGTCTGTCTTAAGGGAGCAGGACCTGACAGGTGACCAAAGTGATTACCTGAGAAGGACAGAGGCAGGTGACCAAAGCAAAAGATTATAAAAGGGACTCCCAGGGGAAGACTGAGATACACCTGAGCAAGTTTCAGCAGAAGAGAGAATTTATGGGGATGTGATGGCCAAGGTCAGAGAAAAGAAGCTGATCTAGAGAAAAGGGATCTGTGTTTCAAAAGAGAAATCACAGAGCTGCAGAGGAAGGATGATGGATGTTTTGTGTATAGATCTGAGTATTTCTTGTGTGGTAGAGTAAAGAAGAATAATGTTAGACTTCTGTTTAAGGCAATGGTTTTCAAATTACTGGTCGTGACCCAGTTCTAGGTAGCAGACCCTCAGTAACTGGGTCACAGTGCCCCCTGCTACCACCATAGCAACCTCCACCAAAAAACTCAAAGGCACAGGGGGTGGCAGTGGTATCTGGCATCCTTTTCAATCTGCAGCTGCTGCTACTGCTCACAACAACGGGGGAGGGGGGAAGGAAGCAGTGGATGTCTGGGGTATTGCTGGGCATGGGTTCACAAGTCCCCAGAAAGAAAGCACCCCACCTGGCTCCTTTCAGTGGTGGCTGGGAAAGGGGTTCCCAGAGATGCTCCAATGTTCTTCTTGCAGTGTGCCTGGGGACCCCACACCTCCAGCCATGGCAGCCACCAAATTTTCAGGCAAAGTCCACTTTTTCTCAGTGGAAGCGGCTACCGGCATGTTGAGGGGTCAGAGAAGAGGGGCTGGCACGCAGGTTGTGAAAGGTTCAGTTGCAGGCATACATTTTTTTTTTCCAACTGGGTCCCAAGAAAAAAGTTTGAAAACCTCTGGTGTAAGGTGTCTGTGTTTTATAATCTACATCTAAAACATGAAAAAGTAAGCTCACACTTTTGCGTAGAGTTCTGGCAAGCTGTGTTCATACAGTACTGAGATATGTTGGTCCTGCAGGGTTAAGGCAGTTGTCTATGGGCTCTGTTTACGTTAGACTGAGAGTCACTCCCAGGATATTTGCCAGAAAGGCCAAGGAGGAAACAGTTCTGTGGCCTGCTGAGACTTCCTCCCTATGTCATCAGGGATTCAGTGTCTGGATCCTCTTACAGCAAACTGATGAGGCACCTTCAGGGTGTGACTGATCCCATCTGTGACAGAAAGCCCTGCATCTAAGAATATCTGTTTTCTACCTCCACAGGTAGACACTATTTGCTGAAACATTCCAGTAGTTTCAACCTCTGAGATTAAGCAGAAGAAGGGAGGTGATCAATAAGGCCTGGTGTACCAAGGTTTTCAGAAGCAGTGAAATGGACATATCCAAGCTATGTACAAAGCTTGTGTACCTTTGACTTTCTAATGGCTACTTAAGTCAGTGTCCTCACCAGGGGCTTTGGTGTTGCCAGGCCCATGGGGCATGAGCCCCAGGTCTCTAGGACAGTTCCCCAAGTCCAAAGCCAGCCCTGCCCGGCCAGGACATGGGGCTGGTGCTTGGACCCAGTCACGGCCGGATCCAGCCCCAGCCCTCTAGCAGGGATCCGGGTCTGGCCAGCAGTGTCGGGAGCCCAATATGGTCTTGGCCCCCAGGGTCTGTGGCAGAGGGGCCCAGGGCCAGAATGCACCCAGGGGCCAGATTGAGGCCAAGGGGAGGGGTCAACCCAGGGGCCGCTTGGGCCCTGGACAACACTGGTCTCCACTGTGCTTAGTCAAAGCGAAATGTCCTCTCTTCAACTCAGTGCTATTCTTTTTAAGGGGGTGAATTTACAGCATTCTCTTACAGATCAATTGAGCGGGTCTTCACTGACCGAACTGAACTGAACAATTTACCCAAAGGCAGCAAATTTGCAACTGTCAGTGTAGACTTGCCCTAAGACATAAGCCAAACCAAACTTAAGTAAATGAGAGTCTTACTGTTAAAAATTCTGAGGACTCTGGATTAGGTCTTAAAAGGAAGCAAAAATCTAAATCATATAAGGCTTTATAGATTAAAATTTACATTTTGAGATGAACTTGGAAGTTAATTGAAAGTCAGTGTAGACCACAGTGTGCTTTCCAGATGAAGGTGGACAACTATATTATGCTTATTTTGAATTAGATAGATAGATAGATAGATAGATAGATAGATAGATAGATAGATAGATAGATAGATAGATAGATAATATTCCCTCTCTACTAGTTAGCAGTGATACAATGCTAGAAGGTTTATAAAAGAGCCAGTCACATTTTAAATGGTACATGCAATCTATTTTTAATTGGTTGATTGATTCTATACTTACCTGATGGCCCTCTATTTTAATCTTTTAATTTTGGGAACTGATATTGTTGCAGTGTTTCAGTGATAAACATTGTGCCTCAAAGGGATTTCAGGAATGTTTGAAGCTCTTTCTATTATATGTTTCTCAACTTTGCAAAGATAATCACATGGCAGACTCTTATGCCTACATAGAAATTTATTAAAAATAATAAGATTTTGCATGGATACAGATGTCTGCTTTTACCATTTCCATAGCAGGACCAGGCCTACAGATTACAAAGAATTTTGGAAACCTTGGGGCATTGAGAAGGTAGAAGACATGATTTGTACCTTCTAGAAGAAAAAATCAAATAAATGTCACCTTACAGTTTTATCCAGGATTTTAACAGTGAGGGTCACCACTGGGACAAGCTACCATAAGATATGGGGGATTCTGCATCACTTGGAATATGTAAATCAGCATTGGAGGTCTTCCTGAAAAATTAACAGTAATTCAACTGCAAATTGCTGGGCTTATTACAGAAATCACTGAATGAAATCATGTGACTTGTAATATGAAGTAGATTGGACTAGATTAACATAATAGCCTCAACTGGCATTAAAATTCCTGAATTGTTCTACTGGAGAGGGGAGAAGGAATGAAGTTAGTCTGGGAAATCAGACATATCATCAGTGGAACACTGCTCCCCACCCACTGCCATTTCTGGGATTCCTGATAAATGTGGTTTCCAAAATGTAGAGTCAAACTATACAGAAAGTGAATATTATTGTTACATTCATAGTCTATTTAATCATTCTAGTGAATAAAAAAAATATTTAATTGGATTCTTGGCCATCAATATAGTTAAAACTAAGAGTATATGAGCAGGACATAGCTCAGAGTAGAGGAAATTGGTATCTAAAACAAAACCCAGAGCATTTTGATTTCATGTATCATTGCATATATACCATCAAAAGCACAACAAAATGTTATAGTCAGGATTTTAACTTCCTTAGAAAAGCCCTGTTAGTTAGGTGTTTTTAACCTAGATGCCGTACGTGGGAAAACAGAATTAGATTCCATCTTCTTCAAATTATGTATTGATTTAATATGTTACATTTTCAAAGAAATAAAAATAAAAGTGTACTACAATTTACTTCAAAAAGTACATAAGAGAGAGAAAAAAAAAAGATGCCATTACTAAAAGTGGGCCACAGCAAGTTGCAAAAGAATTGTCGTAACAGGTTCCAAATATTCCTTCTGTTCTCTGTTGATAAGAGAATACTCCTAAGCTCCAGGTTTTTTTTAAAGCTTATAATAAAGTAAAGAGGAACAAAGAAGCTTTCATCATGTGCAAGTGCTACAGGGACTTAGGAAACACATTTAAAAATTAGATTTATTGAAAAAGCCCTTATTTTATAGTTGTTTTTCTCAATAGACTATTTGAAATGTTCCTTATTATTTCCTAGTGAAACAGAAATGTATAGTGGTTTGTTCAGAGAGCTGAATGCACTGTATCTCAGGCACTACTGCAGAATAATGACTTTAAAGTGCTCTATTGAAACAAGGCTGCATGGGAAAGAACTATTTGTGAAGACTGGTGATTGCTGTTAAAACTGGAGTGATCTCTTTTCACAATTACTTCTTGAGATCTATCAGCTGACCAGTTTTAAATCCATTTATTTATTATGTATCATCTAGATAAAATCTGTAGTTATGCTGAATAGTAAAACTGCTTCAGAAACAAACTTTTCAAAATCTGTTTTTTTTTAAAGCAGTGAAAAATATATAAAAAATTCCCTATTTTATTTTTCACAGTTTTATTTTTAGGTAGTAAATAATATATACATGCTGACAAAGGATAAATTGCCCTTCACAGGAGTGATGCCATTACTTCAATGCACTGTATCCTGGAGATTATAAATTATGGCATCAGTGAAATTAGCTTGCATTTATTAGCATTTCAAATGGAGTTACTCTCAGAAACCAGATCTAACAAGCATGCAGTTTTAGTTTCACAAGTATTTGGAGAAAACCCAACCTTTTACAAGGTTCTGATCTGTTTGAATATATTGTGTACCTATCCATACTCTGCTTCTTTATGTCTTCTGTCTTTCTTTATATCTTTTCCCCTTCTGAGTATACCTATTGGCTTGGGCTTTGACAGACATTTTCTGGTCCCCTCCTTCTCTATTGCTCTGCTATTTTCCCATGACCTCCTCCCTTCTGCCTGATAGGGTGCTGGACTGACTCACTGACCAAGCAAGATTACAACTGATCCGTACTATCCCTCAAGACACCATATTTTTCTCCACAAATAGCTTGCTAAGTCAACAGTCTTCATAGGACATGATTATGATTTGCAGATTGTTTTTGTTTAATTATTATTATTTAATGCTCACTGTGGCATTGCTCCTGAGTTACTCCACGGCTATTGTAACATGTATGCAGAGATTCTCCAGAGTCTACAACATAAGAAAGGGAGAGTAAAAGCCTTGGTTGTGCTCTTAGCTCTGCCACTCACTTACTTTCTGATTTGGGGCAAGTAATTTAATTTATTTCTGCTTAACATCTCCCATATATAAAATGCGAAAAATTAATCGGACTTACTCTGTAGGTGTAATTTGCCAAAGTAATATAAGAAGAAAAGAGCTAATGTCTTGCCAGAAGAGGATGTGATACACAGATGTTTCAAATGAATTTTGAGGATACTTTTGTGTGTTTGTTTGTAATGGGTTGCTAGCTATGAAGTAAGATCTAATGAGACTGTCAAGGGAACCAAGCAAAATAGGCATCACAGTGGTCAACAAACATGCTAATACAATAGCCATCTTAACAGCTGTGAATATGTGATTCTTAAACCCCAACCCTGTTGAACAGCTGTATTTTCAGGGCTGAAGCTGGAGATCAAAAGACACTAAACAGTTAAGAGATGTGCCCTGCAAAAGGAAAGGTGAGGCATTGTCAACAGGTGCATGTTGAGACAGATTGACTAAGCACATTGGTCCTGCTAGCTATCAAGTTTGGAAACCAGTAAGATGAAACCATGAGACACAGTAAGACAGTGATCGGATTGCGGATTCCACACCACAGAGAAGTGGAAGTATGGGCCTGTCACTTAGAAGGGGTGCACTCAAAGAACTGGAACAGGGTTTCAGAAGAGGCAGCTTACCTATGGAACATGGCAAATAATACAGTCAATGCAATTGCACTATGGCTGAAATTGGTCCTTAAAATCCAGCATACACACAGTAATGATCCCATGAAACTATCAATTGTCCCCAAGGAAGCATTATTGACTAAATATCACCTGACTTTTTTCATGAGACAAAATTAGGTGAAGTTGTTATAGGCATAGTCTTATTTACTTACTTTCTCAGATGCAGTTGTCTTGTTTGTGGAAGGATTGTTTTATTTGTGTTTTGAGCAAGTAAATGATTAACTTCCAACATAGTTGTTTAATTATAGCAAAATCAATGTTTTCTCTCACTGAAAGCATTTTAAAAATGTGAATATTAGGATACTCGTCAGTGTGATAATAAACAGAAGAAATTAAAATTGTTGAGCTAGTCATATTTAGCCAAGGCATAGGTATTATCACAATGGGCTAAGAATGTTAACCATTCATAGGAACAAAGGAATTTAAGCTCTCTAGAACTACTTGCATGAATAACTGCTCACCAATATGAATGATAGCCAGCTTCTGTAAAAATTGGGGCCCTAGATACTAGGCTTTTGTCCTTATGATTCCATTTTCTCACCAGAGAATACTATCAATAATTATTATGATACAGTGCCATAATTTTCTATGGTATTTTGCAGTGATCAAAAAGTCACTTACCTCAGCATGAATCATACAGGCTGCATAGATGTCCACTTTTTTTAAAAAAACAAGGATAGGGCTAGATTCCCAAACAGTTAAGACATGCAAATAGCATCTAAAGGTAAGTCTACACTTGTAAATTAAATCGACTTAAGCTTGCTTAATTTACTTAATTTACTTAATTTACACTACACTTTCCTTAAGTCAACTTAAGCAGCTGCTTAAATCGACTTAAGGAAAATTTAAGTCGACTTTATTAAACCTCATTTTAAGTCAACTTTCTGCTTAAGTCGACTTTCTAAAGTCGACTTAAGCCAGCGAAGACGTGGAGTAACCCTAAATCGACTTAAATTAACAAGTTGACTTAAATTAACAAGTGTAGACATAGCCTAAGATATGTAGTAAATAGAATAGCTAATACAAATACATACTGTTAGAGCCACCTCCTCAGTTATTGGTTCATTGAAGAAGCAGAAGTTCAGAGTCCAGCAGCAGGCAATCCTGTGGATTTATATGGGTGGTCAAGCAAGCATCCCAACTTGTAACACCAGTAATTTTCCTTCTTCCTCTTACTTCCCATTTGGCCTTAATTTTTATAGTGTGTCTTAACTTAAAAATATTTCAAGATCATTCTTTAACCAATCCTAACATATTGTAATTCTCTAACCAATTATCTAACCAATAATTCTCTAACCAATCATACCCCACCATCTTAACAGATTACCATTAGTTATGCAACAGACAAAAACAATAAAAGAATCAGACAGAATTTATCCAAACAGAGGGTACCATCATGACCAAACAATACGAAGTGTAAATTCTTTAACCACCTGAACCAATATTGTCCTTATTGCTGCCTTTTTTCCCCCATTTTTGGGAGATACACAAAAACACCCTCCAGCCTCTTGTGCAAATCAAATAATAGTCCTGCTTCAGCGCAGGTTTATAAAACCAAAAGAGTTCACAGATTAGCTAAATTTGTCCTACTCCACAAGTTCTTCAGCCCCTTGGTGGGCAGAAAAGTTCTTTACAAAACCCAGGTTCTGATGCCTGGCATTTCCTTCCCTATCAGGACTATTGGTCTTCTTAAGTTTCTGCTTTTTCCCTTAATTTCAGGTAGCTCTCTCCAGGCCCTTCCATCTTACCTACATGGAGAGATTCTCTGCTGCATGTCATTCCAGCCAGTCTTTTTCATCGTCTTGGTGTGGAAAGCCCCTTCTTTGCTCATGTCTGACTTTAGATACCTTCTGAATCCCCTGCAATATCATTTCATCATTTGTATCTCCCTTGAATCAAGGTTTCAGGCCTCAACTCTCAGTTCCCTACGTTTCACTGAGCAGGTGAGCTCTACTAAATCCTCGTTGGACTTCCCTGGAAATAGTTCCTCTAGATCTTTCCCATCCCCTTATATCCCAACCTGGTCTTCCATTTTGTGATGACTGAGCACCTGACTTACCACCAGCTCACACAAAGTCATTATCTGAAAGCAGGGGCATGATCGGAAATTTAACTTTGACTCCTTTTGGGGGGGCACCTTTTGTGTCCCCCTCTCCAGCCCAGGAAGAGCTTGCTTTTCCCACCTCCTCCCCTCCTACCCTGGCATGAGCTTGCTCTTCCCTCCCTCTCTCCTACCATAAGCCACAGCAGGAGCTCACTTTTCTCTCCCCCATTACAGGAGGTGCACTCTCTTCCCTTCTACCCTCTCTTCTACCCCACTCCACCTCTGCCAGGAGCTCATTCTCTCCCTCCGCCACCTCCTTCCACCACAACTCTGGAGGAGTTCTGTACCCCAATGAATATTGGGGGGTCTACCCCTCCTTGTCCCCAAGATCAACACCTCTGTTAGGGAGCAGATCACAATCAAAGATAGGGCAGAACCCATATCACTACCTTTGGTTAATGTGCAAGTCAAGTAATTGCACATATATATAGATAATTTTATTAAGCTGTACATAGTAAGTATATCTGTAAATTTTGAGCCTAGCGGGCAGCAACAAAGGGGTCGCAGGCCACTGTGGGGGGTTTGGGGTTACGGCTGGGGCTGCTCTGGGGGCACAGGTCAATAGGGTCTGCTTCCGGGGGCCACAGCCTGGGCCTACTGGTGGGGGGGGGGGGGGGGGAGAATCAGGTCTGCAGGGGAGCCTTGCTGCGTCATGATTGGCTGGGAACCCTCCCAGCTATGTCACGACCCAGGAAAGATTGAAATCCCCATGGTTAAACCATGGAATAGTCAGGGATATTATCATTTTATTGGTAAAGTCATGTGGGGATAAGGAAGGAGTGAACCTGTAGTGAGAAGAATTTACTTTAGCTATCCTGCCTGTTCAAAACAGAAACAGAGAACAATATTCTCATCAACATTTTTTATATGTGTTCCATAATGTACACTTACTACATATAGATACTGTCTCTGAAGCGTGTCTGTGTTCCTGTGGGTATGAGAAGCAACATCTCTCAGTACATGCTGGTTTCCCAAACACAAAAGGCTTAATAGAGAGTTAGGTATGCTGGGATCCCACATGGCTTCATTGGAGAAGAGAGGAAAGAGCCTCTTCCTCTCTTCAGCACACCCACAAAAGACATAGGTTAGTTTTCTAAGTAGACGGCAACTCTCAGTAGCTCCGACCCTGTAATTCATTTTTATAGATTGACCAGTGACAAAAAGAGAAATTGCAGTATATCAACAATACAAAGGGCTCAGAAACACCTTATTTTATTAAGAACTTGCTCAATTCAATTCGTAGGACAAATGTTATTAAACTTCAAACACAACTGACATCTAATGCTAACAGCATAATGTAGGATAATTATTCCATATAATAGTAATTTTACTGACATCTCAGTGTAATAACAAGAGACAAGATATGTATTCTTTAGCTTAAAATAAAACTTAGTATGCATTTAAAAGATTAAATACTCTAATGATTGTCAAAATACATTTGTACTGATCTTATTGACATGGTGATATTAAATAAGGTCCAGGCCCAAGAGATAAGAGTTTTCATAGAATCATAGAATCATAGGGTTGGAAAGGACCTCACGATGTCATCTAGTCCAACCCCCTGCTAAAAAGCAGGACCACTCCCCCTAAATTATCCCAGCCAGGGTTTTGTCTAACCGAGCCTTAAAAATCTCCAAAGATGAAGATTCTATCACCTCCCTAGATAGCCCATTCCAATGCTTCACCACCCTCCTAGTGAGAAACTTTTTCCTAATATCCAACCTTGACCTCCCCAGCTGTAATTGGAAACCATTGCTCCTTGTTCTGTCCTCTGTTACCCTTGAGAACAGCCTAGCTCCCTCCTCTTTGGAGCACCCCTTCAAGTAGTTGAAGGTTGCTATCAAATCTCCCCTCAGTCTTCTCTTCTGTAGACTAAATAAGCCTAGTTCCTTCAGTCTCTCCTCATAAGTCATGTGCCCCAGCCCCCTAATCATTTTTGTTGCCCTCCGCTGGACTCTTTCTAATTTGGCCACATCCTTTCTGTAGTGGGGAGCCCAAAACTGGACACAGTACTCCAGATGCGGCCTGACCAGTGTCGAATAAACGGGAATTATCACATCCCTCGATCTGCTGGCAATACTCCTACTGATGCAGCCTAATATGCCATTGGCCTTTTTGGCAACAAGGGCACACTGTTGGCTCATATTCATCTTCCCATCCACCATAACCCCCAGGTCCTTTTCTACAGCGCTGCTACTTAGCTGATCGGTCCCCAGCCTGTAGCAGTGCATGGGATTTTTCCGTCCTAAGTGCAGGACTTTGCACTTGTCTTTGTTGAACCTCATGAGGTTTCTTTCAGCCCAGTGTTCCAATTTGTCCAAGTCTCTCTGGATCCTGTCCCTGCCCTCCAGAGTATCTACCATTCCCCCCAACTTGGTGTCATCCACAAACTTACTAAGCACGCAGTCTATTCCATCATCAAGATCATTAATGAAGATGTTGAATAGAACCGGCCCCAGGACCGACCCTTGGGGCACTCCACTCGTTATCGGTTGCCAACCAGACATCGAGCCATTGATTCCTACCCGCTGAGCCCGTTGATCTAACCAGTTTTCGATCCACCTTACGGTCCACTCGTCCAACCCATACTTCCTTAACTTGCCGACGAGAATGCTGTGGGAAACTGTATCAAAAGCCTTGCTAAAGTCAAGGTATATCACGTCAATGGCTCTTCCCGCATCCACAAATCTAGTCATCTCATCATAGAAGGAAATCAGGTTGGTCAGGCACGATTTGCCCTTGGTGAATCCATGTTGACTGTTCTTGATCACTCTATTTTCCACCAAGTGTTTCAGGATGGATTCCTTGAGGACCTGCTCCATGATTTTCCCAGGGATTGAGGTGAGCCTGACCGGTCTGTAGTTCCCCGGATCCTCCTTTTTCCCTTTCTTAAAGATAGGTACTATATTTGCCTTTTTCCAATCCTCCAGGACCACCCCCGTTCGCCACGAGTTCTCAAAGATAATGGCCAGCGGCTCTGCAATCACTTCCCCCAACTCCCTCAGCACCCTCGGATGCAGTTCATCCGGCCCCATGGACTTGTGCACATCCAATTTCATTAAGTGTTCCCTAACCTGACTTTCCATCACTGAGGGCCACTCTTCTCTCCAGTCCGCTTTACCCCAGCCTGGGAGCTGGCCCGCCCTGTGAAGACTGAAGTAAAAAAAGCATTGAGTACTTCAGCCTTTTCCGCATCATCCTCCACGAGGATGCCTGCCCCATTCAGTAAGGGACCTACACCACCTCTGATCCTTTTCTTGTTGCTGATATACTTATAGAACCCCTTTCTGTTATCCTTCACATCTCTTGCTAGCTGCAACTCCAATTGTCCTTTGGCCTTTCTGATTTGATCCCTGCAGTCCTGAGCAATATCTTTATACGCCTCCCTTGTCATCTGTCCAAGCTTCCACTTCTTGTAAGCTTCCCTTTTATGTTTCAGCTCCCCGCAGAGTTCCCTGCTAAGCCACGCTGGTCGCCGTCCACATTTGCTGTTCGTTCTGCACATCGGAATGTTATCTTCCTGTGCCTTTAACAGGGTTTCTTTAAAATACAGCCAGCTGTCTTGGACACCTTTCCCCTTCAGATCAGCCTCCCATGGGACCCTGCCCATCAGCTCCCTAAGGGAGCCAAAATCTGCTTTTCTGAAGTCCAGGGTGTGTGTTCTGCTTCTTTCCTTCCTTCCATTGATCAGGATCCTGAACTCTACCATCTCATGGTCGCTGCTGCCCAGGTTGCCATTTACTTCTACTTCCCCAATCAATTCTTCTCTGTTTGTGAGAAATAGGTCTAGAGGTGCAAGGCCCCTAGTTGGTTCCTCCAGCATTTGTACTAGGAAGTTGTCCTCAATATTCTCCAAAAACTTCCTGGATTGCCTGTGCACTGCTGTATTATCTTCCCAGCAGACATCAGGATAATTGAAGTCCCTCATAAGAACCAGGGCCTGTGATGATCTGGAAACTTCTGTTAGTTGTCCATAGAACGCCTCATCCACCTCCTCTTTCTGGTCTGGCAGTCTGTAGCAGACACCCACCACAACATCCCCCCTTGTTGCATTCTCCCCTAAACTTAACCCACAAACTTTCAACCATCTTGTTTCCACTTTCATAGTGGAGCTCCGAGCAGTCATACAGCTCTTTTACATATAACGCTACTCCTCCCCCCCTTTTTCCCTGCCTGTCCTTCCTGAACAATTTATATCCATCCATGGCAGTGCTCCAGTCATGCAAGTTATCCCACCACGTTTCTGTTATTCCAATTATATCATAGTTCCTTGTCTGTGCCAGTACTACCAATTCTTCCTGCTTGTTTCCCAGGCTCCTCGCATTTGTGTACAGGCACCTAAGATACCGGGCCCATTGCCCTACTTTGCCCTGTCGATTCTCCCTCCTGTTGCATCTTCCTCCTTGCAATTTATCCCGGTGTCCTCCTTCCCCACTCGCCTGAGGTATTATGACTTCATCAGGAAATAAAAAACAATTATTTGACCCCACCCCCCAGTTCCAACTACCCTCTCTTTTATTCCTGCTGTTACAGCCCCAGCATCCCCCAAGTTCCATCCCTTCCCCCAGGTTTCCCTCAGTTTCACTTACCTGTGGGCCTTGGTCACCTTCCCCCTTCGAACCTAGTTTAAAGCCCTCCTTACCAGGTTAGCCAGTCTGCTTCCAAATATGCTCTTTCCCTTCCTGGATAGGTGGAGTCTATCTCTGCCTAGCAGTCCTTCTTCCTGAAACAGCACCCCATGGTCGAGGAAGCCAAAGCCCTCCTGGTAACACCATCTCCTCAGCCAGGCATTCACCTCCAGGATGCATCTGTCTCTTCTCGGGCCCCTACCCTTGACTGGAAGGATCAAGGAGAACACCACCTGTGCACCGAACTCCTTCACCCGTGCTCCCAGAGCCCTGTAGTCACCTTTGATCTGCAGAGGGTCACCTCTCGCAGTATCATTGGTTCCCACATGGATGAGTAGCTTGGGGTAGTAGTCAGAGGGACGGATGATTCTCGACAATCCCTCCGTAACGTCTCGGATACGGGCACCTGGCAGGCAGCATACCTCCCGAGAGGCCTTATCTGGGCGACAGATGGGTGCCTCCGTCCCACTCAGAAGAGAGTCACCAACCACCACAATCCGACGTTTTCTCCTGGGTATGATGGTTGTGATCCTCCCAACCTCGGGGGTGCATGGCTTCTCCTCTTCTATCTCATCTCCCGTCTGTAGTGCTGCGTAGCGGTTCTTTACCACAACGAAGGGTGGGATGGGAGCAAGGGTGGAGCACTGTCTGCTGCCAGAAGTAACCAGCTGCCAGTGTCCACCCTCTGCTTGAGCCATCTCATCCTTCTCCGAGAGTGTGGCAGCAGTCTTTTGCCTCTGGATAGTTTCTTCATCCTTGCATGTTTCCTCATGGATGCTATCCAGGAACTTCTCCAGGGCATGGATACTCCTGAGCCTGGCCACCTCCTCCTGTAACTCCCCCACCTGCTTCCTGAGAGATTCCACCAGGAGACACCTGTCACATTGAATTATCTCCCCAGCCTGACCGTCTGAGAGTGGGAAATGCAGGCCACAGTCCTTGCAAGTCCACGCCAGGATCTGGGTAGAGATATCCATGGTCAGTATGTCTGTCTGGATACAGGCGCAGGTGGAGGAGACAGTAGCAGTGCTGGCACAAGCGGCGCGGGTCCTCTTCACCATAGTAGCTACACAAAACACAAACTTCCCCCTAACTCCCTCGCAAACTCCCCTGTTTGCCGTCCCTGTTCGCAAGCTCCCCCTGGTCGCTCAGCCACTGGCTTTTAAGGCCTTCTCTGCCTGGGTCAGCCCTTGCCCCTCGTTAAGCACACAGGGGAAGGGTGATCACAAGGCTGATTGAGCTGAGCAGGGCTGAGCAGAGAACAATGGTACAAACAGCCCCCAGACAATCACAGAATCACAATCCCAACTCACACAGTAACTGACAATTCACAGAAATCACCTGTGGGGAAAAAAAAAGACACAAGCACAAGCACACACAGTCAGCAATTCACTCTCCCCAAGGTTCGCTTTCTCCCTTGCTTCTTCAGCAAGGGGATCTCCTTCGCCTCCTTCTCAGGGCTTCTCCTTCTCCTTCCCTCGCAAACTCCGCTGTTTGCAGTCCCTGTTCGCAAGCTCTTATTAAATAAATGTTACTGTCTTGGGGCCAGTCAGAAAATCTTTCAAAGACAGGCAAATCTCAGAGTAAACATACATAATCAACATATAATTGATAAAAACATACAACTTTTAAAATAATGTATTTTATTTTTATTCCATAGAAGTTTGGGGGTGTTTGTTTGTTTTCCAAATCTATTGACAATTGGAAGCCTTTTGATAGCTTAGCAAGTATTTTGCTCTTTAGTCACCACCTGCCTGCTAACATCCAGTCAAACAGTTTGGGACATTAATCTTGAAATAGCCCTGGAGGATTTTTTTTTTTTTTAAGTCAAATTATTTTGCTAACATGCTTTTGGAGTAATGTTCATAGAACACCAACAGGATGGGATAATTTCAAAGAAGATTAACCTTTCATCTTAACAGTATTCTTTTCCTTTCTCTCTCTCTCTCTTTCTCTCTCTTTATTTATTTATTCCCCCAAAATCCTCAGTTGGTATAAAACTCCGTTTACATGAACAAAGCTCTTGTGCTTTATATACCACCAAACAATATGGCCATTTCTGGGAATTGGATTGGTTTTTGCTTGTTTATGCATTTATCTTTGTTACAATCATGCAAGACACCTCCCTCTTTTTACAGAAGGCAGCAGTGGCACAACAGGCACAAGAATCTTGGGCTATGTCTACACTTGCTAAAATTAGTTCGAATTAGTTAGTTCGAACTAACTAATTCAAACTAATTTTAGTTAGTTCGAATTAGCTTAATTCGAACTAGCATGGCCACACTGGAAAGTTAGTTCAAACTAAGTTAGTTTGAATTAGCGATCTCCATTAATTCCAATGGCCGGTTAATTCAAACTAAGAAATTAGTTCGAATTAACATGGCCACATTGGTTAATTCAAACTAGTTAGTTCGAATTAACCCCTTACTTCTGATGCCCTTTTCGAATTTATTAGTTCGAATTAAGGAAGCTCTTAATTCGATCTAACTAAAGCCTAGTGTAGCCATGGCTTCAGTTAGTTCAAATTAAGCCTCCTTAATTCGAACTAACTTGCCAGTGTAGACATAGCCTTGGGGCCAACTGGCTTCTTTTGTGTTGGTTGTACAGAGGACAATATTCTTTCATTTCATCCTTTGGTAAAATGATAACATGTAGAAAACCTATGGAAGAACTACATGGTTCTGAAGTTTGGTAGGTAACAAGATACAGAGCTTCTAGTAAACTCAAATTCATTGTGCCAGGAAGGTATTGATTACAATTGATTAAGATTTGAAGGCTGTTTAGTTAGCTAGCTAGATATCTTACAGGTTCTCAAACCCTTTTCATGAGGTAGGACACATTTTAATAGAGAACAGTGACATTATCTCAGGAACCAGATCCCCTTCCATTCACAAATTCATGAACTATACATATTGTTATCTCATACTCATTTTAACAGAACATTCAAAAACAACTTATTTGTTTTTCAGAAATTAAACAGGCAGCAAATCAAATTTCCTTCATTTCAAGGATTTCAGCTGCAATAAAGGTGAAACTAATAAGTTAGCCTGGACTGAATTAAAGCAGGAAATTAGGTATGATCAATAATTTGTCTCAATAAACAGAGTCCTGTGGCACTTTTAAAGACTAACAGATTTATTTATCGCATGAGAATTCATCAGAGAAAATCCCACTTTGTCAGACACTTTGAAGATGGGAAATTTACAGAATGGGAGGAAATTAAATGCAGGGAAGTATATGGCATAGAATTAGGTCAGGCTGTAACAGCAAATCAAAACAGATGTTAGGATTCAAACCCTGGAAAACAGCAGTTCATAGTCCCTGTTTAACCTTAAGGCAACTGAGTCAAATTTGCATATAAATTCGAGTTCTGCAGTTTCTCTTTGAAGCTGTGATTTGTTATTCATCTATTTCAGCACAGCTATTAGCAAGTCGTCAATGGAGTGAGGAGAGAGATTGAAGTGTTCCCCTATTGTTTTTTTTAGTGTTGCAATTTCTGATGTCAGATTTGTGTCCATTTATTCTTTTTGCGCAGAGATTGTCCTGTTTGTCCAATATATAAGGCAGATTTTTGATTTGCTGTTACAGCCTGGCCTGATCCTATGTCATACACTTCCGTGCATTTAATTTCCCCCCATTCTGTAAATTTCCCATCTTCAAAGTGTCTGATGAAGTGAGATTTTCTCCCACAAAAGCTCATGCGATAATAAATCTGTTAATCTTTAGAAGTGCCACAGGACTCTGTTTGTTTTCCTGCAATAGACTAACATGGCTACCCTCTGGAACTTGTCTCAATAAGTGATATAAACTCTTACATAATGAAGAAAAGGCACTATGAAAATCAAATGGTGTGGTGCCTTTTCTTTTCTTTTCTTTTCTTTTCTTTTCTTTTTATATATATTAGATACGAATAGCCAAGACATCGGCACTCCTTCACTCTGGGAGTGATTAGAATCTAAAATTAGAATTTTGATTGGCCAAGATATAACCCTGAATCTAAGCACTTCAGCTATATCTACACTGGCAAGTTAGTTCGAATTAAGGAAGCTTAATTAGAACTAACTTAAGCCTTGGCTACAGTAGACATTCATTAGTTCAAATTAAGGGTTTCCTTAATTTGAACTAATAAATTCGCTTATATTTCTCGAACTAAGGGTTAATTCAAACTAGTTAGTTCGAATTAATCCAATGCGGCCATGTTAGTTCGAACTAAGTGCTTAGTTTGAACTAACCGGCACATTGAGCTCAATGCAATTGACTAATTTGAACTAAGCAAGGGCCATGCATGGCCCTTGCTTAGTTCGAACTAAAATTTGCTAGTTCGAATTAAGTTCATTCGAACTAACTAAAATTAGTTTGAATTAGTTAGTTTGAATTAACTAATTCAAGCTAACTTTGGTAAGTGTAGACATAGCCTTCCAGGCTTTCCAGTTTACAATAGGCTTTGGATCAGGACCTCTATGAACAGGATGGCTACTAAAGGCTATTTAGAGCCCAATTTAAAATCTCTCTATCTAATCAGATTTGTTCTCACACATTTTCCTAAGAAGCTGAAACTGGGAATATAAAAATACCATAAAAACCTAAGTTTGTTTCCCCTAAATTATTGATTAGTCCAGCTTTAAGACATGAGTGGTATATATTAGAACGATAGATTAGATACATTCACAAAGGACTGTATATTTTGAGAACTGACAGTGAATTGTGATGGAATTTCTCAGAACAGAATAGACCAAAACACTAGGTTCACATGATCAATACATAATAGAAATTAGAAGTAAAACTCTTTTCTCCTTCTCCTCTTGCATTCTAAAGAAGCAATTGTTTTTGCCTGTGCAACAGCAGGTACATGAAGTCAAATGGAACCTGTCCTTGAACCAAAATAAGAAAATTAAATTTAAAAATTTCTAATTAAGCTCCAGGCCTACAAAGTTTGGTGGAAATTAAAGGAAAGACTGTTTTAACTTGTTTTAAAAGAGGCTTTGAGTTAACAAGAGATATCTGGAAGTAGGATAATGAGCTCTCTGAATTTGAATAGACACTTTTATAAATAAACATTTCCATTTTAAAGATTATATTTTTTTCAGACACACTTCAGTATAGAAGATATTTCAATAAATGTTTTTTTTTTCTTTTGGAAAAGAGGCAGATTTACAAGCAACCTGCCAAATAGAAGATAAGTGATCCGTAGTGAATTGCTAAAGACAGAGAATTTTAATTAAAACTAAAAATTATATATTAAATATTACAATTTTTGAGTTGTTAATATTAAAGCTAGAGTTTAAAATGATGTAAATACATAAAATATTACTCTTGCATCAAATATAATATGAACAAAGGAGTCTATTCTCTCTCCAATGAACTGATCACAATTTTCTACATGTATATGTAGTAAAATATGACTGACATTTTGACAGTGCTAATTGCATCTTGTACTTTTTTTTTTCCTCATCTTTGGGAAATGTTTTAATTTTGGCCAGTTAGTTTTACTGCTTTTGAATGAAGTATCATATTTGGAGCACCTGATGGCTATGTCTACACTTGTTAATTTAAGTTGATTTAGCATGTCCCCACTCAAAAATTAAGTTAACTTAGAGGGGACCCTGCCAAATCGACCTAGAGTGTCCACACTGGATGCCTAGGTCGACTTGTAGGGGCTAGGTGAACTTGGGACAGGTCCATGGTGCCAGGGGGGCACCCCTTGCCAAGTGCCAGGGGGTTTAGTATTTGCCCCATTGTACCTTGGTACAATAGGGGATGAGCCTGACAGGTACCCTGGCAGGGCATAGGGGCAGGGTGGACAGGGCTCTGTCCTGCCCTGTGGGGGTGCACACCAGGCTGTGGCTGTGCCAGCCACCCTGGCAGGGAGGACAGTGGGGAAGCCCTACAGCCGCCTAAGTCGACTTAAAGTCAACTTAAGGCTACTCCATGTCCACACTGGCTAAGTCGACTTTCTAAAGTCAACTTAGCCAGAAAAGTCGACTTAAAACTAGGTTTAGTAAAGTCGACTTTAATTTTCCTTAAGTTGACTTAAGCAGTTGCTTAAGGTGACTTAAGGAAAATGTAGTGTGGACGCAGATTAAATTAAATCGACTTAAGCAAGTTTAAGTCGACTTAATTTGTAAGTGTAGACGCACCCAAAGAAACAAAGATTATATTTTTAAACTGTAAATAAATTATTCCTTTTAGTTCAGTATTTAAAAAAAGCCATGTCTCAAAATAACTTGCAAGGGAATGCTTGTTGGGTGAGAAGTTTGAAAATCAGGAGAAGACAGGTATTGCAAATTACCTCTTTCTGCTTGCAAAGAAATAGATTCTAATCCCCTTACTCATGTTCAGTAGTATCTGTTGGAACTGTGCATGCACAGAGAACCTAGTACAGCAAACACTTAAGTCGACTTAATTTCTAAGTGTAGATGCACCTGATATTATTGAAGTCATTGTTTCTTCATCCTCATTAAAATCTGGATTGCGGCCTTGATGTGGCTGTCAAGAAGAATAAGACACAATACACTCACACACACACATTCTCCCTATACGTCTTTCCTCCATCTCAGTTCCATGCATGATGATGAAAAGCAAGTTCCCTAGAGGCACTACTTCCCTTCACAAGCAAGTGGGTAGGAAGAGAGTGAATGATGTTGTAGAGGGGCTGTAGACTGGGACGAGCTTGCCTTCTCCATTCTTTTCAACAATGTAATAGCCAGTAGATCTGATGGTGTACAAGGGGAAAATAAATCTTCTCATGTTCTTTTTGCTCTCCCTTGGAAAGGACTGGAGAAAGGAAGGAATTGTGGCTTTTTGAATCCTTATTTCGTTTTTGGGTTCTTCAAGTGATGAAATTACAAGTTGCCCCTTACATCGAACTGGATTTAAAGATTCAGCTAAACCCTAAACCTGGTGAATATAAATATTGAGACAAAATATTGACAATGGAAAATTATTACCAGTGTAATCAGTATCAGTTTAAGAATTGGTTTTAAAATAGTCAGCATTCTGAAAGTCCAAAAACTTCAGCTCACAAGAGCAAATGCTTTTTTTTTTCTCATTCCAAAGGGGTAGCCGTGTTAGTCTATTGTAGAAAGACAACAGAGTCTTGTGGCACTTTTAAAGACTAACAGATTTATTAATTGCATGAGCTTTCGTGGGAGAAAATCCCACTTCGTCAGACGCTTTGAAGATAGGAAAGTTACAGAGTGGGAGGAAATTAAATGCAGGGGAGTGTATGACATAGCATCAAGTCAGGCTGTAACAGCAAATCAAAGTAGGTGTTAGGATTCAAAACACTGGGGAACAGCACATAGAGGAGGGGGGAGGTCAATTCACTTGATGTAATGCGAGAAAAATCCATAGTCCCTGTTCAACCCCAAGGCAACTGAGTCAAATTTGCATATAAGTTCGAGCTCTGCAGACTCTCTCTGAAGCTGTGATTTGTTATTCATCTGTGTCAACACAGCTATTAACAAGTCGTTAAGGGAGTGAGCAGGGAGGTTGAAGTGTTCCCCTACAGGTTTTGCAGTATTGCAATTTCTGATGTCATGTAATGTCATGTCATGTAATGTCTCGCATTACATCAAGTGAATTGACCTCCCCCCTCCTCTATGTGCTGTTCCCCAGTGTTTTGAATCCTAACACCTACTTTGATTTGCTGTTACAGCCTGACTTGATGCTATGTCATACACTCACCTGCATTTAATTTCCTCCCACTCTGTAACTTTCCTATCTTCAAAGCGTCTGACGAAGTGGGATTTTCTCCCACGAAAGCTCATGCGATTAATAAATCTGTTGGTCTTTAAAAGTGCCACAAGACTCTGTTGTCTTTTTTTTTCTCAGTCAGTCGAAGCCTTGCCTTGAGGTATGACTGAGTAAAGATCTCAGGATTTGGCTTCCTATGGTAATTCCTCTAGCAAGCCAATATATCAGAGGATGATTTCAAGGTGCTTTGGAGCCATATTTTCTCTTTCTTTCTTTCTTTCTTTCTTTCTTTCTTTCTTTCTTTCTTTCTTTCTTTCTTATGGAATCCAACACCAAAGTAAATATGAAAAGTCAGTCCAGGAGTCTCTGTATGCATTACATTGCAGGAAAACTAGTTGGGCTGTTGAGTATGGCTCTCCAACCTTTGTCAACCTATGTAATGCAATACTAAAATTAATATTTTCTTGATTTTGCCCGTCAACAGCAATGTGTTAAATTCTATATTAGACTGTTTCTTTTCTTTGGACAAAAATAATCTAAATAAATATTTTCTTTTCTTTTAGGGGACAAAAGCTCTGTAAAATACAAATTGTAACATAAATTAGTTACTTGTTTTTTTGGAGAAAAAAAAGATTCCCTTGCAGTTAGGAAAATATTATGAATATTTTTTTCATATATTTGAAAAAAAAATATGAGCAGAAGGCCTTTGACTAGGACTTTCAAAGAAGTGTCCAACTATATGGTGCATCTACACTTAGAAAATAAGTCGATTTAAGCTTGCTTAAATTGATTTAATTTAATCCGCATCTACACTACACTTTCCTTAAGTCGACTTAACAAGCTGCTTAATAAAGTCGACTTAATTTAACCTGCTTTTAATTCAACTTTAGGCTTAAG
This sequence comes from Pelusios castaneus, assembly GCA_007922175.1. Lineage (NCBI taxonomy): Eukaryota > Metazoa > Chordata > Testudines > Pelomedusidae > Pelusios > Pelusios castaneus. The sequence goes on from ML685903.1 coordinate 694,546, forward strand.
TCGACTTCCTAAAGTCGACTTAAGCCAGTGTAGACCTGGAGTAGCCCTAAATTGACTTAGTGCTACTCCAGGACTCCCCCACTGCCTTCCCTGCCAGGGAGGTGGCACAGGGGGACCCTGGCATGCCCCCCCAAAGGGCAGGGCAGAGCCCTGCCCACCCTGCCCCATGCTCTGCCAGGGTCCCTGTCCCCCTTTGCCCATTGTACCCATGTACAATGGGGCAAAGGCTGAGCCGCCTGGCACTGGGCAAGGGGTGCCGCCCCTGCCACTGTGGACCTGCCCAAGGTCGCCCTAGAAGTCGACCTAGGCATCCAGTGTGGACGCTCTAGATCGACTTTGTAAGTTCCCCCCTAAGTCGACTTTAAATTTAAGTGTGGACATGCTAAGTCGACTTAGCTAAAGTCGACTTAAATTTACAAGTGTAGACATAGCCATATAAAGGAGTGTCATTGCTGCTAGAGGTGAGGTTGAGAGTTGCTTGTTGTTTATTAGCGAGACAACGATGGTGAGGTAGTAACTTTTATTAGATATACTTCTGTTAGTGAAAGAGACAAACTTTCAAGTTTATAAAGAGCTCCGCATCAGATCTGGGAAATGCACTCAGAATGTCCTAGCTAAATGCAAGGTGGAACAGATTATTTAGTATAAGTAGTTAACACAAATTTCAAGAGACCAATCAAGGTGAAGTGTCTTGTGAATATTTTTGCAGTAATAGGAGGAAAGAGAGAATGAAAGAAAAAACAATCAGCTTGGTTCAGGTGGAGGAGTTTATAAAGAAGTTATAGATTGTTTTGCACTGCTGTTTCACACTGACATAACTGAAGAAACACATTTTCACACTAATATAATTGAGGACAGAATTTGACCAGAGGCTTATCAAATGATTATTATCTTATTTCTCTCCAAGGGCTGGGGCATTATTTATTATTGTTATTATTATAATGATTATTATGCTTATTATAGGTATATTGATGACTACAAGTGTCTACATGTTTTGTAGAGGGTTAATAACCAAGGATCATTTTGTATTATCCATTTTTAAACAAGCTTCTTTGATATCAGTAGGAGATTCAGTTTTAAAAAAAGAACAAAACACAGTCTCACAGTATGGCTTGAGGTTTGTTGTTGTTGTTGTATTTTATTGCTTATTTGTTTTCTAATTATTTCCTATAATTTTCTGAAAGATGCTGCCTTTATTTGTTCTACTTTCTTACAGCTGCATCAGTGCTTTAATGCCTCAAAATCACATTGCTAATGTGAGGAAGTTGACATAGCTACAAAATAAGAAGTTTATGCAGTTTAATATACCAGCCAAATTATAAATAAAGCTGGGAACTGCATAATCAACTTGAAATACTTTAGGTGTATGGATAGCAAAACACCATGTTGCTAGTGGCATCATGACAAACCCTTGATTAATCCAGTCTGTGCTGAGCACCTCACTATTTAAATCTATAAAATGTCCAAAATGAAATATCTTTTCATCTTATTTTCATCTCAGAGAATCTGGGTGAAGACAGATTAAATATGGGTGTACTATGTGTGGACTGTGATGTATGTCACTAACAATTCATCAAACCAGAACATTCCCCAATGCAGTTAAAAGAGGGCATCTATATACTGTCTCAGTATCATGCAGAAGACTGGAGTATCTGTTGACTTAGTGCAAAGGAAATAGCTACAAGCATGGTAAAGATTTTTGTTTGTTTGTTTAGAACATGAACAGATTGAATCATCAGTGGTTCAAGTTCAGCTACAAAAATAGTTACAATTTGAGCATTTCTGCTTTTACCTTCACTGGCTATGTCTACACTTGTAATTTTAAGTCGGCTTAGCTAAGTCGACTTAACTAAGTTAACTTTAAGCTTACTTAGTAAAGTCGACTTAGTGCATCTACACTTAAAATTAAAGTCGAGTTAAAGGGGAATTTACAAAGTCGACCTAGAGCATCCACACTGGATGCCTAGGTCAACTTCTAGGGGCTAGGGGGACCTTGGGCAGGTCCATGGTGGCAGGGGGGGCACCCCTTGTGTACAATGGGGCAAAGGGGGACAGGGACCCTGGCAGGACATGTGGGCAGGGTGTGACGCTGTCCGGATTTAGAGAACCATTTATGATATTATTTTCTATTAATATCTCATATATGCTATAATCCATAGGAACTATGTCATGTTTGGTATCAATAGAAAGGTAATAATTTGCTGGGAATGATTATATAGTTCATGTATAGGAATTGTATTTGTATTAGAAGTTAGGAACATGGTTGTTATATCTATACTTTAACTTGTGTGATTCTGTGGAAATACCTGAGACAGGCTCTCTACAACCATTGTGTCCTTAATGTTAAGGAAGCTGCCAGGTACAATGGGCCCAGGGAGTAACCTGATGAGCCATTAAGGACACAATGGTTGTATTCCTTATGTATTCCTATAGGGAGGGCATTGGTGTAGTCCTTAGGGCTATCCCACGTCTACACTGGCTTAATTCGACTTTAAAAAGTCGAATTAAGCCTTAAGTCTAATTAAATCTAGGTTTAATAAAGTTGACTTAATTTTCATTAAGTTGACTTTATTTTCCTTAAGTCGACTTAAGCAAGCTGCTTAAGTCGACTTAAGGAAACTGTAGTGTAGACGCAGGGTAAATTAAGTCGACTTAAGCAAGTGTAGACGGAGCCACTCTTATTCATTTGTTTCAGCTATATACCATCTTTCTACTGCTTCTTGGTTGAAAGGGAAGCCAATATATCATTACAGTCAACCAACACACTAAATTAAATAGAATATAAACCATGATCGCAAAGGCAGTTATCGCAAAGGCAGGTGAATAGTCCCACTGACTATATCTACACTTGTTCAAATAAGTCAACTTTGCTAAGTTAACTTAACAAAGTCAACTTTGTTAAGTCGACTTAGCATGTTAACACTGTAAATTTAGGTCAACTTAAAGTCGACCTTGCCAAATTAACTTAGAGCGTCCACATTGAATGCCTAAATCGACTTGAAAGGGCTAGGTGGACCTAGGAATGGTGCATGGTGGGAAGGGGGGCACCCAATAGGTGCCCCGCTTCCCCAGGCACCCCTCCAAAAGTGCCAGGGAGCTCAGCAGCTTCCCCATTGTACCAGGGTACATGGGGGCTGAGTAGGGCAGAGGCAGGGTACAGGAGCAGGGTGGGCAGAGCTGTGCTAGGCACCCTGGGAGGGAAGTCAGTGGGGGAGCCCTGGGGACCCTTTAAGTCGACTTAGAGCTAAGCCACGTCTACACTGGCTTAAGTCGACTTCATAAAGTCGACTTAACCAGTAAGTCGAAGTAAAACTAAGTCTTAGTAAGTTGACTTACAATTTCCTTAAGTCAACTTAAGCAGCAGCACTTAAGCACCCACTTAGTTCAAGATGTTAAAATCCTGATTCTTTCCTTATTTAACTAATGCACACCTATTCATGCTAAGCAATATAAGCAATACTAGATTCAGGCCCTTATATTTTATGAATTATATCCTAACTCACAGAATTCAGATATATTCAAAGCTATGTTACACCCTCCATAACACAAGCCTAAATCATGGAAATTTTACAAGAAAATAAAATACTTTTTAGCACAGTAAATTCACGCAATTCTAATGAAAGCTTGTGGTACCAAGGAAAGGTGTTTTAGAATTCTCTGCTGCTTATTTTACCTTCCAAAGTGCAGTTTTGTTGAAAATGCCTACACAGTTAAGAAATTATTTTATGGAAATAAATTTTCCCCAAACATTAATATTTTCATATTAGCCTGAAATCTTTCTACTGAATTGGAAAATTGAACAAATTCAACCCCTTTCTGCCAGAAGCATGTTAACTCATACCTTATTAAGTGATGGTGTGGATAGTCACATTCATTATCAGTGGTGATCACTTCTTAAAACCATTACAGTAGTTGTGCTTAACTATTTGATCTCTCCAACCTGGGGAAATTGCGCTGAAGCAGTTACAGCATATCAATGCTCTCAATTTTTAAAACAAGTTAGTAGTATTTCCCTGTTAAGCAGCAGAACTATTCTATTATGCATGGGAGTAAATTAACTCATGTGAATGATTCCACTGAAGTAAATTTAGATATTAGGATGTTTGTATAAGATTCAAAGCAGGAATGCCATTTTATTCCCTTGATTTACTCTGTGCAGCTAATAACAAATCATTAGGGCCAACTTTGCAAAGAGTAGAAGTTCAGTTCTTAGCATTTATAGCACTTTACACATCATATATTGCTTTTCAAGCATTAACTGATCTTCACAATATACTTATCAAGTATGAAAATCGGGCCTTTGAACTCTCTGTATCTGAGGTCCTTTGTCTATACAGCACATATAATAATACTTAACTCACAGCAATGTGGTGAGAATTCATGTGCCTGATTCTCCTGTCACTCAGGAGAAAGTTAGGAATAACTTCACTGAAGTCCATGGCATAAATTCTTTCTTATCTTGAGCATCCCCATACCATCTTAAAAAAGACCTCCCCATTACTTCTTTGATTAGCATAGAACAAGTTAAGTGGAAATTGCCCCCCTTTTTTCTATGTGTAAGGCAGGTTGGGAAAAGGAGGGGCATCAATGAAGGGAACTGTATTCTGGCTGTCCTTTGCCAAGGCAACTGGTTGACCCAACTCGAACTAGTGGCCAAAATTAGGCATATTCAAGCGCAACCATTCACCACAGTTTTCCTGCATGCAGGAAAGGAGAAATGGACAAACTCGCGGAATGTGAGATTTGAATCAGGCCCTAGCATGCTTTTAAAGCACTTTGATATCCTTAGATAAAATTGCTAAGTATTAATCATAAATATGCATGTGAGCCAGCTGTCATGCACAAGACATGGAGTGACTCTTGATCTTCTAACTGGGTCTCACTTTAATAACCTTGAGTCTGCTCTCCCGCAGATTTTACTTTTTGTTCTGCCAGACCACAGACTGCTCTTGCTCTGGTATACTTTTTCTGTTTGACTCATCTTTCTTTTGTTTGCAGGCATGCCCAATGTGTTCCTCCCCTCCCCCCACATTGTTGACACATTTCTCTATACCAGCACACTGATGCACAGTGAGCTGGTCTTCCACACTGATAACATTCCCACCACCACCCCGACTTTGTGGGTTGGTTCTGGGGATATCTTATGCACTCTTGCCCTGATTTGATGAATGGCTTGTGTGGCCAGTTACATAGACCCCAATATCAATGGTATTCTGGAAGGTGAGCTGAGCCTCTGTTAATAGGCACTCCCATATTCCTTTACTGTGCAGGCCACACGCCGGCCTATCACACAGAGACCACTTTAACATCTCATTAAATTCATAGTGCTCAGCAAGCTTCTTCAGAGCTGCTACAAACTGAACAACTGGTTCACTTTTTCCTTTATTTCTTCAGTGGAATCTATATCTCTCTGCAATTACCAGTGGTTTTGAAAGGGAAAATGTGCTCCCAGGATTTCCACTATGTCACTGTAAGAGTTTATTTCTGGCTTCTCTTGTTATACCAAATTGTGCAGTAAACTGTATGTTTTAGCTCCTATAACACTTAGGAAGACTGGCACTTTCTTTGTTTCTGTTATGTCATTTGCCACAACAAAATTCTGAAAACCCTCAGTATGTGTATGCAATTGCTCCAGAGTATCACCAAAAAGTCCAGTTCTGTTTGTCTGTATCCCCAAGTCTCTGCTGCCTTTTTCAGAACAAGTAGAGCCAGCTTCAGTAGCATCTTTTTTGTCCCAGTTTGCTGCCTTCCTCAGGACAAACAGAGCCATTTTCAGTTTAAGTTTGAACCATCAATATAAACAGCCCAGCAAACAGTCCAGCCCCCTCCTGCAAGCAGTACCAAAAAAAAAAAAAAATCTTACATTGACTTCTACTTTTTCTTTTGTTGCCAGGGTAGTCACTTTCATCTCTTCCTCAGACACACAACAAGGAATTCAAACTGTATGGCTTTGTTATGGAAGAACTGAAAACCAACTAAAGCAGTTTTATCTAACATCCTAATGGTCTATTTCTATTACTATGGCAACCTACCCTAATGATCTAATTCTATTACTGTGGCAATCCAATACACCACACCTGATTCAGAAAACAATTTGCACGAGAGAAGCCTTACTCATGGGAGTACCGCCTTTGAAATTAAGCATGTCAAAGTGCTTTACTTAGTCCCTTATTCTGATCTCACATTGTTTTTGTCCCTATATAACTCCACTGAGATTAATTTAGTTACTCCCCATTTTTATGTTTCCAAAAATAATAGAGAAAATTATGAAATAATATTCATGAAGCATTTTGAACATGTAATGCAGTGGTCTTCTATTCCTTGAAAATAATTTACTATGTGTAGTTTACCCTATGAAACAAACAGCCAATTATAAGTATAAAAATGTAGTCTCCCACTCTTTGTTCAGAACCCAATACAGCAGTTATGAAGTTTTAAAGTGTTGAGTCAGGTAAATCAAAACAAAGGCTTAAAATTTGTTCTTCAAAATATGCATCATTGGAGAAAATTTGTTAAATATGTATTGGATAAATGGTAGGTGTTTATGAAAGTATGTGTTAATAATATCTGATGCTTTCATTCATGACTTTGTTGTTCCTGGCATCAGATCCAGGAAGGCGAAGGTTGGGTGGGCAGGTGAAAGTACTCTATCAATGTTTTCCTAAGGATGGCTGATTTTTTTTTTTAAATCTTAAATATTTTTTTAATTATGTAAGTGAACCCAGAGCCTTGGGCATATATTGTCATAGAGACATGTGTTGGGTAAATGACACAGCTGAAGAGTTGACACTAAACAGCTGTTCCTTTATCTCCAGACCTACAAGCCTCTCCTACTTGGATACCCTCTTAGCTGGTGGTAGTATTATTTAGGACTTTTCTACACTGGGGGTGGGGTTGTAATTAGATCTTAGGCTGTTGAATTACAGAATGCAAAGGTGAGTGATCACACCAAATTGTTTTCTCTGGGTCTCGTGTCTCCACTGCTCACATTACTTCCTGAAATGTATAGCACTATGGGTAGTAGGCACAGGGGCTTTTGGGGAGGCAATCATTCTCCGTTCACTCCCTCTCCCCTCTTCTCTAAAGAAAAAAAAAGCAGAAAAAGCTTTCCTTGCTGTTTCTCTGCCGCAGATACAACGGACAGGTACAGTTCTCATGCAGACAGAGGAATAAATTTTAAACTTCCCAGCACTGTAATCAGCGGAGGAGCTACATTGTCATCGCAAAGGGAATGGGAAAAAAACAGTTGAGCAATTCTCTGGCTACACAAACAAGGAGCCCTGTAGCACTTTTAAAAACTAACAAATTTATTTATCACATGACCTTTCATGGGAGAAAATCCCACTTCATCAGACACTTTGGCTATACTGACCTAAATTTGAACTGTAGATTTCAACCTCAGTGGTAGGCCACTTGCTGGGTGGTGTTAACTGATTGAATTATAGCTCCATTTTAAAAAAAAAAAAAAATCCTGCTCTGACTATGGAGACACAGGCTGCAGAAGGTTGAGAACTTTTCTGTCACTGTAGACCAGCCCTTAGTTTCTATCACCTCTGCAAATTTATATAATAATCTATATATGCTTACCCTGTGCTCTAGTCATTTAATTAATATATTAAAACACATAATATAAACAATTTCTTTGTGTCCCAAATTAGCTCCTGAAACAACTATTCAATGATGTTTTCTCAATATTTAACATCCTTCCTTCAATACTGGATTCAGGCATTTAAAAATCATGGGTTTGGGTTAAAAATAATGTGGCTTTCTTTCTTTCTTTCTTTCTTTCTTTCTTTCTTTCTTTCTTTCTTTCTTTCTACTTGAAAGCTAAAACATTTGGAGTTCTTTGTATGTTCCTTCTAGCTTTTGAGCTACTTCGTTACACTAGGGTCATGTTTTCAAGTTTTACTCTGCAGCCAACAGGGATATATATATATATCTATATATATATGTAGATATATAGATATATAAAATGAAAGTGTAGATTCTAGTCAATTACAGAGCCCTAGGCACATGCGCTTTAAGAGAAAAACACCAGATTCCAAAAGATGCCCAATAAAATTACAAGGTTTGGGAACACTGCAGTTTGTCAGCATTCATACATGGTTCTCTGAACACTGGTCTTACAAAGACTTCTTTAAACATTATTGGAATCTTTCCTTTCCTCCCCCTGTTGTGAAAGGCAATCATTCTCAAATCGTGGATCCAGTAGTTCCCCACTGGCTTTCACAAGCCATATATGTTTATGGTCCAACTCACAGTTTGCAGTGTAAAGTATCCCCTTATCCTCTTTGTGAAGGAAAAAAACAAATATAGAAAAAAGACATGATTTCCACATAGTCCTTAAATTATATCAACATGGCCTATTATGTTTGGTCTAATTTAATCTGTCTGTCTGGTTCTCTTCTGCCTGTATAAAGAATTCTTTATTGAAAATAACAACCTACTTTCAATGGTAAATTCCTAAGGAGGCAAAAGATATAGATCAATTGTCACAACTGCACTCAGGTGCAAAAGCAACTGTGACAGAACCAAAGAGTGATAGAGGGGCACGGGTTAGCTCAGAGAAAAAGAAGATAGACAGTTTTTGGGATTAGACATACAGGTAAATGGATGAATGCATTACTTAGCTTTTGGATGGCAAAAAGAAAAGAAAAGAAAAGAAAAGAAAAGAAAAGAAAAGAAAAGAAAAGAAAAGAAAGAGAGAGAGAGAGAGAGAGAGAGAGAGAGAGAGAACAAACAAGGAGGCCTGTGGCACTCTTAAAGACTAATAAATGTATTTATCACATGAGCTTTCGTGGGAGAAAATCCCACTTGGTGAGAAGTTTTGAAAATGGTGATCTTACAGAATGGGAGGAAAATAAGTGCAGGTAAGAGTATATCATAGGACAGGGGTGTTCAATTTATGGCCCGGAGGCTGGATGAGGTCTGCCAAGGGCTCTTGTCCAGTCCACAGAGCCCTGCACAGCTTTCCCTTGCTGGACCTGTCAAGCCCTGCTAAAGTGCCTGCAATTTTACTTTTTGTCAGCAGACGGTGCTCCTCTGCTACAAAAATACATTGGAAGATCGCTCTCTGGTGGTGAAAAGTAAAAAATGCAGGAGCCTTTACCGGTCCCTTGCAGATTCCGGGGCTGTGAGCAAGTTGGTTTTCTTTCAGGGAGGGGTCCCAGCTAGGCACATTGCTTTGAGGATGGGTGCCTAGCTGGGCAGAAATTTTGTTGATACTGGCCAGGGCCTTTTAAAATCTGCTGCCCTGTGTGCACCCAGGCAGTAGCCCAGGTCGGGGAATGGCCTGGCCAGAAAACTGACTCCAGGGGCTAGATTGAGCCCCTGTGAGCCAGGTAAGTGAGGGGGCAGGGAGCTGGCTTCATGGTACAGCAAGCTGGGAAAGGGGTTAAGGAACTGGCGCGGGAAAGGTGGGTGGGGACCAGAATGGAGCCCCATGCAGGGAAGGGAATGGGCAGAGGAGCCTCACTGGGAAGGGGAGATGGGAAGGAAGGGTAGTGCAGCAAAGGGGAAGGAGTCGGGGAGCCCGTGCAACAAAGGGGAGCCTGTAGGGCAGGGGAAAGGGAAGGTGTCAGAGAGCCTGTGGGTTTGGGGAGGGGAAAGGGGAGCCCACACTGCCCCAAGTGTGGCAGGGGAAGGGATCAAGGAGCCCAGAAGGTAGTGTGCTAAGAATGGGGTCATGAAATCTACTTGGACACACTTCGGCCCCTGGCTGGTGTCCTGCCTTCCAATCTGGCCCCCGACACCGAATGAGTTTGACACCTCTGTCATAGGATCGGGTTAGACTGTAACAGCAAATCCAAACCATTATTAAGTTTAAATAATGGAATGAGGAATACCAAAAAGAACTACACCACCTACTCAGGAAACTCCCTGAAGTAGCACAAGAACAACTCAAGACAGACACACCACCAGAACCCCGACCAAGGATATTCTATCTACTATCGAAAATCCATAAAAAAGGAAACTCTGGATGCCCCATCATCTCAGGCATTGGTACTCTTACAGCAGGCTTATCTTGCTATATGGACTCTTTCCCCAGGCCTTATGGCTATGTCTACACCAGGAAAAGTTAGGTAGACTTTGTTAAGTCGACTTAATATGGTCAACTTAAAGTCGACCTTATTAAAGACGACTTAACAAAGTGGACTAAGTTGACTTAACTTTAACCACCCTTAACTTAACTTAACTTAACTTAACTTAACTTAACTTAACTTAACTTAACTTAACGTAATAAAGTTGACTAAAGGGTTACTCCACGATCACACAATCCTTCAGTCAACTTAAGGAGTTGACTTAAGGGTTAAGTCAACCTAATGAGAGGTAGTTATAAAGTCGACTTAAGCTTTCATTAAGTCGACTTAAGGGATTTCTTAAGTCCATTTAATGAAAACCTAGTGTGGACATGGCTTAATATAAGTAGACTTAAGCCTCTGTAAATTGACTTAAATTGCCAGTGTAGACATAGCCTATGCTATCAACACTCTTAGCTATCTATGGCTATGTCTACATTTGTAAAGTTAAGTGGACTCTGTTAAGTTGACTTAACAAAGTCGACTTTAAGATGACTTAAAGTCAACCTTGTTAAGTCGACTTAACAGTAGACATAGCCGTCCACACTGGCTTTAAGTTGACTTAATAAGGTCGACTTATCGCTATTTCTGACTTAAGAAGTCGACTTAAGGCTTAAGTCAACCTTTAGCGGTGGTGTTATTAAGTTGACTTAAGCTGTTATTAAGTTTAAGGAAGCACTTAAGTCGACTTACTAGAAGCCCAGTGTGGACACATCTTTGTGTAGGTTGACTTAAGCTTCCTTAAGTCGACCTAAGTTGCCAGTGTAGACATTCCCCATGAGACACCATGAAATTCCTGAGAAAAATCCAATCCATTGGTGAGCTTCCAGAAAACACCATCCTGGCTACTATGGTCATAGAAGCTCTTTACATCAACATCCCACACAAAGACAGATTACAAGCCATTAGAAGAGCCATCCCAGGTAATGCCACAGCACACCTCATTGCTGAACTTTGTGACTTTGTACTCACTCACAACCATTTCATATTTGAAGATAATTTATACCTTCAAGTCAGTGACACTGATATGGGTACCTGCATGGCTCCACAATATGACAACATTTTTATGGCTGACTTAGAACAATGCTTCCTCAGGTCTTATCCCAAAGCGTCTTTACTCTACTTACACTTCATTGATGATATCTTCATCATCTGGACCAATGGTAAGGATGCCCTTGAAGATTTCCACAGAGATTTCAACAACTTCCACTCCACAATCAAACTAAGCCTTGAACACTCCAAACAGGGGATCCACATTCTGGATGCTACAGTGCAAATTAGTGGATAGACACATAAACACCACCCTATACTGAAAACTTACTGATCTCTATAGTTACCTATATCACTTGAGCTTTCATCCAAGACATACCACGCGCTCCATTGTCCTCAGCGAAGATCAAAGATAAAACTGCATTTGCTCCCATCTGTCAGACAGACACCTTCAGGATCTCTATCAAGCATTCTTAAAACTACAGTACCAACCCACAGAAGTGAAGAAACAGATTGATAGAGCCAGACAGGTACCCAGAAGTCAATTACTACAGGAGAAGCCCAAGAAAGAAAACAACAGAATGCCACTGTCATCACCTATAACCTCCCAAGTCAGACTTCTACAGAAAATCATCAAGAATCTGCAACCTATTATATAAGACAATCCCTCACTCTCTCAAGCTTTGGGAGACACACTTCTCCTTGCTTACAGATAGGCCCCCAGCCTTAAACAGATCTTCACCAGCCATTAAAGACCAAACAACAGAAACAAGCCACATTGCCAACTTTGTCAACATATCTGCACAAAAAGCACCACCACAGGACCTATTCAAGATAGCTAATCCATCAAGGGCTTATTCACCTGCTCATCCACCAATGTGATTTACGCCATCATGTGCCAGAAATGCCCCTCTGCCTTATATATTGGTCAAACAGGACAGTCTCTGTGCAAAAGACTAAATGGTCACAAGTCTGACATCAGAAATCACAACATTCAAAAACCAATAGGGGAACACTTCAATCTTCCTGATCACTCCAGTGACAACTTGTTAATAGCTGTGCTCAAACAAATGAATAAAAAATTGCTGCTTCAAAGAGAAACTATAGAACTGGAATTTATATGTAAATTTTATTCTCAGGGTTAAACAAGGATTATGGATTTTTTTCTCATTATAGCACGGAGTTTGAACTCACATTCCTCTATATGTTGTTCCCTAGTGTACAAATCTTAACAACAGCTCTGATTTGCTGTTAGAGCCTGACCTGATCCTATGACTTAGACTTCCGTGCATTTGTTTTCCTCCCATTCTGTTAGCTCACCATCTTCAAAGCATCTGACAAAGTGGGATTTTCTCCCATGAAAGCTCATACGTTAAATAATTTTTTTTAGTCTTTAAAAGTGCCACAGGACTCCTTGTTTGTTTTTGCTAAACTGGATAAACATGGCTACCCCTTTGGAACTTGTTGAAAGAAAGAAAGGTCTTTGTTGTCAAGTGCCAGAAGTTAAAGCAGAAATCATGTTACCTGGCCTTTATATCCTCAATAAGCTAAGAGCCAGAGAAAAGGAGCACAGATGCCCTTTGGCCTTTCCCTCCTAACAGGGTCTACTAGTCATTCCTCAGCTTTCCGGGACTCTCAGTGCTGGGGATCATAAATAAGTACACTCTGAGGCAAGATGTCATATAGACATCTGTAATATAAAGAAAAATCCAATATGAATTAAGGGACTTCTATCTGTGCCATGATACAAGCTTTTAGTTAGTTTTGGCTGACACCCTTTGCCTTTTTGACAATGTTGAACATGAGCCTCTGCTAATGGGGCCCATTATTTCCTGGAAGAAAAGTCAGTTCCCAATTCTATGTGTAGAATCTAAATTTCAAATTTTGTACAAAGGGAATGCTAGTTTAAGTACTGCTGAATGACAATGCAGGTAATTAACACAGAAAAGAGGTCGGGGCATCTAAGTATTAGACAAGTCATCAGCAAACCGATTGTTTTCTTTGAAACTTGGTCCTCTGAACAACCCAATTAAGTAGAGATCCCTTTACAGCCTGTATAGATTATCACAGGAATTAATTTGAAATGTCCCTTATAAAATTGGAAAGGAAAAATTCAAAAAAGTATTATTGAAAGCTTTTTGACAAGACCTTAATAACTCTAATCTCCAAATATTTCAAAACATTTTGGCTGAAGGTAACAACAATAATAATAAGGATAATAAGGATACTAAGAATGTGTCAATCACTGTTTAGAATGGCGATGAATATTTTTATGACAATGTTATATGTATAAATAGAGGAAAAACCTTTAATAGGTTGAGATAGCTGTTTTGTACCTGGCCTTCCCAGAATCAAGTGAATATTCTCATCAGATACAATAATTCAAATAACTTTATTACTAACAAATATTTTTTCCCAAAATCAGAAAAAAAAACAACAAAGCTGACTTCTCAAAATTGATGTAAGAACAGTTTATTTATAGATCTCTTTTCATTTACTGGCTATAGCAAGAGGAAGGCTAGAAAACAGATTGGTAGAAATTAAAAGGACTGAGATTAAAATTTAGAAATGAATTGTGTGGAATTCCAGTCTTGTTATATAAATGATTGCCTACCTTCTGGATATATAACATGTCTACTAAGAAAAATTGAAAAAAATCTATTTCCAGTTCTCTAACACAATCTGATTCACTTTTAATTACTCTATGTTGTGTAATGAAAGGAGGAGAGACTTATAGATCAAGCTCAGTTTTCAAGCCAAATATATTCCCTCCCTATTTCCTGATGTCTCACTGCAAGGATTCCCAAAATACTTCAAGATGAGCTGACAGCTCCAGAGATTCAATTCAATTACATTTACATCAGTAGACTTCACAGTGAAAATAATAACTTACAACTGGTTGTTGCTCAGGTAACATCTTGAAATTTAGTATGTTCTTTGGTGCCTAGCTTGAAGAAACTGAGAAGTTGGGCTCTTTTTTTAGGTATGTTCATCTATTTTTCTAAAAGCTGGCATTTGTATAACAAACATATTCAGGCTCTGTTAATTGTAACAATAATTGGCATATCAACCATTCTCTCCTTTCCTGAAAAATGTTTTTAAAAACCAAGAAAAAAAAAACAAAATCCTTTATTTTAACTGAAACAGTTAAGCAACGTACAAGTTCCCCAAACATTACACATCTGGACTTCTGTTTTCTGTTCTGTGTTCCCTTCAGTAATCTCATTAGAACATATGGATGTCAACATACAGTGCAGCCAGAAGTCCATTCCATGATTGCTTACTTCATTTAAGGATTTAGGAATATTATGGTCACTAGAACTAGGTGAAATTTTTCAGAGAAAAAAATTGTTCATTGAAAATGCAGTGTCAGCCCAAACTATGTGGGAATTTTACATGAATTTGCTATATAACTTCTGGATTCATAAAGGGACATAGATATTATTCACAAATGGTTGGAGGAGGTGGTGAATTAATGGTATCGACACATCTTGATAATATCTTTGAGGGTCAACTGTTCTGATGTCTTTGGAGATAAAATGGAATGAAAAAGCTTTCCTAGATATACATATATTTTGAAGAATAGGTGGCTGGTATAATAATGAATTACATAATGTTCCACATTTTCAAAGTATTGTACAAATATTGATCCCAATGATACTCCTAGACATATGCAGGAATGCAGTATTGTTCCATTTTATAGATAAGGGAAACTAAGGTAGAAATGTTAAGTGATTTGTCTAAGGTAAACACAAATCACTAACAATGCTGGCATCAGACTTAAGGCTTCATCCTTCCTAGCCTAATTCTCAGCTGGACAATGTGCTGTTTCCCAGAGTATCATATATTCTCTCCCCATTAGTTTTTCTAAATCCTTCTGTTGACTCATTTTTCTACCCTTTTCTCTCAAAAATCAAGGGGAAAGATGAGAGGTTTTATTCTTATATGCAGTATAATTGTAGCTTAGTCAGTTCCAGGATGTAATACCTCACCCACCTTGTCCCTCTACATTCCTTTCTCAGTCATCAGGGAAAGAAAGCAGTTCCTCTCAGATACCTGGTACACAGAAGAGGTCCTCTTGAGAATCAGTTAGCCTTGACCTTAAGAAATTGCTCTAACAGTCTACAAGAGAGTTAATTCTGTGACAAGCACTGAATTTCAAGTGAAGACTATTTGAGGATATGGGTGTATATAATTTAGCAAATACTGTATGTAAGGTTTTTTTCAAAATAAGTAAATTTTTATTAGTCATATCAGAAAAAAATGTGTAAGTGATACAGGAAATACTTACTAAAAGTGTTATTTAATCTCTTTTCACTCCCCCCCCCCCACACACCCACATCTCCCCATGACAATACAGATGTTTGAAAAAATGGTGGCACTAGAATACATAACTTCCTTCCCACTCTTCTCCTATTCCCATTTTCCCTGCAACTTTCACCTGTCATTTTTTTCTGAGTGAATATTACGGAAAAAGAGCTGTGCTTGCTTTTAAGTACAAGTTACTCACGCTGTGAGAATTGTCTTTCCCCTAAAACACGAAGAGATACTTACATTGGGCAATCCATGCTCTCCCAGTCCTTTGTCAAAATTAGAAAAACTGACACTTCAGCCATTTATATTGAACAGCACAAGAGGTATGCTTTGACCCTATATAGCTATTGCTTCATGTGAGGTCTTTTGGAGGAGGAAAGGAAGAATGTATCAAGCTTACAGGCTGTGAGAAATAACAAGCTGTTTCTTGTGTCAGGAAACCTAGTTTGAGGGAATAGGGAAAGTTCTGGGCAGAAACTCCACTGTCAAGGGGGGAGGGGGAGAGAGAGAGAGAGAGTTATAATACAGGTTTTCCTTATTCTAATAATGTTCAGTATTACGGTACAGAATATAGAAGAAAGCAAATCTCTCAGGTGACACTTAACATCACTTAATAAGACAATAGATAAATTACTTTATTGATTACAGTAAAATAAAACAAGGTTAGTTCAGAAAATATTATGGAGTAGTTCACCCAGAGATAATTATGAAATTGTCATGTATACAACAGCATAAGAGAAGTAAGTTTAGATACATGTTTAATAAATTAAGTTTATTAAGTCATGAAGGCAAAATAATTCCACATGTCCCTTGGAACTCTCATTTCCGCAACTATCACAGTCTTTAAACCAGTAATGCTAAGTATGATATAAATATTAATGTGGCCACAAAATGGTGGGTTTTAATTAACTTTATTTTGATTGAAGATTTATTTGAAGACCCAAAACTTGTTGAGAATATTGAACTGAATAAATAAAACAGGAACAAAAATAGTTTGTGAACCTTCAGGTAACAGCTGAAGAGATATTATAAGATCCACCTTACAAGACATTTAAAACTAGACTGCCCAAAGCTCTCAACCGTAGGTTTAAGGGGAATAATTCTGCACTGACAGTCTGGGAATGGACTACAGAACATAGTAAATCTTTTCAATCTGTGTGAAAATATTTCAAAATACCTCTCTTTTTACATTTTAACTTTGTTCATGCTTTTAATGACAGTTCTTTATCACTTTTAGGGGTAGTGCTACTTATCAGTCATAGATTAGAGGCCATAGCCCATATACCAAATCCTAGAAAAAGTGGATCTTGGAAAAATGACAGGTGGTTCTATTAAGCCCATCTCCAATTAAAACAGATTGGGGTGCTTTGCTAACAATTAGATGTACAAATATTTATTTTCATTTAATTGGTCTCTATGCATATTCCAAAATACCTTTCTTTTCATTGTAGCTTTTTTTTTTTTTTTTTAAACTTCTTTATCACTTCTAGGAGGCATGCTCCTGAACAGTCACTGGTTTAGGAATTCTAGGCCTGATATTAAATGCTATGTTTTCCCTCTTTAGGTAAGGTGATGCTTCCCCTTGAGGTTCCAGGGACAGAAGGGATTAGGACAGGTCCTGGAAGGGCAAAGGCTTAGTTCAAAACTTCATTTCTGGTATATTATCATTTCCTGTAACACTGACTTCTGGTGATATCATCCTTATCTCATGTATCAAATGAAATTTCACAAGAGCTCGGGGCAAATTATTATTTGAGCAACCTTGTGCTGTTTAAAAGTTTGTGCGGAGTCACACACAGTACCCTTGGATGAGAAGCCCGACCAGAAATCAGGGGCTAGAGGTGGGTGCCAAAGGAGGGGTCATGTGCAACTATTTTGCATGCAGAAATTAAGAGAACATTTTGGATCTCAGTCTCATTTAGTTGCCAGGAACTAGACGTGGTGGAGGAGAGAGTCTGTGTGCTACAGTGTGGAAGGTGTGGCATGTTATGGGAGATGGAGGGTTATTGAAGTGTTTGTATTAGCAGTTGTCTTCTAATAGCAAGAATCGAAATCCATCCTTTAATACACAGCCACAAAACGGAGGGCATGTCACATACTTCACAGGGACCCATTTCCCCATACTACTCAACCAATCAAGTGGATGTTAATCTCTGGTTAGGCCAAAGAGTATCACATGACTGGGACATGAAGTTAATGTCTCATGACTGGAGCAGGAGTCAGGCAATGGTCAAAGCAGGAGTCAAACCTAATGAATAGAACAGGAGTCAGTAGCTGGGAATCACAGGCCAGTGTCTGAGCTGGAGTCAGAGCCCCCACAGTCAGAGTCACAAGCTGGAGCCAAGGGTCATAATTGGTGTTAGATGATAAATAGAATAATAGAACCATAGGATTAGAAGGGACCACAATGGTTATCTAGTTTAATAACCTGACAACATGCATAATATGTTGTGTCTAAACTATCCAAGACAGATGGCTATGCAGCCTCTTTTTGAAAACCTCTAGCTAAGGAGCTTCCACAACCCGCCTAAGCAATCTGTTCTACTGTTCTTATCTAATCTAAATCTGCTACGATGTAGTTTAAACCCATTGCCTCCCATAAAAGAAAACTTCTCTCAATCTTTTTTTTTTTTTAATGGCAGCATCTGAAGTATTTGAAGATCACTTAATCATTTTTTCCAAATCAAACAAACCCAGTTCCCTCAGAGTTTTCTCATAAGACTTGTTTTCCATCCTTTTGATCATCTTTGTTGCTCACCTCTGAGTCCTTTCCAATTCTTCTACATCCTTTCTATATGTTGGTGGTCAAAACTGGACAAAATACACCTACTAAAGCCTAACCAGTGTCAAGTAGAGCACTCCATCGATTTGCATGCTATGACTCTGTTAATGCAACATAAAATTGCACTTGCTTTTTTTGCAGGACCTTCCCTTTGCTGAATCATAGAATTGTAGAAGACTAGGGCTGGAAAGGACCAACCCCATATTGGGGTTGTGATTCACCACAACTCCCAGATCTTCTCAGCAGCGCTGGTGCTAGTCAGTTATCCACCATTATATGTTCCTGCAGTTCCTAAAAGTGTACCACCTTTCATTTGTGTATGCTGAATTTTATTTTGTTGTCTACAGCCCACTTCTCCAATTTATCAAGATCCCTTTGAATTTTAGCTCTATCATCCAAAATATTGGCAGCTTTGTGTCATCTGGAAACTTGATCAATATGCTCTTTATTCCTATATCCAGGTTATTAATAAAGTTAAATAACATCAGACTGAGAACAGATCCCTATGGAACCCCAATTGAGATCTTTTTCTAATCTGACATCATTCCCTTAATAGTTGCTCTTGTTTAAAGTTGTTTAACCAGTTATGTATCCACTTAGTGGTAGTTCTGCTGAGCTCATATTTCTCCAGCTTACTTAACAGAACTGTGTCAAAAGCTTTGCTGAAATCCAAGTATATTATATCCACTGCATTCCCCCTGTTCACCAACCATTTACCCTGTGAAAGAAGGGTTTGGTTTGATTTGTTCTTAATAAATCCATGCTCACTGTTAGTGTTTACCCCTTCATCCTCAAGGTACTCACAAATTAAATGTTTTATACATTGCTATAGTAGCTTCCCTGGTATCATAGTCAGGCTGACTGGTATAGAATTCCCCAGCTATTTTTTCCCCCTCTTATTAAAGATGGGCACAGTCTTTCTCCATTCTTCAGGGCATTCTTTTATCATCCATGATTTCACAAATACTATTGCCAATGGTATGAGCTTTTTTCAGCTAGTTCCTTCAGTGTTCTCAGGTGAATAGCACCAGCAGCCACTGATTTGAATTCATTCAAATTGATAAGATCTGACGTGTTATTTGCTTATCCTGATCTGCATCCTTTCCCCTTTATTGTCTATAGTAACTTCACTAGTCACCTGGACACATGGTTTGTTTGTTTGTTTGTTTGTTTGTTTGTTTCTTTGTTTGTTTGGGAGAAGATTGAAGCAAAGTAGGCATTGAACAGTACTGCTTTCCTATCATTTTCCATTATGAGCTCACCTTCTACATAGAGCAGCTGATCTACATGATACCTGATCTTTCTTTTAGCCTGATGTATTTTAAGAACCCCTTCTTGTATCTAACATACCATGTCAGTTGTAACTCATTCTTTGCCTTGGCTTTTCTGATTTTGTCCCTATACACTCATGATCGTTGCATGCATACTTCCTTGATAATAAGTCCCTCCTTCCATTTTCTGTATATGTACCTTTAGGGTTTTAGATAGCTAAAAAATTCCTTGTGCCCATATCAGCCTCCTGTAGCTCTTATTATTTTCCTCAGCATGGCTATGTCTACACTTGCACTTTTAAGTTGACTTAGTGTGTCTACACTTAAAATTAAAATCGACTTAAAGGGGAACTTACAAAGTTGACCTAGAGCGTCCACACTGGATGCTCTAGGTCGACTTTGTGGGGCTAGGGGGACCTTGGGCAGGTCCACGGTGGTGAGGGGGGAGCACCACCTATGTACAATGGGGCAAAGGGGGACAGGAACCCTGGCAGGGCAGAGCTCTGTGTGTGACACTGTCTGGATTTAGGGAAGCATTTATGATATTATTTTCTATGGATATCTCATAAATGCTATAATCCATAGGAACTATGTCATGTTTGGTATCAATAGAAAGGTAGTAATTTGCTGGGAATGATTATATAGTTTATGTCTAGGAATTCTATTTTGATTAGAAGTTAAGAATTTGATGTTATATCCATACTTTAACTTGTGTCATTCTGGAGAAATGTCTTAGATGGGAGGGTGTAAACAACCATTGTCTCCTTAATGTTTAGGAATTTTCCAGGTAGAATGGTCCCAGGGAATATCCTGATGAGCCATTGAGGACATAAAGAATACAACCATTGTATCCTTAATGGCTCATCAGTTTACTCCCTGGGACCAGATCACCAGGCAAATTCCTAAACATTAAGGAGACAATGGTTGTTCACACCCTCCCGTCTAAGACATTCCTCCAGAATGACACAAGTTAAAGTATGGATATAACATCAAATTCTTAACTTCTAATCAAAATAGAATTCCTAGACATAAACTATATAATCATTCCCAGCAAATTACTACCTTTCTATTGATACCAAACATGACATAGTTCCTATGGATTTTAGCATTTATGAGATATCCATTGAAAATAATATCATAAATGCTTCCCTAAATCCAGACAGTGTCACACTGTGCCCACATGCCCTGCCCTTTGGGGGGCATGCCAGGCTTCCCCTGTGCCCCCCCCGGCAGGGAGGGCATTGGTGTAGTCCTGGGGTAGCCCTAAGTCGACTTAGGGCTACCCCAGGGCTACACTGGCTTAATTTGACTTTAGAAAGTTGAATTAAGCCTTAGGTCGAGTAGAAAGATGGTTTAATAAAGTCAACTTAATTTTCATTAAGTTGACTTTATTTTACTTAAGTCGACTTAAGCAAGCTGCTTAAGTCGACTTAAGCAAAGTGTAGTGTAGACTCAGGGCACATTAAGTTGACTTAAGCCAAGCTTAAGTCGACTTAATTTACCAGTGTAGACGCAGCCCATCAGAGTAGCATGATGCTAAGCTGCTAGGTACTATCACTTTTAGGAACTGAAAGCCACTTCTCACTCCTTTTCTCCCTAATTGGCATTTCCATGGGAACTTGCTTAGGCCAAGGGTCAGACTGGAAGTCAGAGATCAGAAATTAGAGCTGAGGGTCAGAACTTGGTTCCATGTAGGGAGGCCAGGTGGGTGCAATGCTTGGGGCAAGACAAAACCAAAAAAAAAAACCCAACCCAAGGTGGTAGCCGTTGATATTGCAGTCATGAGTGACTGCTTTAAGCAGCTAGTGAACTGTTGCTGCTGCTGGGCTTAAAAGCTAGTTTTCTGATTTTTTCAACCAATCAGGTAGCTTAGCTAGTTGAGCAGCCTACTACAAGCAAGTTATGCTCATTAGGTTGGAGACTGGCTCAGCTGTACTCTATATACCTGACAAAGAGAATGCTAGATGTTCCTGAACCCATTTGAACTGAACCCATCTTTCAAACTTGCTAGAATCTGTCAAACATCCCTGTAACACTCCATGGAAGGACCATCCTGAATAAATTTATCAAGAAGAAACTAGTCTCCTGTGTGCACTTAGGATCTGGAAGATGCAGAGAGTACTGCAGAAGTGGGTAATTGATAGGCCTGTAGAGCAGATAGGTCCTCTCCTCCTGAGAAGTTTCATCCTAGATTTGGAAATATAATGGGTAAGTATAGGAGGCATCTCTCATTCCTCACTCCCCCCATTGAATCAGTCAATGACTATGTTTGGAGTAATGGAATGTTTGACTTAACTGATAGACTAACACCAACGTAATACAATTCTTTTCCTCTTTGGAAACCAGAGTAGATCCAGAGGAAGGAGTTAATTTATTATTGTTTTATATCTATTTTGTAATATTTTATGTTTATGACCCCTATTAAGTGAGTCTATAGGACAGAATTGAATAAGAGGAAGAAGCAGGAAGATGGCAAACTGGTATAAGAAAGTCAATGTATGGGTAAAAGCATGATAAAGGAGTGAGAGAAGAAAATGAAGCTGTTTAAATTTATGTTTATTTAGAAGTAGAAATTAAGCAAATATAAACCTATCAAACAATTCTTTAAGAGATCAGGTATTCTGGCCTATTTGCAGTCCTCGATGCCATTGTATATGGTGGTACTATTTCAAAAAAGAATAATCAATTTGGCCATTGCAGAAAGAACATTCTGTTACAACACAAAAATAGCTTTAAGAAAACATTCTAGCAGCACATTCATGCTTCTGTAGTTAAGTATTGTCAGCCTTTTTTTGTTATAAATGTCTGTCTTCAGAGGTTTATAACTTGACAGTAAACCTTGCTCCACTGAAATTTGGCAGTATTCATGGACTTATAGTATAGGAAGCATTTTTTTTTTAAACCAAATTATTGAAAAAGTTGGTGTGGCTGTTTTCAAATTGCAAGATGTAAATCATCTAGTATGTAGCCTCTGGGTGCTGTATTGCATCTATTTTGAATTATATATCACTGCCTTACTTTCTTCAAACATTTTCTGGCTCTATTTTTACTTTGGCTTCAGCTTTTCCATTTTATGCTTTTCCTGTGTTTTTCATCTTAGACACACAGTGTTGCAATCTCCCCTTCCCCATGAAATTCATCTTTTTTTCTTCCCCTTTAGAGTAGATTTGACTTCTTTGTTCTACATTGCAGTTATTATGTATTATATCCATGCATATTATGGTCGTGCCCACAAACCAATCATATCTTTCTGGGTAACCACTGTACAAAAACATACCAAAAATATAGTCCCTTCTGCAAAGTATTTACATTTCCTATATTTTATATGTTATTTAAAATCTTTTAAAAAACTTATGAAATTAATGAACCTGAATTCAAGTGTCAGATATTAGGCCTAACTGTTGAATAAAATAATGAGGTAATGGACTACTGCATTCATAATGCCCTTTTTGGGTCTTTAAAAACAAAAGACTTTGGTAAAGAAAGAAAGAAAGAAAGAAAGAAAGAAAGAAAGAAAGAAAGAACAGACAGTGGCCATTGGTGCAAGCTTCATCATCATGCCTGCCACACCTACTATCACCAGGGACTTTGTAAGTCCATCACCCTGATTTTCAAGATGTCCTGACCTTTCTAGTCCAGAAATAGGGACCCAGATGATATTGCCACCCATGCTAGCTCCAGCTCCATCCCAAATACCACCTGATATAAACAGGATTGGACTTCAACAAAACAGCAGCTCCAGCCCATCTCCACTAATTACTTTTCTTCCTCAAAAAATGACAGTTTTTACCATGTTTGATACCATCTAAGTGACTGTAAACAAGGTATTTTTTTTTATTTTCCTTCTTAAAACACTCTCTAACTAAAGGTCAAGAGAACGTGTGATGTTGAAATGAAAGTCATATTTTAATGCTTTACATTTCAAATGCTTTAATAGATTTTCCTCCTTTTCTTTAATAAAAGGTTAAAATGACTTTTAATTAATTTTGCTATGGTACCTATCAGGGCTGGGGTCTCCATATATCAAACGCTAGACCTTGTTTAACAATATCAGAGAGTGACTAGCCAGTTTATTCCATCTAAATTAATATGAAAGCATCAGACTCATCTTTCAGTGAGGAACTGATTCTGACTGAGCATGTACCTGCCCTTGACTCTGTGAAAAAGACATGGCTTGTCCATTGCTAACTTTTACACATGTCTATGTTTTCAGATGTCTCAGTGTTCAATTTGAATAATCACATTTCACTCCCTAACCTTTTGGCGGTGCTCACAACATCCCAAATATTATGTGTGAAATCATATTAAGCACGAACAGAATATCAGTGAGCAAAAAAGATACTAAATTCATTCCTCAGTTCCTGACATAGCTCTGACAAATCAGTGGAGTCACGACTTGGATAAATTTGTTTCATTAACTATTTTTTCCCTATGCCATGTAGAATGTAAGCTAACCTATTCAGTTTAAAAGATACTTGATTTCACAGGGACTTATGTCCATTAAAAAATTATTACACATACATACCCGTCTAACATCTATCTTTAGGGCAAGATTCTGTTTCACCATCCTGAAACTAGTTACCACCCTAATTTAATGGCTATGTCTACACTAGCAATTTAGGTTGACTTAAGAATGCTTTAGTCCTTAGGGCTTAGGGCATCCTTAAGTCGACTTAATAACTACCACCTGTTAGGTCAACTTAAGGTCTAAGTCGACCTTATTAAGTCGACCTACAACTGGGGTAGATGCCCTAGGTTGACTTAATTCCTTAAGTCAACGTAGGGCTGGAGTGGCTTGGGGACAAGGGACCCCAGGGCATCCCCTGTCCATGCAGTACTGGAGAAGACAGCCACCAGCTCTCCATGGACAGGGGAACCTCTGGGGATCCCCTGTCCACGGAGCACTGGCAGCTGTCTTCTCCAGTGCTCCACAGACAGGGGAACCTTCAAGGGGGAGCCCCAGCATCTCCCTTCTTGCCTGGACCCGCGGGGATCCCAGCAAGAAGGGGCTCCAGCCTGTGCTCCCTTCTTGCCCAGACCTCTGCTGGTCCCAACAAGAAGGGACCCCCGCTCTCTTCTCCCCGGGACTCGGGCGGGTCCTGGCAAAAAGGGAGTGCAGACATAGCTAATGTGTTTTTTTCCTTTATGTACTTCTTCACTCATATTTTACAAATTAATCTCTTGAATGAAAATTGAGAGAGATATTGAAACAAAGCTTATCTGCTGTCTGACAATATTTACTGTATGCACCATTAACAAATCTATGACTATTTAGCAAAAAATAAAATAAAAGAGCATAGAAGTTTTGTCTATTCGATACCAGTTTCAATACAATGGCCAAGTACTTTCCCCACTTATTATAAGTATGCTTGAAAGAAAAGCATACTTTCAATTATTCAAACTTCCAGAAGAGCATCACATTATCAACTTGATATCATATTGGAGTAGAACACATTTAGTTTCACATCACATCCTCAATTATACGACTAAATGTGACACTGCATGTTGCAACCTGACACACTGCTATGCAGTTAATTGAAAATATGGAAGTGAGTTTCAGGAGTTTAAACTACATACTTTCTCATAAGATTTGTATTACAGACGGGATGCCCCAGGTGAACTAAAATAGGGATTACAGTCAAAATCTAGCACAGTATGACCTCTCCAATCAAAAAAAATGGTCTCTTTCATAGAGAAGAAGAATGGAGAAAGTCAGATTTTTTTTGTTTGTTTTTTGTTTAATTGTTGTGGTTTTTATTAAGACAATTGAAAAAGTGATTCTGAGGTAGTAAAGTGGTTAGGGGATTGGTAGACAAAAAGGACTTGTAATGGCATGAAGATCCTCTCTCCTCTTGGTGATTGTTTTGAATCCAATTATATCATGCTGAGGCAGTACTAAGTAAACCTGCCCTAGACTACTCCAGACTCACTTGTCCAACCTGTTCCTGAACCCTATCAATGATAGGGATTCCATGACCTCCCTTGGAAGCCTATTCCAGAGTTTAACTGCCCTTATTGTTAATTTTTTTTTCTAATATCTGACATAAATCTCCTGTGCTGCACACTAAACCCATTACTTCTTGTCATACCTTCAGTGGACATGGAGAACAATAATATCATTCTCTTTATAACAGTCCTTAACATACCTGAAAATTGCCATCAAGTTTCCTTTTACTCCTCTTTTTTTAAAACTGAACATGCCCATTTTTTTTAACCTTTCCTCATAGGTAAGGTTTTCTAATCCTTTGGTAATTTTTGTTGCTCTCCTCTGAATTCTCCAATTTGCCAAAGTTTTCTAAATTGGGGTGCCCAAAACTGGGTACAGTACTTCAGCTCAGGCATCACCAGTGGTTAAGTTCAGGCCTCATGAGTGCTTAGTAGAATTGGATAACTACCTTCTGTGTCTTACATATGCAACTCTCACCCATACAGAGATATCACCAATGGGGATTAAACTTGGGTCCTCTTGAACTTAATGCATGAGCTTCTACTGCCTGCTCTGAAAGCTGTAATTAGCTCAGCTACAACTAGAGAGGGACAGAGTGCCACTCCAAGCAAGTGAGGGTTACACATACAACACTCCCGTTAATACATCCCAAAATGATATTTCATAAGTGCATCAGATTATTGACTCGTATGTAATTTCTGATCTATTTTATTTGCCAGATTCTTTTTAGCAGCCTGGTTAGTTATTCTGTATTTTGTAGTTGTTCATTTGATTTTTCCTTTTTCAGTGAAGTACTTGCATTTATCTTTATTGAACTAAATTTTGTTAATTTCAAAACAGTTATCCAATTTGTCAAAGTGGTTTTGAATTCTAACAGAGTCCTCCAACATGCTAACAACACCTCCCAGTTTGGTTGTTACCTGCAAATTTTATACACACACTCTGCATTACATCTTCCAAGTCTTTAATGAATATATTGAATAGTACAAGAACCAATGACCCCTACAGCACTCCACTAGATATGCCCTCCCAATTTGGCACTGAACCATTAATAACTAGTCTTTGAGTTTGGTCTTTCAACCAGTTGTGCATTCTCTATCACATTCTGGGATACAATCTATATCAGTAAGGGTTGTGTCACCCTGGCCGTGAAACATCAAGTGTTTCACAATGCTTTGCTGTTGTAGCTCCCAACCTGGACTGCTCACCACAACCAAACTATAAGTATGTCACTCTTTGGTGGTCTATACATAGCTGCAGTCCTGCTCCAGCAACTCTGATTCCAGTAGCCTTTCAATCACACACTAGCCACACACACTGACTTCCAATAGCCTTGGTTACTCCTTGTGACTGACCTCAACAGACACCCAGTTCTGAATTAAACACAAAAACTTGTTCTGCACTGTCCAGCCCTCTCTTGTAAAGTTCAGATATTATACTTCTGTTGTTCATGTATATCCAGCTGCTTGCTACTATAACTGTAGTTACCAAATAGCTCAGTTTAAACACAATGCTGGATTAGTTCTAATTTTGAAACATAAAGATCTTATTCATCTGGAGAGAGACGGATATTTTAACTGAGTACAAGAATAATGTATTACAGTTAGAAATGGTTACAAGAGAAATAAAGATAAACCATTTTCTAGAAATTAAAACTTAACAAATTAGACTTGGTTCCAAGCACCAGAGCTGATTAAATTCTCTAGTCAGAACCCCTCTCAAAGTCAAAATGTCTCATTCACCTCTTCTTGATTTTGTGATTTATATGCCTCACTCCAAGTCACTGATGGCTATTTTAAATGGGTTTGACAGTGTGTTTACTAGCTCAAAGGGAATACACAATTCCAGTCCTTGACAGAAGGGTCTAACACTTGCCAGTGGTATGATAACAACCAGCAGGAAGACTATATTATCACACAAGCTGCGCACCCAACCATTGGAAAAGGCAAGAGTGGACTTACTTACTTGCAAAGGAAAGCAGTACTTGATTACCATGGACTACTACTCAAACTTTTGGGAGTTCAATGCCCTGACTGATACAAGAAGCAAGTTAATGATCTGCAAACTGATGGATCACTTGGTGACCATTCTGGACATTGTATTCACTGGCAATGGACTCCAGTTTGCCTCAGAAGTATTCAGGGAATTTTCACACAAATGGGAGCTTGATCACTGCACTCCTACCCCAACATACCAGTAAAGTGGGAAAGGGTAAATTAGTGGTTTTTATGGCTAAGAAACTGTTTCTTGAAAGGCTGTTTCCTGAAGTTAAGGCTGCTTGTTAGCACTTTTGGCACTCAGGAATACTTGGTCATAGGGATGCCCAAAGTCCAGACCAAGTATTGATTGACAGAGAACCAAAGCTCTGTTCCGATTAGGGGAGGCCTGGTGCAGTTTAAAGGATGGGTATACCACTAAAAGGAGATGGCTAATAGTCAGAGAAAGCAGGCACAAAAGCATGACAGATCAGACAAGGATCTTCCAGCAGCCATAGAGACAGGCATCCTCTGATGATCTAGCCATTAGAGAAATACTAGAAGGAATGTACTAAACAAATAATGGGGGAAAGTGGCATCTAGGATATATGAGGTGATTACAGAGGGTGCATAAATGATCTGAAGGATTAGGAGACACTTATGAGGGACTAGATACCATACCCAGAGTGAATGTAAAGAGATATAGCAATCCTCAGAGAACAGAGAACCAGGCAGAGGCCTAATACACAAGGACAAAGTAAAGTCCATAGACAGATAGTTCAATAGATTTAGAGACATGTGGCAGGAAGACAGAAATAGGTCATTCCCAATATGTTGGCCTGTTGAAGAGATCAAACTAAAAAAAAAACCTAACCAGCTGAGCCAGTGGTAAAGACAATATTTCAACTTAGCTAGGTCTAAAGGACATGAGGTGGGACTTGGGCATCAATTATTTATTTTTCATTTAATACAAAAACATTTCTAAAATATAGAGCATATATCACCATACTGAAGCCAAAGGGCTCATGTTTTCTGGTGGGACTGTTATTGACAAGATACCTGGGGAGTTGGTAGAGTTAGGCTAAAAGCAACTCAATCACATGGACAGAGTACAGGTATGAATGATATTTCACTTGTTCAGTTTAGCCTGCATTTAGCTTCAATCTTTGCAAATGAAAGACCAGTTTAAGTTGGTGGTTGACAAAGCTGACTGCTGCCTAAAGCTGTGGTTTCTCCAGGCACATTAGCAGGACAGGGAAAAGCTGGGAAAGCTTGCACTATCCCTGTTTGCACAGTACATGTTATGTGGCTTTGTTCTTCCAAGATGAATCTGGTGTTTTTCAAAAAATGAAAAATTAAAAGAAAAGTGACAAACAATTTATTTATTCATTTAGCGTAGACTCCAATTACTTTTAATCATGTTAATATTACCACACTCTGCACATAGTTTACGTGCAATGAATGAAACTACTTGAGGAGTGATATACTAGTCAAGATGAGTAATTTATGAACAAATACTGTCATCCTTATTCAGTTATTTCTCACATTCTACTCAAGCTTGAATTTTCAATGACAAAATTCTTGGAGTTCAATGAACAGTATTTGCCCATTCAAGAATAAATATTGTAATACAGGAAGGACAACATGGTATATAATTTAGTTTCTTAACAGATCCTGTGAAAGAATGGAAGCAGTAAAAGTTTGGGGCTAGAGATGATCAGAATATTTTTTATTATATTTATATTTTCATTAAAATAAACCTTTTTGCTGAAGTTTAAATTTTTTACTGTTACTGAAACTCTGAGACCCACAAGACCCCATGCTGGCTTGGGTATACTAACCAGACTGTTTCCAGCCTTACTTCTTTAAGCATGTAATTAACAAAATATAGCATATGTTGATCTTTGTGTGCTTAGGATAGAATTCATTTCCTAGATACTTCACAGTTGTAATGACATGAAAGGATGTTTGTAAGTTTGCAACAACAACAAACAAACAAACAAACAACCCTGTCTTATGTCTACCTCAACAGCTCAGTAAATATAACTTGGGTATGTATATAAAGCAGCCAGTCAGTTTATGCTTCCCTACTAGACAAACAGTAAACAAAACTCAATTGCCATAATTATTCCTAAATTGTGAAATTAGAATTATAACCTTTATAAATAATTTGGCATATCTCTCTGAAGAACATTAGCAAATTGGGTCCCCCAAAATAATTTATTTTCTAGATATAATTTGGCATTTAGTTGTTGTAGACAAGGAGGTAGTATTTTATTTTATTTTTAATGTTACTGGTACCATTCTATAAAGCACGATTCACTTACAAGTGCTCACTTTTCTGATGAGTCAACAGCCAATTTAGCTTTTTGTTTAATCTCACTGCACTGTTCTAAATAAATACATGAAAGTGGGATATAAATCACATCTCCCACTTGTGCAGACAGTGATTTATCTTCTAAAGCTTTCTGTTTGACTAATATACTACAACCATGAAGAATCCAGAGTAATGATGAAAACACTTATGTCAAAATTGCATTCATTCTATCATAATATTGGGTTTCATAATAAGAAGAATGGCTGTCTTATGTTTTCCAATCAAAATGATATATAGAGAGTTTTAAAAGTGACTTTTGGGAAGGGTGTTTTTCAAAACCTACCCATTAACCATCTGCCGATCTATACCACAGAGCCAAAGAAATATACCATATGTTGTGTTTTATACTTGGTACTTGATAAGATTCTAAGTTAGACGTAATTGTGTATCCTCTTCTGCTGTGTTTTGATGCGATGGATAGAAGCATGTTCGAATGAACTGTACATTAGTATTGCAGATTCACTGGATGATTTAAATTGCTTACATTGTGTAGCTATTCTATATCAAATCCATGTGCATGTTTTATATTTTAAAATTTCCTATTCCCTAAGTTTGTTTCTTATTTTAGAGAACAGTTACCACATGATATGAATTTGTAAATGTAGAACCTGATCCAAAGGCAACTGAAATTATTGAGAAAGTGCCACTTGACATCAGTGATTTGGAAGCACTTTAGCAGTTTAGAACACAGTATTTTTTAATCTTCTTGATTTAGGTACCGTTATAGAAATTAATCAAAGATTCTGTTCTTTGAAAACTATTTTTTTCCAAAAGAAATGGAGAAATCAATCCCAGTGTGAATGTACTGCAGTCAGTTTCTACCTTCCATTTCCCTTATAATTTAGAGTAGTTTAATGTCAATTAGTCATTTAAATCTTGCTGTACTCAACTTCCTGATCTCTTCATGCCTAGTGATGGATCACTCCATCAAACAGTAAGTAACAATTATAATATTAAATTTGCCTTTTTTTCTGCCTGCTCTTTACTAAGAGATTATTTCTAATCTGTAGTTTATAGGATTGCTGTAAAGTTAATCCTATTGTGTGGCTATACTTGAAACTTGAGGTGACCACGAGTAGAAGTAGTAGTAGTAGTAGAAGACACATAGCCTGTCTTCTGTTTTTATTTTTGTCAGTACCACAATACAATTAGAAGTGTTCCTTTAGGAGACTGAACATTAGAACAAAAACAAACAAAAACAAACAAAAAACTCTCTCTGGTTTCCTCTCTGTCCATAGAAATATGTGATAGTCACATAACCAATTATTGAACAATTGCCATTAAGCTCTTTTTGGTTGCTTGTATTTCTTTTTAAAGGAGTTCAATTTCTCTCTGTATTTCTTTGGGATTCACTCTTTTTTTTACCCTGTCATTATCTGTGCCTCTGCCATAGCTTTGTCCTCTTGCATAGCAAATTTCTTGTCTCATTGTTTTGGCAGTCCAGCTTGTTCAATACGTTTTTCACAGCCAGTTGAACTACAGGATCTCATCCAGATAGCTAGAAATACTTTTGAAATGTAGATCCTCTCATTTGGGTCTTTTACCCCCTGGTTTTCAAGAGTTCATTTTGACATAAACTTTAAGCACCTAACCACGTATTCAGGTGTGTTGGGACAGAGCAAGGATTTCTTGCAAATCGGCTCATGCATTAATCTACAGTGTGTCCATCTAAAATCCAGTACCACATGATATAAACATAGCCAGTTTGTTACTGAGCAAAATGCCAGCCTTAAAGAAGAAAATTAGTTTGGAAAGAGAACCATTGACACACAGGCTACGTCTACATTTGCAAGTTAGTTTGAATTAAGGAAGTTTAATTCAAACTAACTTAAGCCTTGGCCACACTAGGCTTTCATTAGTTCGAATTAAGGGCTTCCTAAATTCGAACTAATACATTAGATTGCTTAGTTTGAACTAACCCTTAATTTGAAATAGTTATTTCGAATTAAGTCAGTGTGGCCATATTAGTTCAAACTAACTGCTTAGTTCAAACTAATTGGCAGATTGACCTTCCTGCAACTGACTAATTCGAACTAAGCAAGCGCCCTGCATGGCCATGGCTAGTTCAAACTAGCATTCTAGTGCGGCCATGCTAGTTCAAATTAAATTAATTCGAACTAACTAAAATTAGTTTGAATTAGTTAGTCTGAATTAACTTTGTACAAACTTAGTTTGTAAGTGTAGACATAGCCACAGTGTTTTGCCAATCAGAAGGGAGAAAGAGTGAGACATTTAATAAATCTAAAGTAAAGTAAAGGGAACCTAAATTACAAAAGGAAACCTAAAGGTTCTGGTGGATTGCAATCCATATAAATGGACAAACAGAAATCAGTTTGTGGGCCTATCCTTAACCCAGATGAATTGTCTGCATATAGGAAAAGAGTGAGATAATTTCCCATGGATGTCATACATAGATTAAATTCCAAAGGGGTAGCCGTGTTAGTCTATTGTAGAAAGACAACAGAGTCAAGCGGCACTTTTAAAGACTAACAGATTTATTAATCGCACTCATGCGATTAATAAATCTGTTAGTCTTTAAAAGTGCCGCAAGACTCTGTTGTCATACATAGATTAGTTTATGTTACTTGGAATTGCCCAGTCATTATTTTCTTTTTTTCTACAAATACAAAGCTTTTGTTTTCAAGCCACTAATTCTCTGAGTCAGTCTATTATAGCCTCATAGCTGATTGAAGTGTTCTTTCATAGATTTTAGCAGTAGCAAATCATTTCATAAATAATTGAATTAACAGTAAATAACAATATGTTATTTTTTATATTCCAGGATATTCTGTAACATATCTCAGACTTGTAGAAAGAAAAGATGTGCTAGTATGACTGAATAATTGGAAAATTTATAGTGAGACACAGCTCAAAATCTCACACAGCAACTCAGAAATTATTATGAATCACCACAATTCAGTGTGTTGTAAGGAGAAGCAGTTCTGCTATAGAAGTTCTGCAAAGTAATAATTTTGTTAAAAAAACACTGTAAAAGTGAGACAAATACTCACTTCAACAAAAATGTTGAAGCTTCAGGTTTTGCCAGAAAAAAAAAATATTGATCATGATTTAAGCTACTGATGTGTTCAGTTGTTTGCAAATAAAGCAGAGATGGACATGAAGAGAGCCACTTTATTTTCAGTTGTGAAAAGCGATCATTTTGCAATGCTCAAGTGGGTACCCAAACATGTCAACATAATAAGTCAAATGTAAATTTATAAAAAATCAGCTGCATTTCTATGTTTGGAAATTGTTTCATTATAGAAGAATCTGCTTTAGAACCTGATTCTGCAGTCTGATCCACATTAGCAGCTCCCTATCACCAGGTAGGCCCCATTGACTTCAAACATATGTAGATGTAAAACTGGAGTAATGGATTGATAAGTGATGGTTTCTGTAATGTGGTGAGTTAATATTCCTGTGAATATTGGAAACTTTTGCATTTCATGGCTTCCTTATGTTTAAATATGTAACCTGAATATGCTTTTTATGTCATTAAATATTGTAACTTACTGGTCAGTTTATTTCATGCTTATACTGACTACCATCTTGGATGACAGAATACTATCAAATATTTATGCAAAACTTAAATTTCCATCTCTGTTCTATCAAGAATCAAGTAAAATACACTGAGATGCAGATGGAACTAAAAGATCAATACAATGAAAGTATTTTTTTAAAAAATCCATGTAAAAAATGATGAAATTTCTGCCGGGGGGGGGAAACTGGTTTCATTACATTGTGAGGGGGTTTTATGTGGAAATATTCTTCAAATACATCTGTACATGTCTGCTATTTATAATAAGTTCTATTAAGCCAGTTTAGAAGCCAGCTGGCTTTAGTTCTAGAAATACATACTCCCAGGTGCCATATAGCCACTGTGGAATAAAAATTAACTTTATCCAGGGCAATCCATTGAATTTAATGGTCTCAGTATGACTGATTGTTTTAGATACATTGTCTTTTATTTTGGTGAGGGGTGGGGTGAGGAATGCAGATCAAGGCAGATGGCATCTTTCCTGTAATGCTGTGGAGTTATTCTCTCCTCATTTGAAGGATGAGGGGCTGTACATCCTGTGATTAAATTCTGTTCCGATAGGCAATGCACAATTTTGTAAAATATGCAGAGCTGTTTGTGGGCAATAATTAATTTAAACAAAGAAGGGATTACATGCAAAGGGCAGGTCAACAAAGACAGATGTCCACAGATGCAAAATAACATTAGAAAATACTGCTGCAGGGTACAGAGTACTCTGTGAGAGAACTGTGAGAGGAAGTTATGGCTGATTTGGAGCTCTGTTATCCTGTATTTTGATCAAGTCATAGCATACAAGCTAACTGGGGGAGTGCCATTTCAGGATGTTGCTGGGTAACTTCTAAAGACCATCTACAGTAGGCACTCCAGGATGTGGTGTAGATGGTATTATGTGGTATGTATTACTCAAGCATCTAGAGAGAAAAATGTGCAGCTGGAAGTGGGTTTTTTTGTTTGTTTGTTTGTTTTTCCGCCTAGATTGGTATCATGATTAGGGCCATGACTTGAAACTCAGGAGATTTGAGTTCAAATCACAACTCTGCCACAGATCTTTGTTTGGATTACATTGGCCTTCAATTCTCCATCTGCAAAATCTGAAATACTCCCCTATTCCAAGAATTTAGGGATGACCAATGCATACATACTTCTTATGTGTTTAACAATGACTTGGAGGGAGTAATATGAAAAGTTAGAGCTATAGTTTGATATTTGTATCTCCCTCCAGTGGGATATAATCTTAAACTTAACCATATACATATGAGTTAGCAAGATCAGGACATTATACTAAGGTGTTGGGTTTCATAGAACTGCCATAGCTTAAAAAGATAATTCACAGATAGTTTTATGATAGAATCATATGACATTTTATTAATAAGGTTTCGTTCTTGTATTTCACCTTCTGACTTTGATAGCTCTTTGACTTCTTGTGAATTGGTAATGAAGTTGAAGAAGACATTTCTGGAGAAATCCCAATAGCAGAGGCCCACTAAAAATTTACTTAGGTATGAGAAGGAAATTGCAAGTCATGGTTTGGTTTGTCAGCTCAGCTTTGACCTTTAAACCATTTGAATTATTAAAGATTCTACCTCTGTACTGGGACAATCCTTTCTACCACAAAGTCTCTAGATGAAAGACTTGGAAGAAAGAACTGCTGTTTCTGCTTTGAAGTCATTGTAAACTGGAAATTCTATCTAGCAAAACTCAAAATGCAGGGGTGACAAATTTGGATCTGCTTTATAATAATTTATGAATATTATATGCTGTTTTAGGGGGCATCTACACTTTCAAATTAGGTCAATTTAAGGAGGCTTAAGTCGACCTAAACAAAGCCACGTCCAGATTGGGCTTTTCTTAAGTCGTCCTAAGGAAAGGTAAAGTTGACTTAATAACACCTCCTTTTAGGTTGACTTAGCACTTAAGTCAACCTTATTAAATTGATTTAAGCCAACTTAACTTTTCTAGTGTAGAGGTAGCCCCTTGTCGACCTTATTAAGTTGACTTAATGTTTTAAATCGACTTAATAAGGTCAATTTAGGTGCTACTCACCATCCACACTGGCTTTAAGTAGATTTAAGGAGTCAACTTAAAGCTTAAGTCTACCTAAAATGAGGTGTTATTAAGTCGACTTAAAGAAATGCTTACATCTACTTAATACAAGCCCAGTGTGGATATGTCTTTGTTTAGGTCGACTTAAGCCTCCGTAAACTGACCTAAGTTGCCAGTGCAGATGCACCCCTACAGACTCACAGCTACTTTAACATAAGCAGGGGATCAAAATGGATTCAAATCCAGCCTGTGAATAAGAAAACAATGATTATCTTCCTGATAGCTCCCTCTCTCTGATGCACTGAACAGAAATTTGGTCAACAAAGAATCCTGGCTATAAATAATAATAGGCAAGTTTGTAATTTCTAGAAGTTTTGCCTCCCTTGCCCTCAGAGTCATAAACTGTGGGCTGTGTAGATAACATACTGAAAATGGTTAAATGGTTCTCTTCCTATTGTGATTATTGTTTACTTTAGAAAAAGATGCCAATCATGCCCCATGGATTGGAAATGAGCAGAGCTATATGGCCTCTTATGTGTCTGTGGCAATATAGTACTTCCTTCATCCATTATGGGGAAATCACTCATAAAGTTTCATAATGTACCAATAACACACTCCATAATCCAATTCCATAGTCTGTTCCACAGGGCTTCATCTCCCCTCAAAGTTCCTGGGGGATGATGTTTGGTGGACTACGTGAATTCGCTTTATCTTTATTACACAGGGGCAGATGGTGGAGAAACGTGCCTCATGGCCCAAAGACAGAAACAAAGGATGTGAGTGGGAAGTTGGTATGATTAAGGACCACAAAACAGGTTCTGTGACCTTGATTTTGAGAGACATTTTTCTTGGTTTTAAACTTATTACATTTAAAAATAAAAACAAAGAGAGGTTCAAGTCAAGTGCATGTCTGAGAATTCTCTTCTTCACACAATAAACAGAGCTTAGATACAAGAGCATTATGTGATACAGGAAACAGTTCAGTATAGTCTATAGAATACCTGAACCTTAAAAAGAAATTATTTTACATAGATAATACATTTGTGGATGGTTCACTGCAATGTAGGCTATTTTTCATTTATCATGAACATAACTCAGAGTACCAAAGTTTATTTCACTGAAGAATTCAAAGATAAATTTGAATTTGAGCTTGCCAGAAGCAAATTATTTTATCATCTCCATTGTCTCTGTGAAACATATTTTAATTAATTCAGGATTAAAACCATAAAATAAAATTTGTTTTATATGTAATAGATGATGTAGGGATTTTTTTCATACAAATTTGACAGTTTGGGTGTTAGAAAAGGAGACTATTATCTAGTCTAATAAAATGTTATAGATAACAAGGTTTCTGATTTCCCACAATGAATGACTATATTTATATTCCAGTTGATCACTGACAACTTACACATACCCTATTTCAATTTCATTAATTCATTTATTCAACCATATATTGCCTGCTATAGTATCAGAAGATTTAAGAAGTTAAAAAAAAAAGAAAACTTTCATGAAGCTAATGGTTTATTAGAAATATGGTGAAGCTATCAATAACAACACAAGACTTCCAAAAAGAAGGATGCTGAGAAGTAGGATTAGAATGTGGTAGGGACCCACCTGTATCATTGGTTGGTGGACATTATCCATCCCAGTCATTTCAGTTTAGTATTTACCTAAAATTACATCAACTAAAAACCTGCTTTAAAGCAAAGGACATTTACAGTGCATCAGAACTCTAAACAATCTCAGGAGTAGTTGCAAGGGATCTCTATTGAAATAATTCACACATTTTATGCTATCACATCTATAAGATGGCTTCACTTCTAAACAGCTGCACTGTATTTCTGATTCATTTAATGTGTTGAATATGTTTGTGTTCCTAGGAGAAACTCAATCCTACTTGCTGAAAATAGGCTGACAGCCCTAGTGTAATTGAAATGATACGATAATGAACATGTGACCATTTTATAATGACTATACATTTGAATTTTGCAAGTTATTGTTGCCCAGTAATACATTCTGTATTGCTGAAGAGATTTTTCTCATTATTTTGAACATGGCATAATGTCAGCTAGTGAAAGTAGTAATTTTACAGTCAATGTAGGCAAATAACTTTTATCGCATTTAATAGTTATAAACCAATTTCATCACTAATTGAGAATTTTAAAAGATCTTAACCCCAGGCTATTACCAGGAAAATCTTCATATATAATTTACTGACTGAACTGCTTGTGTAAAAGAAGTCCAATTATGCAATGAGACTAAATAGCTGGCAAACCTTGGGTCTGTTAATTATACTATATTGCCTCCAAAAAAATCTGTTTTCTTTTTATCATGAAGATGACTCATTGGACAGAGTAATATCAATGAATTTTGTACATAAGCTATTAAAAGAAATGGACCTTTACCCCTTAAAGCAGAGATGCATCTAAAGTTCAGAGGGAGGTCTTGGTGCAGATATGAATTTCCCCAAAACAGTTGCCTGTTTAGGTCTATAGGTTTAGTTCAGGTCCATTTCTATTTCTGAGAAGAAGAAAAAATAGTTGCTTTTGTAAATAATGTATAAATGATAACATTGGTTGTGTCTACACATGTAAATTAAGTCAACTTAAGCTTGTTTAAGTCGACTTAATTTACTCTGCATCTACACTACACTTTCCTTAAGTCGACTTAAGCAAGCCACTTGAGACTTCCTTGTCCCAGGGACAGCCATCCACCCATGGCTGGTTCTCCTTGGGAGAAGTCACTCACAGCTTCCCTGTTCTGAGGAGAGCCAACCGTGTGCGGCTGGCTGTCCCCGGGACAAGCTGCTCACGGCTTCCTTGTCTCCAGGGAGATCCAGCCATGCGCATATAGCTATCCCCAGGGGGAAGCCTCAGGTGGCTTCCTTCTTGGCAGGGGCTGTCCTTTGGAGCCTCGGCTCTCTGTCGACCTAGCCAGTCAACTTAGAGAGTCTAGTGTAGACTGTCTAAGTCGACTTTATTAAAGTCAACTTAACTTTCTAAGTGTAGACATAGCCATAGGGTTGAAAGGGACCTCATAAGGTTATCTAGTCCAACACCCTGCTAAAAGCAGGATCATTCCCACTAAATCATCCCAGACAAGGTATTGTCTAACCGGACCTTATATATCTCCAAAGACGGATATTCAACCATTTCCCTCGGTAACCCATGCCAATGCTTCACCACCCTCCTAGTGAGAAAGCTTTTCCTAATATCCAACCTCGACCTCCCCACCTGCAACTTGAAACCATTGCTCCTTGTTTTGTCCTCTGGTACTACTGAGAACAATCTAGCTCCCTCCTCTTTGGAGCACCCCTTCAAGTAGTTAAAGGTTGCTATCAAATCTCCCCTCAGTCTTCTCTTCTGTAGACTAAATAAGCCTAATTTCTTCAGTCTTTCCTTGTACATCATGTGCCCCAGCCCCCTAATCATTTTCATTGCCCTATGCTGGACTCTTTCTAATTTGTCCACATCCTTTCTGTAGTGGGGAGTGTTACTGGGGCCTCCTGAGATAACCTCCTGGACATACAAAAATCAGGACAAGCTGCAAAACTGGGAGCCAAACTTCCCAAACACCGATGAATGGTTCTTAAACCAGTCTCCCTATCAGTCACAACCAGGCTTCTGGTTCCTCACACCGGGTACCAAGAAATCTGCCCAAAACAGAAACAGCTCACATTATTACACTCCAGCTCCTCTGGTTCCCACCTTGCCTCACAGTCCCTTAAAGAAATAGGTTCTCCTGACCCCAAAGAGCCAGTCACATCACACAGAACAATATAGCTTTGGATATTACCCAAAATACCACACTGATACCCAATCCTTTAGCAACTACAACTAAAGGTTTAATATAAAAGAAAAGAAACAAAATATGAGAAATGTTAAAGGGTCAAAGTGAATCACATACTTGCAAACGATTTAAAGTTTTTGTAAAGCAGTTTGCAGGCTTGTTCCTCTGGAGTTTGCAGGCTTGTTCCTCTGGTGAACAGCCAGCACCTGGGTGGGCCTCAGTCTTTTGTCCAGTCACAGAGGAATAGTTCCAGAGATGGGTGTTGTCTGTAGACTAGGGACTGGAGACAAGATGGAGTCGGGGCTGCTGCCTTTTATCACCTTTGGCCTTCTCCATGCTGTGTGCAGTTCTTTCCAATCAAAATGGAGTTGAGTCACATGTTCAAGTCCTAGTGGCTCAACAGGTTTCTCCCTGGGCCCATTGTACCTGGGAGCTTCCTTAATGGGTCATCAAGGAAACAATGGCTATAGAAATACAGTCTGGGAAATTTCCCAGAATCATACAGGTTGAAATATGGATATAACAAACATATTCCTAACTTTTAATACAGATGCAATCCCTACACATAAACCATATACTCATTCCCAGCAAATTACAACATTTGTATTGATACCAAACATGACATAGTTCCTATGGATTATATGAATCATAAAATATTAATAAGAAATGGTGTCATAAATGGTCCCCTAAGTCCCTGTAATCACCTTTGATCTGCTGAGGGTCACCTCTCACAGTATCATTGGTTCCCACATGTACGAGTAGAATGGGGTAGTAATCAGAGGGATGGATGATTCTCACCAATCCCTCTGTAAGTCTCGGATAGGGGCTCCTGGCAGGCAGCATACCTCCCGAGATGCCTTGTCAGGGCGACAGATGGGAGCCTCCATCCCCCTCAGAAGAGAATGCCCGACCACGACAACCCTATGTTTCCTGCTTGGTCTGATGGTTGTGATCCTACCAGCCTTGGGGGTGCATGACTTCTCCTCCTCTACCTCATCCCTCGTTTCTAGCACTGTATAATGGTTCTTCATCACCATGGAGGATGGGATGGGAGTAGGGATGGAGCACTGTCTGCTGCCAGAAGTAACCAGCTGCCAGTGTCCTCCCTGTGCCGGAGTCATCTCATCCTTCTCCGATAGTGTGGTAGCAGTCTTCTACACCTGGATAGTTTCCTCAGCCTTGGATGTCTCCTCATGGATGCTATCCAGGAATTTCTCCAGGGCATGGATACTCCAGAGCCTAGCCACCTCCTCCTGTAACTCTCCCATCTGCTTCCTGAGAGATTCAACCAGAAGGCACCTGTCACACTGAATGATCTCCCCAGCCTGATTGTCTGTGAGTGGGAAATGTAGGCCACAATCTCTGCAAGTCTACACCAGGATCTGGGTAATGATATCCATGGCCAGGTTGTCTCTATGAATGCAGATGCTGGTGGAGGAGACAGAAACAGTGCTGGCACAAGCAGAGTGGTTCTTCTTCTCCATAGTAGCCCCCCCAAACTTCCCTCAAACTATCAAGTGGAAATAGGGATGTGGTATTGCTTATGTATAAAGTACTAGTGAGAAGCTTCAATATTATAGCAACACTTCAAAAATAATGTTGAAAAATTGGAAACGGTTCAGAAAAGAGACACAGAAATGGATAGAAGGTGGTTGTCCTTCTGTTCAAAATAACATGGCCTAACATTCACAGAGTCAATAAACAGCCCTAGGGTTAGGGCAGCATGGCCTAGCAGCCATTCAATAGTAGGTGGGCATCCACTGCGGGTCATGGTGCTCGGGTAGGTGGGATGAGGCCTTCCTGCTCCACTGAGCCCCAGCTCAGGGCCCTATTGTTGCTGGCTGGTACAGCACCAAGTCAGCAACGATCCAGACTGAAACACACTGACTACTTCTCCCCACCACCCACAGCTCTGTCCACATGCACCACCCTCTCCCCCACTGAGCTACTTCCTACCTGATCCCTGAAGATGTCTTCCCACAGGGCTCTGGCCTATGATCTCTTACTTTCTGCTGCAGCTGCTGCCTGCTTCTCTGAAGGTTCCTGGAGTCGGCTGGCTGTGGTGAGCACCTAGGCATCAGGGTCTCTGCCACTGACTAGGGCTGATGCAGTTCCTGGTCAGGAGCTTTTAGTGCATGTCCTCCCTCTTCATTGGTCAGCTGTGAATGAGCTGAGCAGTTTCCTTTTATGCTGAAATAGCAGACGGAGCATGCCCAGCAGGGCTTAAGGGGCATGACATCGATGGCCTATAGAGCATGCTGAGCTTCTGCAGTGTGGGGTAAGTCCACCCTCTCACAATACCTTAACTGTGTTTCTCTCTCTTTCTAGTTCCCCCAAAAGCTTCCAAGGCTTCTGCCTTCTCCTTCAGACTTAGTTTTAATGATTCCCAAGGGATTTCTGTTTCTTTTACTTTCTTAATTCCTGTAAGTCCTCAGTATTTAATTTGAGGAACATTTAATTCTGTTCTGTAAAGTAGAACAATACCAGTATCTTTCTTTATTATTGGAGAAGGATATGTGCATTAAAGGATATATCAAATTAGGACAAAGTGTCCCCTCACTCTCAAAGTCCGACAAAATCTACTTAGGCCATCTACCATATGAGGACATCGAAGAAAGAGCCAGGCTTAGTGTGATAGACAGAGAAGGTGGAATGATGGAGATGTTTGTGTTAGTGCAGGCATCAAAGCCATTCAAGACAATCTACCAATGTAGGTAAAACATCATTGTGCTGTCCCCCTCCTCAAAAACATAGAGTTACAGAGTAGAGTGGGAGGCATTAATAAAAATGAAAGTAA
Source organism: Pelusios castaneus (assembly GCA_007922175.1). NCBI lineage: Eukaryota > Metazoa > Chordata > Testudines > Pelomedusidae > Pelusios > Pelusios castaneus. The sequence goes on from ML685903.1 coordinate 736,449, forward strand.
ATTGTCATTACTTATATGTGACGCTGTCCAGATTTAGGGAACCATTTATGATATTATTTTGTATTAATATTTTATAATTGTTATAATCCATGTCAATAGAAAGGTAATAATTTGTGGGGAATGATTATATAGTTATGTGTAGGATTCGTATTCATATTAGAAATTAGGAATATGATTGTTATATTTTAATTGGTGTGAGTCTGGGTAAATTACCCAGACTGAATATCCCCCTAATGGCCCATTAAGGAAGCTCCCCAGTATAATGGGCCGAAGGAGAAAACCTGTTGAGCCACTAGGACTTGAACATGTGACAACTCCAGTTTGATTGGAAAGAACTGCACACAGCATGGAGAAGGCCTAAGGTGATAAAAGGTAGCAGCCCCAACTTCATCTTGCTCTCAAGTCCCCAGTCTACAGCCAACACCGATCTCTGGAACTATTCCTCTGAGACTGAACAAAGGACTGAGGCCCACCCTGGTGCTGGGTGTTTACCAGAGGAACAAGCCTGCAAACTGCTTTTCATGAACTTTAAATCATTTGTATGTATGTGATTCGTTTTGACCCTTTAACATTTCATAGAATCCTAGAATCATAGAATAATAGGGATGGAAGGGACCTCACGAGGTCATCTAGTCCAACCCCCTGCTAAAAAGCAGGACCACTTCCACTAAATCACCCCAGCCAGGGTTTTGTCTAACCGGGCCTTAAAAATCTCCAAAGATGGAGATTCTACCACCTCCCTAGGTAACCCATTCCAATGCTTCACCACCCTCTTAGTGAGAAAGTTTTTCATAATATCCAACCTTGACCTCCCCAGCTGTAATTTGAAACCATTGCTCCTTGTTCTGTCCTCTGTTACCATCGAGAACAGCCTACCTCCCTCTTCTTTGGAGCACCCCTTCAAGTAGTTGAAGGTTGCTAGCAAATCTCCCCTCAGTCTTCTCTTCTGTAGACTAAATAAGCCTAGTTCCTTCAGTCTCTCCTCATAAGTCATGTGCCCCACCCCCCTAATCATTTTTGTTGCCCTCCTCTGGTGTCTTTCTAATTTGTCCTCATCCTTTCTGTAGTGGGGAGCCCAAAACTAGACACAGTATTCCAGATGCGGCCTGACCAGCGTCAAATAGAAGGGAATTATCACATCCCTCAATCTGCTGGCAAAACTCCTACTGATGCAGCCTAATATGCCATTGGCCTTTTTGGCAACAAGGGCACACTGTTGGCTCATATTCATCTTCCCATCCACCATAACCCCCAGGTCCTTTACTACAGTGCTGCTACTTAGCCGATCAGTCCCCAGCAGTGCATGGGATTTTTCCATCCTAAGTGCAGGATTTTGCACTTGTCTTTGTTGAACCTCATGAGGTTTCTTTCGGCCCAGTGTTCCAATTTGTCCAAGTCTCCCTGGATCCTGTCCCTGCCCTCCAGAGTATCTACCATTCCCCCCAACTTGGTATCATCCGCGAACTTACTAACCACGCAGTCTATTCCATCATCAAGATCATTAATGAAGATGTAGAATAGAACCGGCCCCAGGACCGACCACTGGGGCACTCCACTCGTTACCGGTTGCCAACCAGACATCGAGCCATTGATTCCTACCCGCTGAGCCCATTGATCTAACCAGTTTTCAATCCACCTTACGGTCCACTCGTTCAACCCATATTTCCTTAACTTGTTGACGAGAATGCTGTGGGAAACCATAAAAAAAGCCTTGCTAAAGTCAAGGTATACCACATCAACAGCTCTTCCCGCATTCACAAATCCAGTCATCTCATCATAGAAGGAAATCAGGTTGGTCAGACATGATTTGCCCTTGGTGAATCCATGTTGACTGCTCCTGATCACTCTATTTTCCTCCAAGTGTCTCAGGATGGATTCTTGGAGGACCTGCTCCATGATTTTCCCAGGGATTGAGGTGAGGCTGACTGGTCTGTAGTTCCCTGGATTCTCCTTTTTTCCTTTCTTGAAGAGAGGTACTATATTTGCCTTTTTCCAATCCTCTGGGACCTCCCCCGTTCACCATGATTTCTCAAAGATAATGACCAGCGGCTCTGCAATCACTTCCCCCAACTCCCTCAGCAACCTTGGATGCAGTTCATCCGGCCCCATGGAGTTGTGCACATCCAATTTCTTTAAGTGTTCCCTAATCTGACTTTCCACCACCGAGGGCCGCTCTCCTCTCCATTCCACGTTACCATGTGTAGTAGTCTGGGAGCTGGCTCTCCCTGTGAAGACTGAAGTAAAAAAAGCATTGAGTACTTCAGCCTTTTCCGCATCATCCACCACGAGGATGCCTGGCCCATTCAGTAAGGGACCTACACCACCCCTGATCCTTTTCTTGTTGCTGATATACTTATAGAACCCCTTTCTGTTATCCTTCACATCTCTTGCTAGCTGCAACTCCAATTGTCCTTTGGCCTTTCTGATTTGATCCCTGCAATCCCGAGCAATATCTTTATACGCCTCCCTTGTCATCTGTCCAAGCTTCCACTTCTTGTAAGCTTCCCTTTTATGTTTCAGCTCCCCGCAGAGTTCCCTGCTAAGCCACGCTGGTCGCCGTCCACATTTGCTGTTCTTTCTGCACATCGGAATGTTATCTTCCTGTGCCTTTAACAGGGTTTCTTTAAAATACAGCCAGCTGTCTTGGACACCTTTCCCCTTCAGATCAGCCTCCCATGGGACCCTGCCCATCAGCTCCCTAAGGGAGCCAAAATCTGCTTTTCTGAAGTCCAGGGTGTGTGTTCTGCTTCTTTCCTTCCTTCCATTGATCAGGATCCTGAACTCTACCATCTCATGGTCGCTGCTGCCCAGGTTGCCATTTACTTCTACTTCCCCGATCAATTCTTCTCTGTTTGTGAGCAATATGTCTAGAGGTGCAAGGCCCCTAGTTGGTTCCTCCAGCATTTGTACTAGGAAGTTGTCCTCAATATTCTCCAAAAACTTCCTGGATTGCCTGTGAACTACTGTATTATCTTCCCAGCAGATGTCAGGATAATTGAAGTCCCCCATAAGAACCAGGGCCTGCGACAATCTGGAAACTTCTGTTTGTTGTCCATAGAATGCCTCATCCACCTCCTCCTTCTGGTCTGGCGGTCTGTAGCAGACACCCACCACAACTTCCCCCTTGTTGCATTCTCCCCTAAACTTAACCTATAGACTTTCAACTATCTTGTTTCCACTTGCATAGTGGATCTCCGAGCAGTCATACAGCTCTTTTACATATAGTGCTACTCCCCCCCCCTTCTTCCCTGCCTGTCCTTCCTGAACAATTTATATCCGTCCAAGGCAGTGCTCCAGTCATGCAAGTTATCCCACCACGTTTCTGTTATTCCAATTATATCATAGTTCCTTGTCTGTGCCAGTACTACCAATTCTTCCTGCTTGTTTCCCAGGCTCCTCGCATTTGTGTACAGGCACCTAAGATACCGGGCCGATTGCCCTACTTTGCCCTGTCGATTCTCCCTCCTGTCGCATCTTCCTCCTTGTAATTTCTCCCAGTGTCCTCCTTCCCCACTCGCCTGAGGTATTATGACTTCATTAGGAAATAAAAAAACAATTATTTGATCCCCTGCCCTAGTCCCAACTACCCTCTCTTTTATTTCTGCTTTTACAGCCCCAGCACCGCCCAAGTTCCATCCCTTCCCCCAGGTCTCCCTCAGTTTCACTTACCTGTGGGCTTTGGTCACCTTCCCCCTTCAAACCTAGTTTAAAGCCCTCCTCACCAGGTTAGCCAGTCTGCTTCCAAATACACTCTTCCCCTTCCTGGATAGGTGGAGTCCATCTCTGCCGAGCAGTTCTTCTTCCTGAAACAGCACCCCATGGTCAAGGAAGCCAAAGCCTTCCTGGTAACACCATCTCCTCAGCCAGGCATTCGCCTCCAGGATGCATCTGTCCCTGCTCGGCCCCTACCCTTGACCGGAAGGATCGAGGAGAACACCACCTGTGCACCGAACTCCTTCACCCGTGCTCCCAGAGCCCTGTAGTCACCTTTGATCTGCAGAGGATCACCTCTCACAGTATCAGTGGTTCCCACATGGATGAGTAGCATGGGGTAGTAGTCAGAGGAACGGATGATTCTCGAGAATCCCTCCATAACATCTTGGATACGGGCCCCTGCAGGCAGCATACCTCCCGAGAGGTCTTGTCTGGGGACCTGTCTGAGGTCTGTCATATTTTGCTTCTTTTCTTCTTAAATTAAACCTTTAGTTGTAGTTGCTAAAGGATTGGCTACCAGTGTGGTATTTTGGGTAAGATCCAAACCTATATTGTTCTGTGTGCTGTGGCTGGCCCTTTGGGGTCAGGAGAACCTATATCTTTAAAGGTTCATGCGGCTAAGTGGGAGCCGGAGGAGCTGGAGTGCAATAAAGGGAGCTGTTTCTATTTTGGGCAGATTTCTTGGTACCCGGTGTGGGGAACCAGAAGCCTGGTTGTGACTGATAGGCAGACATGTTTAAGTACCACCCATCAGTGTGTGGGGAGTTTGGCTCCCGGTTTTGCAGCTTGCCCTGATTTCAGCCTCTATCATCTGCAGCTCCTCTATTTGCCTTAGATAAACTGTCTGTCTATATGCCTCCTCCATCTCCTGCATTCTTTGAGGACTTCTCTCTTCCATCTCCTGCATTCTTTGACGAGGTCTCTCCTCAGCAGACTCTTTCATCTCCTGCATTTTTTGTTGTTCATACAAAGTTTTGCCATTTCTTTTTCAAAGTAAGAACTCCGTCTACCTCTCGGGTCTGTCGACTTGATTGCTTCATCTGACTCTGAATAACTCATTCTGACCAACTTTAACCTTTAACATTTTCAGTATCAAATATAAAATTTAGGAATAGCGTGGGGTCCTGATCCAACACCCAAATGTTCTGGTTCTGTGGATCCTGCCGACTACGCCAATGTGACCAGGGCCTCTCGGGATACCCTCCTGGACGTGCAAAAATCAGGGCAAGCTGCAAAACCTAGGCTATGTACACATGATCACTTTATTGCGTGGTAAGGCTCCTTACCACGCAATAAAGCCAGTAGCGTACACACGATCGATTTCCCTGTTGCGCAGCAACACCCTCTTGCCGCGCAACAGTTAAACCACTCAAAACGAGAGTGGTAGCATTACCACGGAACAGCTGTTCTGCGGTAATGCTCGTGTGTACTCATTTTGTGCAATAGACAGCCTCCGGAAATGTCCCAGAGTGCCAATTGAGGCCACTCTGGGACATTGGAGCTGTCAAATATGACAATTTCACTGCTCTAGCAGAGCAGTGAAATTGAGTATTCTGGGAGCTGCCCGGTTTGGCAGCTCCCCTGGACTGAGCTAGGGGGCTGGCCCAAACCGGCTGCCCACGCCAGTTCGGACCACCCTCCTAGCTCAGCCCCAGGGCTTTGGGTGGTGGCAGGAGCAGGCGCCGCAGCTCCCGCTGCCACCCGAAGCTCTGCAGCCCCCTGGCTCAGCTCCCGGGCTTCGGGTGCCGGCAAGTGCTCCAGCGCTTAAGCGCCGCAGCGCCTGCTGACACCCAAACCAGTTCGGGGTTCGGGTGGCGGCAAAAGCTCCAGCGGAGCCTCTGCCGGCACCCGAACCCCTGGACTGAGCTGGGGGGGCTGCTTGAATATTTATAGCACTTTCCTTGTCCCGCAATAAGTTATTGCGGGACAAGTTTCTCGTGTGTTCTTAGCCCTAGTGGCTCAACAGGTTTTCTCCTTCGGCTCATTATACTGGGGAGCTTCCTTAATGGGCCATTAGGGGGAGAATGCCTGGGTAGACATTCAGTCTGGGGAATTTCCCCAGACTCACACCAATTAAAATATAACAATCATATTCCTAATTTCTAATATGAATACAAATCCTACACATAAACTATATAATCATTCCCCACAAATTATTACCTTTCTATTGACACCAAATATGGCATAGTTCCTATGGATTATAACAATTATAAAATATTAATATAAAATAATATCATAAATGGTTCCCTAAATCTGGACAGCATCACATTATACTCTAGGGTATCAGTTAGTACCCATAGGCTTTATAGATTACAGGTTTTCATAAATAAAACACTCAGGGTAGAGGAGCTCAGAAGTAAGTTGTAGGCAGGGACAGTGATTTGCAAATTGTTGAATATGAAGGTGAGCTCAGTTTCCTCATTGAACAGACTCCATCACTTGACTCTTCAATCTAGCAGACCAAAGCAGAGCAAGATCCAAAGGTTGGAAGATGGAGCTAGACAAATTCAGATTGGAAATCAGATTGAAATTTTTAACAGTGAATGAAATTAACCACTGAAACAGATTGCCAAGGGAGGAGATGGTTTCTTCATCATTTGAAGTCTAAAAATCAATACTGGATAACTTTCTAACTGATTTATGGCCTGTGTTAGCAGGAGGTCAGATTTGACTGTCAAAATTGTCCCTTCTGGCCTTAAAATCCATGAATTTATGAATAAAAATTATTTGGACTGACGCTGATACTTTGTAGGAAACAATTCTGGACTATCAGTGTACTGGACTAGATGACCTAATGTGTCTTTTGTATAACTAATTGTTTTGTTTCCATGATAATTGTGAAATGATGCTATCCTTTTTATGACTTTTTGCATGATTTTTTGTAGCTGTTTTTCTCTTGTGACTAATTAACCTCTAGGATCTGGTATCTCTTGAATATTTTCAGTTTTTATCCTCTGAGAGGAAGATGCTGCTGCAACACAAAACCAGTAATAGGATGTTGTTGGTTTTTAGTTTTTCCTCACTATGTCCTCATCATAACTTTCTAGGTTGCCTTAATTTTTCTGTCATTCAATCTCATCAATTCATACTTTTATTTATCTGACAGAATTCCTGATCTGCCATGGCGGCAGAAATAAAAGTAAAGTAAGAGGGAGAATATCATCACCACTGAGTAACTATGAAGACACCCTAAAGGAAAAGATTGCAATTTCAAATCATCATTACTAGCATGGGTGGATTTTATTGTGGGGGTGTGGGGGGACACTGTGCCTCCCAAAAAGCATTCCCACAGCTCTACCAAAATCCCTGCCTGACGCGTTAGTCATGGCTTGTGAAAGCATTTTTCCTTTCTCTCCCTGTGCCTGCAGCTTGCTGCAGAGGCAATAGCAAGGTTGTGAGCCTCTGCCCTCACAGTACTTTTGATTTTGATAAAAACAAACATTCAGTAGGTGGATGCAACAAGAGAAACTCCTTAGAATCTGTGCTTAATCACTGACATTTTAAAAAAGCAGGAGCAAGCTATCTGTGACACCAATAGACACAGAACAATAGCAGCCCCTATGTCTAAATTAGGTGGTAAGTATCCTCACAGACAACCCAACCCAACTTTGGAAGTTTCAGGTTACCAGTTAGGTTTACATAGGCTGTTACAAATATTGTGAATGCTTTTTTTTTTTTTAACCAAATCCACGGTTGCACTTTTCTAGGACCTGCTTTTTCCCTTTTGAGGAGTTGCTATTCCTTTGATATAATACCTCTGAGTCCTCCCTTCATCAAGTAGACAGCTATGTCACTGTGTATATGCACCTAAATGTTTATATAGGCTAGGAAGCAATCCAGACAATTATTCTGAATTGTTGTAAACTGGTTAATGCAAACTTATAAATACATGTAGTAAAATATAGAACAAGCTATATATATGCTTAAAAAGTTGCAGGGAATGAATCTGGTTTACAGCATTTATTTTTGTTCAGAAATAATTTTGATTCAGTCTCAATAGAAACTAAGGGCATGTACACACCACAGAATTGTTGCACAAGAAACCCGTTTCACTGCAAAAGTCATGTGGTTTTTATTGCTCTGGATCACTTACATACGGCGCTCCTTGTAACAGAATGGAGCGGCAATACTCTTCTTAGCAATTTCACAATATACCGCATTGAATTGTGGGCACCTATCCCACAGTTCCACTAGTCCTGATTCAGCACTAAAGAATCTTGGGTAGAAGGAGAGGAGCGCTGAGCACCATGGGTAAATTCTCAGTTACCCATGGTGCATTGTGTTCCCCGGCCGTCTTCCTCATTGCTAATAGCAACTTGTGTCCATTTTCAGCCCTGCTGCACTTCTTCCTGGCACTCCCAATTGCAAGAACATGGATCCAGCGCTGATCTCCAATGTTGCCTTCAGCATAATGAATATATCTCGGTTGGTCACACAGTACACACACACACTGAGCTCCAGATCAGACCAGGAATCAGAAGACCCAGGGCTGCTGAATGCCATGAAGAACAACAGCACTGCATTGTCTGCCGGTTCTGGTCATGAGAGACAAGCACTGAGTGGTGGGACCATATTGTTATGCAGGTGTGGGATGACGAGCAGTGACTACAGAACTTTTGAATGCGCAAAGCCACCTTCATAGAACTGTGTGAGCAGCTTGCCCCTGCCCTGCGATGCAAGGACACCAAAATGAGAGCTGTCCTCACCGTGGAGAAGTGTGTTGCAATTGCTGTGTGGAAGATGGCAACTCCTGACTGCTACCGGATGGTGGCAAATCAGTTTGGCATCGGTAGGTCCACCGTTGGGCTAGCGCTGTCACGAATGTGCCAAGACATCAATCGTGTTCTGCTCCAGAGGACAGTGACATTGGGCAATGTGCATGAGATTGTGGATGGATTTGCAGCCATAGGATTCCCGAACTGTGGAGGGGCAATAGACAACACATATATCCATATTTTGGCTCTGACTGCGTATATAAATAGGAAGGGCTACTTCTCCATGGTGCTGCAGGAACTTGTGTATTACAGGGGCCATTTCACAGATATCAATGGTGGGTGGTCGGGAAAGGTGCATGATGCCCATATTTTCAGGAACACAGGGCTGTACCGAAAGTTACAAGCAGGGACCTTTTCCCCGGATGAGAGCATTACATGTCGGGGATGTGGAGATGCCCATAGTGATCCTAGGAGACCCAACCTGCCCACTAATGTCATGACTCATGAAGCCCTATACTAGCTACTTGGATCCCAGCAAGCAGTGGTTCAATTATAGGCTGAGCAAGCGCAGAAGGAGTGTGGAGTGTGCCTTTGGCCACTTAAAGGGGCACTGGCACTGTTTCCATGGGAGGCTGGACTTGGATGAGGACAATATTCCAACCATCATTGTGACGTGCTGTGTCCTTCATAACCTTTGTGAAAGTAGGGGAGAGAAATTTTCCCATGCATGGGAGGTTGAGGCTGAGCGCTTGGAGGCTGCGTTCAAACAGCCAGCCACTAGGAGTATTAGGGGGAACAACAGGGAGCTGTCCGCATAAGGAAGGCACTCAGGAAGCATTTCAGTAATGGGAACGCATAGGGCACATCACATCAGTGGGTCATACTGCAACTGCAAACCTTCAGGGTACTTCAACACTGGCAGGGAGTTGGGGGAGGGAGCAGGTGGACTGTATTGTGATCAAATGAATAAACAGTGAACATGAGGTAACAAATCTTGGAACTGTATGAATAAAGACACTGTGTACAATCTGAGATTCACTTTTATTACTAAAAAACAAAGGTGGTGGGCTAACACTCTGTAGGGACTATGAAAGGTGTTATAGGTGTGTGTAGGTGAGAAGCTCGATGCCATAGATCTGTGAAGGGGTGGATATTACATTGTACCAGGAGGATCCCTGGCCTTCAAAGAAATGCTTTGTGGGAGAATGGGGTGGGGAAGGCAGAAACTGGTGCTGTGTCTGAAGGGGAGGGCGAGCCTGAAGCAGCTGCATCTGCAAACCAACCATGGCCTTTAGCAGTTGTGTTTGCTCCTTCAGGATGCTTATCAGGTCATCCTTCTGTTTCTGCCTACTCAAATAGTTTTCTTTGCAGTCCTGCTGTCATTCCTGTCTCCAAAGTCTTGTCTCCCTTGCTGTAGCCTCGGTGGATTGCATGAGCTCTTGAAACATATCCTCCTTGCTTCTGCGAGGCTGCCTTCTTATCTGTCTCAGCCGGTCAGCTGGTGCAGGTGCACCACCTGGCGAAGGTCATTTCTAGGGAAAAATGAAACATCATAAGTACAGCTATTGTTCTCACATTGGTTAAAGATCCAATGTTAAGTTCCAGCCGCACATTCCATTATGCCCAAGGCAATGTGCATCCTCTGGTTCCCTGACTGATCTGAATCAGGTACGTAGGTTGTTCATGGGTCCCAGGAATGGCCCTTTCATGTGCAGTTTGAATACTAACAGTAATTTAGGGCAACATTCTTCACACTACATGGCCATGGAAGCCAATATCTCACTCCTCAGAATGCCCTGCAAGCCAGTATGCATATGCTATATGCTACTGGATATAAGCAGCGGGATTGTGCGCAACCATGGTTCCCAGTATCATGCTTTGCAACTGATGAGGTAGAGTGTCCTTCTATGGGGGTCGAAACACATTTGTTCTCCCATCCAATATTGCTAGGAGGCTGTGGAGTTACATCCAGGAAACCTTCAGTGAGCTCAATGCAGAGGATTATTTGAGAATTACTGCATGCATTAATACACTGCTCATGAATGCAGAGTAGATGCCCTGAGCAGTGAGAAATGAAATGGGAATACATCTACCCCAAAACACCCAGCTCCCACCCGCTCTTCATTCACCTAGAAGACTTAGCTCCTGAACACAGAAGCATCACTTTTGAGAAAACTTACCAGAGCTCCCCTCTGCTGCCTTAGAAGACAAGGTGGAGAAGGAATGTTGGCTGCATGTTTCGGGGTGGGGGGTGAGGGGGTGAGGGAGAGAGGTCCTGACTCCCTGATAAGTCAGCCGCACCGGTTTCAGCCTCCTGGTCATCCTCCATCTTCACTTCCTTATCTATCATCTCATCGTCTTGGTCTGCTCTGGTATCCATTGGCTGAGAGGGTGCAGATGTGTCCACAGGAGCCTAGGGAGTGGCTGTGGGATCCCCTCTGAGGATGGCTTCCAACTTCTTGTAATATCTGCATGTAACTGGCGCCAACCCAGAGCGCTGGTTTGTCTCCCTGGCTCTGTGGTAACTTATCTGCAGATCCTTCACCTTTGATCTGCACTGCGGTGTGTCTCTCTCATAGTCTCTCTCTGCCATGGCCTGAGAAATCTGGTCACAGGTGTCAAAATTCCACCTGCTGCTGCCTAGCTATGCCTGCACAGCAGACTCTCACCAGATGCTGATAAGGTCGAGCACCTGAGCTGTGGTACAGACTGGAGTGTGTTTGCCACGTTGAGCCGCCATTGCTTTTGGAATAAACAGCTGCATTCCATGCCGAACGAACAGAAAGTGACCACTGGGGAACAATTCAAAAATTCCCGGGACTCACAGGAGGGTGGGGCCAGTGATGTCAGAGCCACAGAGTGCAGGAGGAAGACCAGAAAGGACAGGATTCGAATGATAGGACATTTCTGGAGGCCAATTATTCCGTGATGAGCATACATATACATTGTAACGTGGAATAGCCGTTCCGCGATAACTGCTATCACCCTCATTCAGGAGGTTTACCTGTTGCATGGCAAGAGGGCTGTTGCTGTGCAACAATCAGGATTTGTGTGTGTACGCTCTTGTAGTTATCGCGTGGTAACGAGCGTTGCCATGTGATAACTCTGTAGTGTGTATAAGGCCTGAGTAGATATCAGTGATTGTGTGTGTATGCATTGTCCCCATGTTTTTCACATAGTTCACATGGGGACAGACAAACAGTGCTGTCTTCCTTCCCATAGGCAGTAGAGAAAGTGCATAACAAAGACAATGTAAATTAAGCTCCACTCATCCATTCCCTGGAAAGGAGGGGCCGAGTTAATGAGCAGGAAGGGTGGTGGTAGTGGTGAAGAAGGAAGTACATACACTTAGAACTGGGATGGACAAATAGTGCTGAGTATGAGGATGTAGGAGGTGCTGAGGGTGAAGGGGTATGGGGTAAGGGTGGTGCATGGGGCAGGGCCTGGGTCATGGGTCCCATGGAGCTGCCTTTCCTGAGGGAAGCTTCAAAATCTGCCCATGATTATTAGTGTAACCCATTCCTCGTTGTGGTGTTCTGTCCTCCCTCCATTAACACCTATTCCAGCTAGCACTTGATGACTCTACTAAGAGCCCTAGTTTAGTGGAAGGTCCTTTTTTTAGCTCATGCAGTAGAGGCTGGTGCACTAAGCTTCTGAGATTTCAGGTTCAATCCTGCCTATCAACAACTTAGGTCTGTCAGCGTTACATCATGTCTATGCTCTCTGCTCTATTATCACAGGGAAAAGCTGACATCAATCCATGCAGTACCATTTCCCGCTAGAATTAAATTATAAACAGCCTCACATCTCTCAATCTGCTTAAATTCAAATGTGGGACACAGTATGGGATAAGGACAAATAAAGCAAGAAAGCTTTAATTACAATATGATCAATAGTTGTAACATGAATAACATTGAAACAAACTCACCAGTGTGCTCTGGCTCTTTTGTGGCAACTCAAAGTACTAAAAACCCCAGTTTAGGTCAAGTCAAATAGAGTTTGAGAGAATGTATCACTCAATTATTGTAAAAAATACTAGAATACTGGTGAAACTAGACCTTTGTCTATAATATTGATTTGAGAATAATAGAGTTTCAAGTGTCTTGAAACAGTTATCAATATAATTTTATTTTGACTGCCTTTTTTTTTTTTTTTTTTTTTTTTTTTGGTAAAGCAACAAAACTGAGAAGGAATTTGTAGAATTTGAATTCAGTCTGTGAATATTTTGGTGAAAGCATACTAATGTATTATTTGTATTGTACTTAGTAGTCAGGATAAATAAATCCAAATGAAATTGGAAAGCATGTAATAAGCATGAAAAGGTTACACAAATGAAAGAGTTAATTGCCAATTTTTAGAAGCTGCTAGAAGCCATGCAATGTTCTCAGGACATAACTAGTCAAAAAGCCTTTTTGTGTGTGATACAGTTTTTAACTTGAATTTCACTGACTGAGTTACTTGATTTCTTGCAGGTAAGTTTTTCAAGAGAAGCTGTGGGACATCCCTGAACTTTCATTCCAAGTGTGCAGTCTAGTTGAGATCTTTTAAAATTCATTCAATATGTTTCTAGCACACATCTAGTCTGTTAATGATAACTGCTCTAAACCCAACACTAATAATTTTGAATTCTAGATCCCTTCTGGACTCTGTAGAATGTTTCTCCCCTTATGTTTATCAAAGAACTCCTAAGATAAAGAAACTAAATGATTGGCATATATAGAATGCTCAGCAGTAAATCCCTTAGGACTATGGGTTATCTTTGATTTGGGATTAGTGTAAAGCTCTGCAAATAGAAGGGGAGGGAGTTCATAGAAAAATTCCCTCCCATCCCCATATAAATGTGCTTTTTGCTACATTCAAAATAAATTGAAGTTTGACTGAAATGAAGTTTGAAATTAGTGTGAGGAAGATTGCCTTTGCAGAAGAATTAACAGATGTGCATTCATCTGAAACAGAGAAAAGACCTCCTTTTAATGACTTCAAAGATGGGGAAAAATAAAGTTTAAAAGGGTGCATTAATTCAGTTGTTAAAAACCTGAATTAAACTGAATCTGACCTTTTCAAAGTAAATTACATTTCTATTTTCTGTTTGTTACAATCATAAACTATGTTACTTTTATTGTCTGTCAACCGTCTTTTACATTTCTAGATGTATGGTATTCCTTCTGAGTGGGTGCATAACTTGAAATCACAAACTGTCTTTGTTCTGGTGAGAAATTTTAGATTAACTTTTAATTTGATTTATAACTTTACAAAATTCTTTATCAACTGTCATTCAAACCAATGACTTTACATGAATTAGTTATCTATCTCTAAGGTTTCTCATGTTTTAATTCTTGAGAATCTTTGAATGCAAAACATATTATAGTGACACTATCTGAGAAGCTACAGTTGAAGAAGTGTAATCCTTTAAATTACTTATTGCTGAAAATGTATTTTATTCTGTTTTTTTTTCTAATTGTATTTTCTAATAACTTGCTGTAAAATTTAGATTTTTCATACACTCTAAATAAATTCTTAGCATGGATAAAAGAAAAAGGATTGCAACATTTGGTTTAGTTGTTTATAAATAATATTATTATTTATAATCTGCAGTGTTGCTGCAGCCATGTTGGTCCCAAGATATGAGAGAGAAAAGGTAGGTGAGATTCTACTTTTTATTGAATTACCTTTAAGGAAAAAACTTCTAAGCTTCTTAGAGCTCTTCTTCAGGTCTGGGGAAGATAACAAAAGTGTCTAAGATAAATACAAGTGGGGATAGATTGTTAAGCATAAGATTTACACATGCTATAGGGACCACTTAAAATGAAGTTGGCAATTAAAGGTTAGCAGGATGTAGGGCATGTTACAAATTGTTGTAATGAGCTATAAAAACAGTGTCTCTGTTAAGTCCATGTTTTATAGTCTCTGACAGAGATATGATGCCTCGTCTACATTAGAGAGTTTTGTTGACTAAAGTAAGCTGGCATGAACAAAATGCTGCTAAAGTATTCTGCAATCAGCCCTCATGGATGTGACAGCCCTGTTTTTTCCTTGTTGATGAGAGGTGTAGCGCTTTTATCAACAAACATTTATGGACAAAATGTCAGTGTAGACACTGTGTTTGGTTATTTTGCAGGAAATACCCTGTAGGAAGTGTCCCACAGTGCCTATCCTGACCACTTTAATCATCAGTTTGAATTCTGCTGCCTACCCAACTGCCATTCCCCCTTTAAAGTTCCAGAAATTTTTAAAATTCTACTTCCTGCTTGGCTGGCATAGAGATCTCAGATCACATTTTCCCAGCTAACCATGGAGGCTCCATGCATCAAACACTCTCCTGCTTGAAGGATTCTAGAGCAATTTGACCTGATCAGCATTTGGGGAGAGTCAGTTTTGCAATCACAGGTCTGTTCTAGCCATAGGAACTATGTTATCTACAGCCAGATTTCTCAGGCCATAGTAGAGAAAGGATATGAATGAGACACATTGCAATACCAAGCAAAAATCAAGACGCTGTGACAGAACTAACAGAAGGACAGCAAGACAGATCATCACTCTGGTGCAGAGCAAAAAGCTGCTGCTTCTATAAAGAGCTGGAAGCCATCCTCAGCAGTCATTCTCACCTCAAGACACCGGAATCAATCCAGATGTAATTGTTGATGAAAAGATGGACTTTGGAGGATGATCCAGAGTTAGGAGCTGATTTATTTTGTGATGTGGTGAGTCAGGAGCTCTTCTTGACCTTGGAAAGTTGCATCCAGTCCCAGTCCTTCAGTTCCAACATGCCATATGCAGGAGAGGGTTGCTCAGATAAAAGGGATTTTTAATCGGATGCTGGTTGTGTACATGAGATAAAACTATCTTTTAGGTTATTTGCATTATAAATATGGTTGAAGGAATAAAAATGCACAACAGTAGATGTATTTGCATATGCTTCTCATCTCCCTCTTCAGCTTGGCAGTGTAGCAGAGAAGCATGTTAATGAACACTGAGATTTCATAGGAATCCTGCAGAGAGATTTAAAGAAAATTTTCTGGAGGTATTCCCAATCTACTGCCAAAGGTTCGTTGGCAGAGAAGCTTTGTTTCTTCCACCATTGAAGGAAACTTTGCTGCACCAATCACTTGTGGAGGCACCAAAGCAGCATGCTGATAAGCAGTATATAGGCCCAGTTTGAAGCTGCTCACATGCGCTATGTCTACACTGGAGGCTCTGTTAAGTCGACTTAACAAGGTCGACTTTAAGTCGAGTTAAAGTTGACTTTGTTAAGTCAATTTAGAGAATCCACACTAAAAACTTAAGTCTACTGCCTATGTCCGCACTGACAGTTGCTAGTGTAACCTTATCCTAAGAAAACAAACTACAATTAACCAAGAACAATCCCTTGCATGAAAGATACCCAAGAGTCCCAAAGTCTGTGTGGAGTTCACCCAACTCTCAGCTACAGTCTCTGTTCCAGTGTGGAAGCTTGAGTGGCAAGAAATAGCTGTCCTCTTCTTTCTTTGCTGGGATCCTCTGTAGCATTACATGCAGGCTCTCTCTTCTCCTCTGCAACCAGCCCTCAGTCCCATATGCATGTCTGCAAGGTCTGTCGCAAATGACTCCTTTACATGGAGAAAACATCTTGTTCACTCCTGGCTCAGCTCCTCTCCAGAACACTGAGCACATGGTCTCCCCTCAAGGCAGCTCCTGCCTGCTGTCTGCTCAGGCTGCTGCTCTCCAGTCATCTGACTGACAACATCCCAGGGTACACTGTGGAGCATGCTCAAATTGCTACCACTCCCTGCTTCTGGAAGTCTCCAGCTGTGGGTCGCCAATCTGCCCAACAACAGTAACCCACCCTCAGCAGCTCTCTCAGAGATAGCCTTTTCACGCATATGGGTTACACTAGGTCAACCGAGGAGTGGTGCATTGTGGGTAGCTGCCCCATATTGTACTGAGGCCTGGAGGCCAATTAATTTGACTTAAGGGCACTTCCCGTCCACATTGGCTTAAGTCAACTTAATAAGGTCAACTTAGGCGTTAAGTCAACCTTCAGAGGTGGAGTTATTAAGTTGACTTAAGGAAGCGCTCAGTATGGATGCAGTGTTCTGTAGGTTGACTTAAGCGTTGTTAAGTCAAAGTAAGGTGCAAGTGTAGACATACCCATGGAGGAGATGCACCCTAGCATCTCCACTTACTCAGAAGAGTAAGATATCAGCTTCTATAGCTCCCACCTGTCAAAAATGGTGGCACAATTTATAGTTTTCTCCCATCTCTTACACTGCATTGAGATCCCAAACAATCTTCCTCCCATAACCTCTTCCCCATGTTTATGACCCCCTCCACATCCCTGGGAATAATGCACCATGTCCTCCTTCACAGCGTAGCTATGCACTTGCTAGGGGACAATAAGTGACAGATGTATTTAATGGTAATGCACTCACAATAATGTTAGTGATCATTGTTTATTGTGCTTCTACAGATATGGCCTTGGCAGTGAAACATCCAATACCACCAAACAGCTGTGGATGATAAGAAAAAGACCTCAGAGGAGCAAAGAAGAGATGTTCCAAAAACTCCTTCTCTCCTCTAAGGCAGACAAGAAATTAAAAAGGGCATGGAGACATGCATATCACCGTGACAGAAATTAAAAGCAGGAGCAAATAATGGGAGATCATGAACACCTAATAAAAGTCATGGAGGAGCGAACAAAGCTGCTAAACTTGCTGTAAACTGAAATCACGCATGCTCATTCACAATAAACAATTAACTGATATTTGTGCCCTCCACAGAATCCATCCATACATTCTTACCAAAGTCCTGGCCCATCTTGGTATCCCCTTCACTCCATCCCTTCAGACAGTTACCAGAATGATACCCTGGACTTACACCCAACTGTGATAGTTCAGACTGCCCTCACCACTTGCTACCTTCCAGCCCCCTTTTTGTGTTTGTTGTCTGTTCCTGTTATTTAATGATGGCAACATTTGAAGAATAAGCACTTTTTATTTGTCTCTTGCACATGGTAGTTCATCTCTCATTGACACACAGTGCAAGCCTGACAGCAGTCAACATGACACATTGCTGTTAATAAGTTACCTTATTAGTGCTCATTTTCAAAAAAGAACCTCAAGTCCTCCCTAATTCACATAGCCTCATGTTGTGCCCCTCTAACAGACCTGCTATCAGGTTACTCATAGTCATCTTCCTTAATATGTGTACTTCATACATCTTCCCTTATCACCCCACATAGGCTATGTCTACACTCATAATTTTAAGTCGACTTTAACTAAGTCAACTTAACTTTAAGATGACTTTAAGATGAGTTAGTTAAGTCGACTTAGTGCATCTACACTTAAAATTAAAGTCGACTTAAAGGGGAACTTACAAAGTCGACTGGACACCTAGGTCGACTTCTAGGGGCTTAGAGGGACCTAGGGGAGGTCCATGGGGGTATGGGGGGCACCCCTTGCCCAATGCCAGAGGGCTCAGCCTTTGCCCCATTGTACATAGATACAATGGGGCAAAGGGGGACAGGGACCCTGGCAGGGCATAGGGGCAGGGTGGGCAGGGCTCTGCCCTGCCTTGTAGGGGAGCATGCCAGGCTCCCCCTGTGCCCCCCCGGCAGGGAGTGCATTGGTGTAGTCCTGGGGTAGCTCAGAGTCGACTTAGGGCTACCCCACATCTACACTGGCTTAAGTCGACTCTAGGAAGTCGACTTAAGCACTAAGTCGAATTTAAAGGAGATTTAATAAAGTTGACCTAATTTTAATTAAGTCGACTTTATTTTCCTTAAGTTGACTTAAGCAAGCTGCTTAAGTTGACTTAGGAAAACTGTAGCGTAGACACAGGGTAAATTAAGTCGACTTAAGCAAGCTTAAGTTAACTTAATTTACAAGTGTAGACACAGCCATAGGGATCAGTGAAACATATATGGTGATCCACAAGCACGTATAGCACTGTACAGAATAACCCTGCTTTCTGTTTATGTACTCCACCACAAGACAAAATTGGGTTATGTGTATCATTTTTCATGCTGCCACATTTAGGGAAGGCTATCTTTGCAAAGCCATCCACTATTTCACAAACACTGCCCAGATTCACAGTCCTTTGTAACAGGATGTTCCTAATGGCCCTGCACACTTGGGAAAACTCAAAACCAATAGTGGACTTCAGAACTCCAACCTGTTTAGTGACTGACTGTTAGCTGTCTGTTGTTGCTAATTTCCACACAGTAATCACCTCATGCTTCTTGACTTGAAAGAGAGGTATTGTGGTGTTCTTGCCCTGCAGGGCAGGGACAAGCTTTTCACAGAGTTCAATGAAGGTGACTTTGTGCATTTAAAAGTTCTGCAGCCACTGCTCATCCTCCCAGCTCAGTATAATGATGCAATCCCACCATTCAGTGGTTGTTTCACATGGCCAAAAGCAGCAATTCACCATGTGCAGATGCTCCGTGAATACAAACAGTAATGCAGAGCTGTTCATTTGCATGGTACACAACAGGTCAGGCTCCTCATGTTCCAGTTCCAAGTGGGCATTCATAATATTCTGTGCGACCAGCCGTGATGTGTTCACAATACTTACAGCAACAGTGAAGAGTACTACAGGATCCATCTTTTCAGCTATACATGGCGGGTGCTCAGGACACATGTGCTGTTGAAAAATGCCATAAGTTGCAGTCAGAAGCCAACAGAATAGGTACGTCCACGCTTACAAGTTAGGTCGACTTAAGAAGGCTTAAGTCGACTTAAAATACTCCTCATCCACACTGGGCTTTCCTTAAGTCAACTTAAGCATTTCCTTAAGTTGATTTAAGGAAAAGTTAAGTCAATTTAGTAACACTTTGTTTTAGGGGTGATGGGGATTAGCACCTAAATCGACCTTATTAAGTTGACTTAAAGTGTTAAGTCAACTTAATAAGGTTGAAAAGGGGCTATGTCTACATTAGAAAAGTTAAGTCGACTTTTGTTAAGTCAACTTAATAAGGTCGACTATAAGTTGACCTTATTAAGTTGACTTAATAAAGTCAACTTAACTTTTCTAGTGTAGACATAGCCAATGACAAGACAGAAATCAAAGCATCATGTGATGTAGAGCCTGTGCCCATGATGCACTGCGGCCAAAAGTCTTTCCCACAACTCCTAGCAACACAAAGTGGTGAGTTATACAGTGGGAAAGCTACCTTCAGTGCACTGCTCTAATGTTGATGCTAGAGCACCGAATGTGAATGTGTTTCAGAGACACAGTGAGTGCTGTGTGTATGGGCACAAGTACTGTAACTGCAGCACTTTTTGATCACCACTGTAACTTATGTTGGCAAAACTTTGTATTGTAGCAAAGGCCTAAGTTCCCAGGCTTGTCTTTTGAAGGAGTTATGTAAGTTCCTTTTGAGGAGGGGAATGAGAGGTCAGAGATGTCATGATTGCTTTGTAAAAAGTGTTTGCTCATGGGTGATAGGGTGTTTTTGCCATTTTTTCATTTTTCTATGTGAGTTCATTTGATGACACAGTGATAATAAATATTATTTATTATAACATGGTTTTATTCAATAGCATTGAGGATCTGAATCCCATAGCTCTACATTCTGAACAAATATGCAGTGAAAAATCACTGCTCCAGAGAGCGTGAAAATCAAATCGGTTAGAAAATTCCCTATTCATCCTAGTACATTTTCTCCCTCTTCTTTCTAATTACAGGAGAGGATGGTCTTTAGATCACAAGACCAAGGACCAAATTAGCTCAAAGAAATAGCACTAGTAGACTTAGACCAAATTTGGCGATTTTCCTCACTGTAATCATTCCTCAATTAATTAATTTTCAATCTCCCCTGTAAAAATCCAACTCTGCATCTGGAGCCCACAGTGTAATCATCACACAATAAATGCCACCTAACATAACAGATGGGGTAAATTGAGAGGACAGTGGTAAAGGGAGAGAGTTCCATCAGTGAAGGAAGTGACACTCACAGAGGGAAACAAATTCCAAAGGGGTAGCCGTGTTAGTCTATTGTAGAAAGACAAAAGAGTCTTGTGGCACTTTTAAAGACTAACAGATTTATTAATCGCTTGAGCTTTCGTGGGAGAAAATCCCACTTCGTCAAGGCAGCTTTTCCCAGCCTAGGACATTTTGGGACCCATTATCCAGCCATGAAGAACAGATGCCAATTTGACCAGCATTCCTCAGTTCCCAGGATTTAACCTGAAGTGGGCTCTATGTGGAGCCTCTTTTGGCTCCGTTCCAGTAGCCCCATCCTATCCATGCTGAACTAGGAATGGAAACCTGGACTGATAAATTCTCTGGCTCCAATCAATTGCCTGGTTAGAAGTCAGAAAGGTTTTTTTCCTGTCATGCACCAACTGGGAGAGGAACAGGGAGATTTTGGGGTACCATGCAGTACTTTCAAGCCACACTGGGTTAAGTACAAATGTGTTTAGTATGTATCTGAGGTATTTAGGTTGGGTTGATAATTCATCACAACTTGAGTCTGATTTCCCATGTGGTTAAAAGGATATGATGGACAGTTCACAAAGGTAAAAGCCCTTGGATTTAGTGATGGGACTTGGGCTCATGGGATAGAGTAAAAACTTGTGGCCTCTGTAGGCCAACGTCTCCACTTTTCTGCACTCTCTGTCCCCGCTTGTTGGGGGAAGGGAAGTCTTACTCAGAGAGAGCAGAGTCCTGGGAATAGGCTGAAGTGAGCCTACCACAAATTATAAATTATATGGTAATCCCTCAAATGGAACCAAATCAATGCATGATATCAGCAAGTATGGGTAGGGACAACCCCTCACCTGTGCTAAAGTTTAATAAAAGTTGTAGGCTGACACTTAATTCTATGAATGTGCCTGTTCTCCTTTCACCCCGTGTCCACAACAGTGTCACTGTGCTGGGCAGTGTCTCTGCTTCTTCCCCTCAGAAACTGTGACATGCATAAAAAGGCATTTTATAAAGTCTAAAGCTGGCAACTTTCCCCTTTTAACAGGGAGAAGGTTCTGTGACTGTGAGCCAACTGTCTCACTAACATTATTTTCTGGAAAGGATCCTAATTAAAAATGGCAGAATTTAATTTAGAAAAGTGTTTACATACAGCAACTATTCTGTACCCCAAAACAGTGGTGTGTTTATTTAATTATTGTTATCTTGAGGACTTTCTGTCTGACCTGATAAATCTTCAGCATTTATTATGTCTATGATCTACATACTAATGTCTATTCAAACACAATAGGGAATGATTGAGTAGGCCTCAAAGGCATTGTTTTTAAAATAAAGGTAAAATGTGGATTTTTTTTAAATGACTTTGGAGAAGACAAGTATTGTCAACAAGTAGATACAGATCACTGTGCTGGAAATTCTAAAATAATAGCAGTTGCAGAAATGAACAGTATGTGGTTTAATTTTTTTTTTTTTTGTTTAATAGTGATTATATTGTCTGTACTTTAGTTAAATCAAAACTTTGTGTCCCCTCACTTCACTAAAGTGTCCCTGCCTTTTCAGAAAAGTATGGAAGCCTATGCTGAAGTACTTTGCTGAACTATGGCCTTTCATATGAAGTTAGGGTTTGATCCTGCTACCATTGAAGTCAGTGGTCAAATTCTTTGCTGGTGCAAAATTAACTGAAGTCAATAGAACTGTGCCATTTTATACCAACAGAGAATCAGACTTACCGATGGTAATGTTGGGCTGTAAGATAAAAAAGGTAGATCAAATGAAGAAAAATCAGAGATTTTAACTAATTTAGCATTAAATTTCCAGAAAGCATGCATTCTTAATGTTCAGTAACAAAAACACCCCCAGTGTCCCTCACTCTTGCTTTCCTAATTAACTCTTTATCATAACAATAGATATATTTTCTGTTGCAATTACATTACACTTATCTGTTATCTGACCTGATTTTTAAATTTTCAAAGGTCAAACTGCTATTTGAAAGAAAAACTTCTTTTTAAATTCTGTTTCATCTAGTTACTCAAAGACGATTTCCCTCTTTGTTCTTCAAAAGTAGTGAAGTTTTTATTATTGAAGTAACTCAAACTATCAAATCTGTAATCCTCACCAGTATTGCTGACCATGGCTGTGTCCACACTGCAGTAGGGAAGTGTAATTGCCAGCTTGAGTAGACATCCAGGGTACATTTACACTGTGATAAAAGAACCACAGTATGACTGCAGGTGGCCAGAGTCAGCTGACTTGGATTCCCATGGGTCAGGCCAGGTCAGTGCAATGAAATTGCAGTGTAGATGTTTAGGCTCAGGCTGGAGTCCAGGATCAGAGATCTACCCTTCCTCCCTTCCCCCAACATTTAATTTTGTAGCCCCACAGCCTGGTCCCCTATGCTTGATTCATCCAATAAAGACTCATAGATCCAATGCTGTGTATTTTATAATCACAGTGTAGATGTACCCATGGTGGATGACTCTTCTGGCGCTACCACACTAGAAACAGTAGCATGGCTGTGCTGGACCAAGCAGTTGCACAATTACTTCCTGGTCCAAGATCACAGGCATACTGCTATTGTTTAGTATGCTAACTCAATCTAGCATGTATATGTCTACCTGATCTGGGAACTATCTCTCAGCCGCTGTGAGGTTTAGGTTTAGCATAACCTAAATATGTTGTTGTGGGGTTATTTCTAAATCTCTTACCTCATCTCTAAGCAAAAGGTTCTCTATGTGAACTGTGGTCTCTCCTGCACCACAACTGGACAGTTGTATACAGAGCAAGAGTCCTAACCAGCCAACCTTATCTCACATGTTAGACTCAAAATAGTCAAAATGTATTTAATATTTAATCTGCTCCAACTCACATGAAGAAAGTTTCCATTAAGTATCTTATTTTTGCTTGTCATTTGAATAGTCTCTTAGGAAAGGCTTATGCTGTACTCATTTAGTCAATCACATTTGGTTCCTTTATGATATGCTAATATAATTTTCTTATGAATATTAATAATCTTTGACACAACGTAAAATTCAATGGCCTTTCTTTGCAGATGGTCACACAGTTCTTCAGTTAAGATACAAATGGGGTCACACCATTCAAGTTTCTTTTGGAGTTTGAGTGACTCTAAAACTCAGAGCAAAACTCAGTCAAAAAGAACAATCCAAGCATCACTTAGTATTATGTAAAAATAATACAAAGCCACAAATTCTGTGTGATTTCCATGCTAGTTGCATGGCTCAACTAACAAGGAACAAGTATTTTGATCTTCAAATATAAAGTAATCCACTGAACTTGCACTGAAATTTTAGACCAAACGCATTGGCAAGCCAATAACCCTATCCAAATTACTAAACAATCAGAAATCAGCCAACAAGTCATGGCTGTGCAAATAGGGGCATATGTGTCTCAATAAAGTTCAGTACAATGTAAATATCTTCTGTTGTTTCTTTAGTATTTGAACACTTTCACTTTTATAAACTTAGATGTTAAGATCATTGATGTTTCTAGATTTCTTCTTTATTCTAGTAGTCATTAGAGTTTGTAGAGGATCTTTTTGGACCTTCTTGTCACTTGTCAGTTGTGCTTCAAAAGTACTACACTATGGATAGCCTCTATAAAAAAAAATTACAAAAACATCAGATATGAACCTCAACAGATGTGATTAATTGACTGTTGATGCCTTTTGAAGCTTCATCTGCTCACAAATGGCAACAGGCATTGTGATGGAAGTTAACACACTCATTACTGATACAACCTAATGCCTCATCCATCACACCAACTTTTCAAGCATAAATGTGTCTCAGAGCTCTAAATGTTGAGGCACACTACAATGAATTTATTCTCTGAGATAAGGGTTAGAAATAGGAATGCTTTTTCTCAGAATGTGTATTTCAACTGAAATTATTCCCATCCTGATGCAGTTCAGATTGATTTACTTTTGAGCAGATTTTTTTAAAAAAAGAGATAGATGGGATTCTATTATTAAGATTTTAGAATCACAATGATCCTACAAATGTGTATATTATGCCAGAATCTTTATCAGTGTACTGCAGTTAACAATTCCTTAAATGAGGTATTATCATGGTCTGCATGATCTCAAATTGGACATTCCAAAGAGATATGAAAAAAGTATATAGTACATGAACAAATCAACATTTGTGTTATACTCCCCAGCATCCTCACAACATTAAAGAGGAACACAATACCTGTAAGTATCTATATTCATTTTTTCCCCTCTGTGGATATTGACTTGAACAAAATATAGAATTGTTTTGCCTTTGTTTGCATACTTTCTTTGACTATTTTAGTTGACAGGTTAACTAGGAAGAATATTCATGAAAAAAGTAAATTTTAAGCAAATATTAGAAATCAGTCACAGATGGTAATAATTTGAATCTATAAACTTGATATTGGTGGAAATCTGATTCTAAGGGTGAAATCATGCCATCATTGACGTCAATGGCAAAATTCCCATTAACTTCGATGGGGCCAGGATTCCATCCTCAGTAATATACTCCTACAATTAAAGAAATAAATAAATGTTTAAAATCTGCATGTCCAATCAAAAACTAGACAATGCAGAGCACATTTCAAGTGTCTGATATCAAATACTTATAAATAACCCTCTTATATAATCTACAGATGCAATACTGAATGCCAGTTTTGCAAATATTAATTACTGAATTCAAAGCTTTCTGTGATTTGATTTCATTGAAGAACTCATCCTCCAATTATTTTCATTGTAATTCATTCTTTTATCAGCAGTTATGTAAAGTTACAAGGTTTCACTCAGCTGATTCTCTTTTATATGCAGGACCATCACTTGGGGGGAGCAGAACCCAGGGCCAATCATCCAGGGAGGACCCCTGCCCCCTCATGCTGTTGGAGGGTAGATCAGGTTAGTCTGCTCTGCCCCTGGAAACCCCGGCCACCCTGGGGACCTGAGGCCACTGCCAGGAGCTGGCCCCGGACCCGGCTGCGGACTAGGTGGCAGGAGTAGGGGCAGGGCAGTTTGGCCCGGAGCTGGACTCCATGCTTCTGTTTCACCCCTGGGCCGGTTGCTCCATCCTGAGGATGGGGTGGACCATCCTAGAGGCTGGGATCTGCCCTCCCGCTCTGCCCCTTGCTTGTGGGGGGAGCAAGCTGCACAGCAATAAGGGGGCAGTGGTTCTATCAGCAGAGCAGTGCGGGGCCCACAAAACTGTGGGGCTCAGGGCGATCACTCTGCTTGACCCCCCCCAAAGGATGGCCCTGTTTATATGTGGTATTCTGACCTTAAATCCATTTATTGAAAATGAGAATCTCATGGAAATAGGGGGCCACAATGTTAGGTACACTTATCAGATAATAAATAATAATCATATTACTAAGTCTTCAAATGGTTGGCCTTCTAACAAACACAGGTTCCTTTCTAGAGGAAAATGAGAGCACTTTTGTCAAAATCCAGAAGTGTTAGGAATTTGCTAATTTCCAGATTTTCAGTGATCCCTGGTCAAAAGTTTGGAGAGTGCTGGGACTTTTGTCCTTGATTTACTGCAGCATTCCAGTGGAATTAGACCCATTTAAAACTCTAATCATACAATGGTGAATGAGTCTCCTTAGGTATGCAATGAACAGTATTTAGGCACGCACATCAGCTAGCTATTTCTTGATTAAACAAAACAGCTTGATTGCTGGCACTCTTAATTAACCTATGTGATAAAATATTTCCCCCAGGGAATAGGAAACAATTTAATTGTCCTACATTAAATTTTATCTGGGACAGAGAATTTTGCTTACCCTATCTTATTTAAAAGTGAATAGGAAGACACAAAATTAGGGGCAATTTTTGACTCTACTGATTTGTATTACCATCGTAACAGAGGAGTAAGACACAAAGTCTGAAGGAAACTTCAATCTGCATCTCAGTTGTGTTGGAAATGGCTGATGCCAATAGGTGGCTAGAACATGAGAGGACTGTTACATGTCAATACTGAATTCTCCTCTGTGAGAGACTTTTTAACAGTTAGATATTAACCCTTTTATTCCATTCTGTTTTATCAAATCCATCTATAGACTTTGAACTACGGTGGGCATCCTTAAAAAGTTCCACTTAAAAAAGACCATTTTCAGAAATATTTCGTATCTCCAAAATGGGGAACACAGCTAGTAACTGTTAACATTTTCAGCCCACTATAATATTTTAACACCAACTACTAGAGGGGAGATGCAAACCAGGGATTTATGTAGAGTATGTACATTGTTTAACATCCATCTTCCTATTTACCTTTTACACCTGTGTCAGAGAAGCTGCAAGTTCTCTTTAGCAGTAATTTTAAAGTCCTCAAAAGTATATTCTTTGGTCAATAGTGCTTTTCTTTCAATCGCATCTTTTGCACTCAGTAATACATACTAAACACTTGATCTTCCATAGGGACTTTCAGACAAAGACCAGAAGATGAATTATGTCTCTCAACATCCATCTGAGATAAAATAGTTTCATTATTCCAAGTTTATGATTGAAAAATTGCAGTGAAAAGATTAAGGCTACACATTTTCAAGTGACTTTTGATTGAGGATGTTTCAATTTTTGGGTGCTCAACCCAAGTACAACCAATTGATACTGATGAACAGATAATTAGGAGGATGCCTTTGAAAATTTAGCAGTAAGTGACTTGCCAACATCACACAATTTTCACAATAAAAATATTCTACTATTTCCATTCCACTTTGAAGAGCTAGATGAACTATGTGTTTGAAACCAGCATAGTTTTGAGGGCACTTTATATCACTTAGAGTAGCACTAGATCAATCTAAGCACACGGGCTATGTCTACACTGCACTTTTAAGTCGACTTAGTGTGTCTCCACTTAAAATTAAAGTCGACTTAAAGGGGAACTTACAAAGTCGACCTAGAGCGTCCACACTGGATGCTCTAGGTTGACTTTGTGGGGCTATGGGGACCTTGGGCAGATCCACGGTGGTGGTGGGGAGGCATCCCTTGTGTGCAATGGGGCAAAGGGGGACAGGGTCCCTGGCAGGGCATGTGGGCAGGGTGTGATGCTGTCTGGATTTAGGGAAGCATTTATGATATTATTTTCTATTCATATATCCTAAATGCTCTATAATCCATAGGAGCTATGTCATGTTAGGTATCAATAGAAAGGTAGTAATTTGCTGGTAGTGATTATATAGTTTATGTCTAGGAATTGTATTTGGATTAGAAGTTAGTTAAGATAGGAATTTGGTGTTCTGTCTGTACTTTAACTTGTGTGATTTTATGGAAATGTCTGAGAGGGGCGGGTGTGTCAGAACATTGTGTCCTTAATGTTTAGAAATTTTCCAGCTACAATGGGCCCAGGGAGTAAACTGATGAGCCATTAAGGACACAATGGGCCCATATCACCTGGCACATTCCTAAACATTAAGGAGACAATGGTTTGTCACACCCACCCCTCTCAGACATTTCCATAAAATCACACAAGTTAAAGTATAGATAGAACACAAAATTCCTATCTAAACTAACTTCTAATCCAAATATAATTCCTAGACATAAACTATATAATCATTCCCAGCAAAGTACTACCTTTCTATTGATATCAAACATGACATAGCTCCTTTGGATTATAGAAAATTTAGGATATATGAATAGAAAATAATATCATAAATGCTTCCCTAAATCCAGACAGCATCACACAGGCTCTGCCCTGCCCTTTGGGGGGCATGCCAGGCTCCCCCTTGTGCCCCCCGGCAGGGAGGGCATTGGTGTAGTGCTGGGGTAGCCCTAAGTCGACTTAGGGCTACCCCACATCTTTAAAAGTCGAATTAAGCCTTAGGTCAAGTAAAAAGCAAGTTTAATAAAGTCGACTTAATTTTCATTAAGTTGACTTTATTTTCCTTAAGTCAACTTAAGCAAGCTGCTTAAGTCAACTTAAGGAAAGTGTAGTGTAGACGCAGGGTAAATTAAGTCGACTTAAGCAAGCTTAAGTCGACTTAATTTACCAGTGTAGATGCAGCCATGGAGTTCTGTTTTGTCTTTTGTTTTCCCTCATATTTTCTGGGTGGGTTTGGGTTGTCCCAGTGTAATTTTCTGGTTTGTGTTACCCCTGTGCAGGATCTCATATGCAGGAAATGTCTTTACCCTCTAAACACTTCATTTAAACATAGCTCCCAAAACCTTCTTCGATCTCCTTCAGAAGATGACAAAGTTTTATCAATGTTTTCTATCTTTGTTATCACCCATCAAGCAAAAGAGCAGTGGCTAGGATTAATTCAACAATCTGTTAATACAGATTTACCAGACTTGGTGTTTAAATGGCGGTTTTGCACATTTCCCTGTCTCTGGAATGAGAGACTGAGGGCCAGATGCTCATTTACACTAAGCCCTCTTAACACCAATATGACACAGTTGGGGTAGACTAAGCACAGGCAGCTCATCACTATACACAAAAGATGTTTTTACTACTTCCTAATATAACATAGACAGTCTGCTCATGATTTATTTTATTCCAGTCACCAAAATTCAAATTAATAACACCATTTCCATTGATCATGTAAGTGCAAATTCATGTTTAAAATTAATCAAATATGGCTAAACCCATTTATGAGCTTTTTAATGGTGTTAAATGGATTTGGCAATTTTGATCCAATCATTTCTCTCTCCTAAAGAGCTGCTTTCTTTGTTAAATGCCTCAGATTTTCCTTTAATTTCCTATAAGAAACCTTCCTTCCAGAACTGCAATACATTATGATTCTTTAATTAAAACTAAATGTAAAGTTAAAACCGATCCCTGAAGAAAAATGTTCAGAACTCAAATCTTTGAACCTTTGTCATTTTCAGGGTCTAAAAGGCCCAATGTATCTTTAAGTATATACTATTAGTATTGGTTGCATGCTAGTGTTTTGGGGGTGACTCTGGTGCCTCCATGTTAAATTGGGCCTAGTATTTTAAAGTAGCAATACATCCTCTTTTTCTTTTGAACCAAAAAGGACTAAACTTGTGCGTATATGTCGTTTCCTTGGCTATGTCTACACTGGGGAATTAAGACAACAGAGTCCTGTGGCACTTTTAAAGACTAACAGATTTATTTATCGCATGCGATAAATAAATCTGTTAGTCTTTAAAAGTGCCACAGGACTCTGTTGTCTTTCTACAATAGATTAACACGGCTACCCCTTTGGAATTTGACTATTGGGGAATTAAGGTAGACTTTAAAAAGTCTACTTTAATAAGTCGACTTTAAGTCGACCTTATTAAGTCGACTTAGAGAGTCTACACTGGACTCTCTAAGTCCACTTGTTCGGTCCAGGGAGAGCCAGCCCTGCACAGGGATGGATCTCCCCAGGGCAGCAAGCCCCTGAGTGGTCTGGGGGAGAAGGGAGCGAGGAGCTCCCTTCAGCCCCGGACGACTCGGCTCCCTTCTGCTCGGGACTTCCCAGGTCCCGGGAAGAAGGGAACCCTACTATCCTGGACCACTCGGTCCCGGGGAGAACTTCCGTGGATCCGAGTGATCCGGGCCAGGAGGAAGAGCCGGAGTCCCGTGCTCCAGCTGCCAGCTGCTGAGCAGCTGGAGTGCAGACTGGGATCCACACTCCAGCTGCTCAGCAGCCAGCAGCTGGAGCAGGGATCCCAGCAAGAAGGGACCTCGGGGCTCCCTTCTCACCAGGACCACTCAGGGCTAGGGAAGGCAGGTACTCAGGGTAGATTTAGGGCTACCCCACGTCTACACTGGCTTAAGCCTCAAAGATGACTATATACCAGGTGTTATACAGTCGACTTTGAATTTCCTTAAGTCGACTTAAGCAGCTGCTTAAGTCGACTTAAGGAAACTGTAGTGTAGATGCAGGGTAATTAAGTCGACTTAAGCAAGCTTAAGTCGACTTAATTTACCAGTGTAGATGCAGCCCTTGTGAGCTACTTATTTTTTGGTATTATGTAATACAATTCTTACAAATATGAGGGGTTTGGGTTTTTTGTTTTTTTTTTGAAAGAGGTGTTAAATCAGTCAAATAGAATTTGAAGGAAAAGGCAAAACATCTGTCCAAAAGGTATCTGAAATAATCACCAGAATAATGAAAAAAAATGGCGTAACCATTCTGGAACCACAACGACCACTGAAAATAAGGCCAAAATGTCACTATTCATAATGAAGTGCTAGCCTTATCATCTATATTAAAGGCATCATTGCCTCCCATATCTCTACATACAGGTATAAATCAAGTTATTCTCAAATTCAAACATTTTTCAACTAGTAAACTAATGAATATAACAAAGGGCCAAATCATCAGCTGGTATAATTTGGCAACAAACCATTGACTTCAACTGAGCTTTGCTAATTCATACCAGCTGTGGCTTTAGCCCAGTAACTTTTTCTTTTAATCATCACCATGTCTTTACAGCAGGGTTGAAAAAGAGTTGAAATAGGCTGACCTGGCTATGCTATATCAGTGAAATAGTTAAATAACTGTTGTTTCATCAACAGGGGGGTATGTTTGTCTTTACATCAAATTACAGCTATTGATCTTACCCTAGTACTAGGAAAATAAGCAGTGGGAATATAAGCATAATACATAAGCAGTATTCTCAGACCTTTTTTAAGGGTTACAGCTCATACAAGGGTTGTGAACCCCCAAGTTTAATTGAAATTGAGGTTTGAATAAATCTGGGGATGGATGGGAAGCTAATTGAAGTAAGAACTGAGAGGAGACTAGACATGGTCCCCTATCTCATCCTTCACATTTTGAGACTTTTAATGACAATTTGCAGCAGCCTTTAGAATTCCTGACTGAAAGAGTAAGGGTAATGACTCCTGGATAGGGTTACAGAATAGACAAAGATCCATGTTTCCTGCATCATAAAAACATAAGCATGATTATACTGGATTAGACCAATGGTTCATCTAGCCCAATATCTTGTCGTCTAACAGTGGCCTATACCAGATGCTTCAGAGAGAATGAACATAACCAAGCAATTACTGCATGATCTATTCCCTGTTGTTCAGTCCTAGCACCTGGCAGTCAAAGGTTCAGGGAAACACAGAGCGTAGGGTTACATCCCTAACATAAGTGGCATTGCTGGCACTGGGCACAGGGGGGCATGGACCCTGAATGGGGGAGTACCCAAGTAGAGCTGAAACCTGCTGCCAGTGGGATTATTTTAAATCTCTCACCCTGTTGCGCTCCCAGGCATGTGATTAAGGACAGAGCAGGGCAAGAAATGTAAACCAGCTTTGGTTCAGTCAGCCAGCATTTGCAGGCTCCCTAGCTCCAGCATAAGTAAGTGCTGTGCTGGTTCAGGGACCTTGGGAGCTGGACGCAGGCCAGGGAGGGGTAAGGGAAGGGGCTCGGTGTTGGGGTGTGTGGGGCTGAGGGTGGGGTAGGGGAAGGTGCAGGCAGCTGGCAGTTTAGTTGTGTGTGCATGGGCTGGGAGAAGACAGGGCTGAGGAAAGTGGGGGTTCAGAGGAAAAGCTCAGGGGGCAGGGGAAGGTGTGTGTGGCTGATGCAGGGGGGTAGGGGAAAGTAGGCAGGGACAGGATGGTAGGGGAAGGTGTGCTGAGCTGGGCCAGGAAAGACGGGGCCTGGGATAGTGCACATGGGTGGGCCAGGGGAAATGGAAGATGGAGAAAGTGAGCATGTCTGGGCCGGGACAAGAGGGGGGGCAAGGAAGGTGGCCATTGCTGGGCGAGCAGTTGGTGGGGGGCAGGAAGAGATCTGGAGCCCGTGGGTGTGCCATAGAATGATACACTACATTATATTTATTATCTTATGATTTGTCCCTTTCCTAATGGTTTCTAATATTCTGTTTCAGAAAATTTTCACCACTCAAAGGCTATGTCTACACTTGTTAATTTAAGTCTACTTTAAGTAAGTCGACTTAACTAAGCCAACTTTAATTTGACTAGTTAAGTTGACTTAGTGTGTCTACACTTAAAAATAAAGTTGACTTAAAGGGGAACTTAAAAAGTCGACCTAGATCATCCACACTGGATGCCTAGGTCAACTTCTAGGGGCTTAGGGGGACCTAGGGGAGGTCCACAGGGGCAGGAGGGCACCCCTTGCCCAATGCCAGGGGGGTCAGCCTTTGCCCCATTGTACCTAGGTACAATGGGGCAAAGAGGGACAGGGACCCTGGCAGGGCATAGGGGCAGGGTAGGCAGGGCTCTGCCCTGCCCTGTGGGGGAGCATGCCAGGCTCCCCCTGTGACCCCCCAGCAAGGAGGGCATTGGTGTAGCCCTGGGGTAGCCCAAAGTCAACAGTGGCTTAAGTCGACTCTAGGGAGTCGACTTAAGCCTTAGGTCTAGTTGAAAGGTGGTGTTATAAAGTCGACTTAATTTTAATTAAGTTGACTTTATTTTCCTTAAGTTGACTTAAGCAAGCTGCTTAAGACAACTTAAGGAAACTGTAGTGTAGACGCGGGGTAAATTAAGTTGACTTAAGCAAGCTTAAGTCGACTTAATTTACCAGTGTAGACGCAGCCAAAGATCTCCTTTTTGAGTGGTATCAGCTAATTTACACTCTGTAAGGTTATACATATAGTTGAGATTCTGTTTTCCAATGTGCACTACTTTGCATTTATCAGAATTTAATTTCATCTGCCATTTTATTGTCCAATCACCCAATTTTGTGAAATCCTTTTGTAAGTCCAAAGCAGATTGTGAAGTGTTAAATATCGTGAGAGTAATTTTTTATCATCTGTAAATTTTGCCACTTCATCTTTTTCCAGATCAGTGTTGCATATGTTCAACAGCATTTACCCCAGCATGGATTTCTTGAGGAGTGCATTATTTACCTTTTTCCACTCTGAAAACTGATCATTTATTACTACCTGTTGTTTCTTGTATTTTAACCAGCTAGTGACCCACGAGATGATCTTCCTTCTTGTCCCATGACTGCTTAATTTGGTGAGGGAGCTTGTCACAGTCTTACTGAAAGTCCAAGTACATGACTTCCACTGATTTTCCCTTGTCCACATACTTGTTGACCACCTCAAAGAATTCTAACAAGTTGATAAGGCATAAATTCCCTTTATAAAAGCCATGTTGACTCTTTCCTAACAAACTGTGCTCATCTATGTGGTTCTCCCAGTCATCACAAACCCAACTACCTATATTTCTAAAATCAAATATCCCACTATTATTACCCATATTTTCATAATAAAAGGGGTTTACTCCTCTAGAAGAATGTAGAGGATACCATGACATCATCTAAAAGGAGGACTAACTATGGGATAGTTTCCCTCTGTTAAGTTGGATGTTCTCCTTTGAAGACTTCCATCCTCCTCAACATCACAGATGCTGTCAAACTGAGGGTTCAACTGTTCTGCTTTATCCCAGAAATTCTAATGTATGTACCTCTCCTTTAGCTCCTGCCGTTCAGCCATTCTGTTCTCAAAAGTCTGTATTCAGTACCTGAAGACCATGACCTGCTTGCACCAATTGCACAGATAACCCACTTACCCACATGGCATGTAAACTTATATGCTGCTCTTAGTGCAATAAATTGGATACTCCTCACTTTTCTGCTGGATTTCTGCCTGCATTATTTGTATTCCTTCAGCTTTTTTGTTTTTTTGTTTGTTTGCTTTATTTAGGTTTTCTTATTCTTTTTCCTGGGGTGTGTAGAAGGAGGTGCTTACTGGTTTAGAGAATGTTACTTGTGTCTGGCTTTCATGTGCTCTCTCTAAAGTCCTTCACAAAACTCCCCTGTTTGCTAGCTCATTTGGTCATTTAGGAGCTGAATTTTTAAACCCCATTCTCATTGAATATCCCTCCTCTCCTGCCTTGTAGTTCAGACACAATCTGTCCTTTCATATCAAAATAATGCTGATTTGGCTTTCTCCATTTAAGTATTTCAATATAAGTGGCCCATGATCACAGGAACCTGAAAAGAAAAATATTGTATATAAATATAAAACGAGATCATCTTAAACAATAAAGGTACCACTAAGCACACTACTGTGGCTATCTATGATTTGTTTGACAATGAGGATAACAAAAGGATTGAATCCTCATCTAAATCAAGTTTAATTATGGTAGTTTCATATTAGACCAGCAATCACTACACCTACCTGTGTTTTTGCGGGACATATAACATCAAGTGCTATATTATTGTACAAGTCTGTAAAAAAACCATGACACATTTTCATGAAATATATACATTAATAATGGAAACAAATCAAATAAAATTAGGTCAAATAAATAGAGATGTGCCACTGATGCAAAATCTGGAGATGGATTCTGAAGCCTTCCAAAATTCTAGGATATCTAGACATGGAGCATAGTGTTTTGGTCCAGGTCTATCTCTACTAAATATGACAGTTTCTATTTTCAATCTAACAGCATTTAATATACATTGTATGGTACTCACTCGTCCATGGAAGGAGTGGTAATAATAAATATTTAATAAAATTTAATTTAATGTGGATTAAATAGGTCTATGAATACTGTTATCCAAAGCAATATAACATGTCACAAGTAGAAAGTCGCATTATACACTGACTCAGTAGCACAAAAATCAAGGAGTCCTGTGACACTTTTAAAGACTAACACATTTATTTATCGCATGAGCTTTCATGGGAGAAAATCCCACTTTGTCAGACGCTTTGAAGACAGGGAACTTACAGAATAGGAAGAAAATAAGTGCAGGGAAGTGTAAGACATAGGATCAGGCCAGGCTGTAACAACAAAACAAAGCAAATCGGGAACGTTTCTGTAACAACAGAAAACAAAAGTAAATTGGTAGCAGTATATATATATATACTATATTTCATGTTTTCAGCTGCTGAATGTGTTCTAAGTTTTCAGAATACTACTTGTTGTGTTGAGATATTCAGCCCCACCTTTATGTTTAGGTTTGGCTTGATCTAATTTTTCATAAAGCTTCTGCTAATTAACCAAGAGGAAATTTAGAAGATGTATGTATGTAGAATAAGTAAATTTTGCCATCACAGACTGAATGTAAAATAGAAACGAAAGAGACCACTTAGGTCATTTTATCCATCCCTCTGCCAGATTTATTAATTTATTGCACAAATAAAGCATTTGTAGGAAGAATAGAATCAAGTAAAATGTTCAAATAAACTCCTTCATAGAAAGTATTGATAAGAGTTAACTGAATCTATAATCAAATATTCTGGAAATAGATGAAGCAAAGCATCTGGTGGCACAGTTGGAGGACAAGTAGAAAAAAAGAAGTCACAAATATCAAGTAGAAAGGCCTAAGAATTATAATCCCACAAATATTAGAATAGAAAAAATCTATTTCATATTCATTCCAGGGTGGATCTGGGCTATCATATGAAAGTTTAATCTGAATCAGTCCAAACTTTGGTAGTCTAGATAAAAGTTTTGGAAGCCAAACACACCTCAGGTCCTGGGTTCAAAACAACTGGGGCCAGAATTTCCCAACTTTTCTTACCATAAAACCCTGGAATCCAAACTTGTATAGTCCCCAATATCATTAGCCCCACCCCCACCGCCCAGACCTATCACCTTTCACTTAGAGTATTTTGTTGTCTCTGAGAAGGAAGACTCAGTGCTTTCTGTATATATCCCTCCTGCTGATTTTAAGTTGGTACTGGTGTCACTTTTTCTACTCTGTTAGACAAAGAGTCTCTTTCACTTCAACTTCCAGATGTCTAAAATTTGAGACAGATTTATAAAGACAAAGTTAATTCAGGGTGATTACTATGAACCATCTACTGGGAGGTACCATACAACTAAGCATATTAGAAAGAAGGATGATGATGGTTCAGTCCGGGGGAACATGTAGGAAAAGAAGGCTGATTCTAGGCAGTTGTTTTCAGGAAAACTGTATCTAAGGAGTTCCATGAGATATAATGTTAGAAAGTCTATAAGTAAGAATATGGAAAAAGAGAGGAAATCTGGAGAATGGAAGATACTAGAAAAGGACTTCTATCCACTCAGAAATGCAGTAAGAATTTTCATGCCACTGGTTTCCTTGAAGAAAGCAAAATATCTAAAAACTCAGCTACTTCACAACATTTCTGCATAATCTGACTTTTTTTTTTCATATGATTGGGCAACAGAACACTAAAACAAAACCAAAGATTTCATGCTAAATTGCAACTGCTGGTGTCAGTGATTAGGATATCAACTCTGGTTGGAGTCAGAAGCCAAAGGACAGAGGCCAGGTGCCAGGTCCAATTGCCAAACAAAGTAAGAAAAAGGAAAATGAACCAAGTCTCAAGACCACATTACTTGGAGTGAGGTAGGGCAGAAGCAGGCATTATCACATCCAAGAACACATATTTTGAACAGGCAGTGAATTGCTGCTGCTGGGCTTAAAAGCCTATCTGCTGACTCTTCCAACCAATCAGGAAACATAGCCAACCAGGCAGTCTACTACAGGCCAGCTGTGTTTATTAGAGTGTCCTAAGACTGACTTTGCTACAGGCCCTGATTTCTGACAGCTGGTACCTTAAATAGGTGACCAAAATTATGCTGTAGGTCATTTAGATCCATACCATATGACCATTTAAATGTCTAAAGAAATTATGTTTTTCAAAAGTAATTAATGAATTTGGTACAAAGTCACTGAAATGGACCCTAAGTCATTTAGTCCTAGATTAATAAGGGTATTTAGGGCTTGCAACTCTGAGTGCAGTAATACCTAAACACCTTTAAAAATCTGGGCCTTAGGCACTTCTGAAAATGTCACCTTAAAAACTAATTCAATGGGAAATTTGACATTTGGACAGCCTATTGAAAAACTAAGTAGCTTCAGAGTGCCTGAAATGTACTGATTCTCTGCAAAATGCAGCTTAAGAAACTGACCCTGTGCTAAAGAACTCACAAATATGCTTACTTTTTGTAAATACCACTGAGATAGCAAAGAGCATATCTTATTTCTTGAAGGAGGAAAAGTGATTTGATGAGAAATTTTCAGTTTGCTTAACACAGACAGTTCAGCCACTGAATGGGAAACACCTCTTCTATAATTTCTGACACAGGAAGGACTTAGTACAATAGCACAGTACATGCCTCCCCTTTACAGTCAGTTCTAGCCACTTGTCCCCTCTTCTTTCCCTCTCCCTGTCCCCACCACTGATCTTGAGATGTGTTGAAGGAGGCAGAGCATGTGGGAACACATCAGTTGGAACTGCATATGGAGTAGACACATCAATTCTGTTGCCTTAGCAACTCCTGCCTTTATAGACTTGTTTGCAGTGTTGTCGGAAATACAACAGCTCTGAGGAGACAGATCAAAAGAGTGAAGGCTGAAATGTGCTCTCCGTGTTATTGTAGTGGATGGACCAGAAGAACTCGAGAAGATGTGGTGATAGAGAAGAGTTGTCTACCCACTCCAACACACAGAATTAGCCCACTTTCCATCCATAAAAAAGTACTCTGCCCTCCTCCTTTATGAGCAGGCCTGGCAAATCTTTGTTCCTGGCTGTGCTCCCACTTATTAGAGGAAAATTAGGAATGATTGATAAAGTCCCTGAATGTTGGCATGATCCTGTCTTTTCACTAACAGGGAGAATCAGTCTGAAGAACCAAAGAATGCTGAACAAACCAGCAATGTTGGTAGTGAAGTGAATATTCTGTGTGGGAGAGAAATATATGGGCTAGGAGGTCACTAGTGGAGATGCATGATAAAAGTGAAAACCGGGATGCCCTCCTACAAATTAATTTGCAGAAGGCTGTAAAATGAAGAGATTTTGATGGTGGAGGAACAAGGTTACAAAGGATCATCAAAATATGCCACTTTCAGCCACCCTCAGCTGTCTGCAAACCCTCTTAAAATTATGTTTCACCTTTCTGTCCTCTCTGAGCCTGCAAAATATCACCTCTGCTCCAGCACCAAAGCCAGGTAAAACCCGGAGGAAGTTACCATTACTCAATCACCCCAAAATTTAATAGCACCGACTACTTGGTTAAATGAAAACTCTTCAGTATTCCTTGCTGCCTACTCATTACACACACTGAAACAGGCTATCACTTCCATCTACAAGAGATAAAGAAAGAGAATAAACACTTGAGGGGAAAGTCAATTGCAATGCTCCCATTGACCTCAATGGTATCAGGATTTCAACCTTCAACTATAACCCAGGCTGTAATGCAAAATCTTAACCCCCACCTTAGCAACATTAAGGCAGAAAATCATTGGCTCTATGAAGACTCTTGTGTGGTACTAAAACGAATGGGTTTTTGTTTTTTGTTTTTTGAAAGGGGAGAATATGATGCAGTAAAGAATTATAATTATGCCACAAGCTAGATGAAATTGTGGTATGTATGCTTTAATGTTATTGGAATAAAGCACTTGTGGAGTCAAAACTCAATTGGCATACAAAAAAGTATTATGATCTTTCTAATATTTGCCATATTTTTAGTCACCATACAATGCACTATAAACGGGCTCTTGCCACTTTCACTAATACACACAACAGCATAGAATAAGACTTCTACAATTAGCACCATCACAATGACAGACATTTGGAATTTTGGTTCTGTTTAGGCTGACATTACTGTAGTTTAACTATGCAAAACTATAGCTTTTTAATACCCCACCTTTCATATAAAAGAAAGACATTACATCAAACAATAACTCAATGCCTTGACAAGATTAATATTGCATGGTTTGTGTGTGCTTCAATATACATTGTTGCATTTTCTTAAAAGGTAGGGGAGCTGTAAAAGAAATGATAAGATTAAAAATCGCATGTACTGCTACACACTGGGGACCAATCAACTAAGAAGCAGCTCTGTAGAAAAGGACCTGGGGGTTATGGTGAACGGGAAGCTGGATAAGAGTCAACAGTGTGCTCTTGTTGCCAAAAAGGCCAACAGATTGGGCTGCATCAGTAGGAGTGTTGTCAGCAGATCAAGGGATGTGATTATACCCCTCTATTTGGCCCTGGTGAGGCCACATCTGGATTATTGTGTGCAGTTTTGGGCTCCCCACTACAGAAAGGATGTGGACAAATTAGAAAATGTCCAGTGGAGGACAACAAAAATGATTAGTGTGCTGGAGCACATGATTTATGAGGAGAAACTGAAGGGATTAGGCTTATATAGTCTGCAGAAGAAACACTGTGGGGGGATTTGATAGTAACCTTCAACTACTTGAAGGAGTGCTCCAAGGAAGAGGGAGCAAGGCTATTCTCAGTGGTGACAGAGGACAGAACAAGGAGCAATGGTTTCAAGTTGGGATTGGGAAAGTCTATGTTGGATATTAGGAGAAATTTTCCTACTAGGAGGGTGGTGAAGCACTGTAATGGTTTATCTAGGGAGGTGATGGAATCTCCACCTTTGGAGAATTTTAAGGCCCAGTTAGACAAAACTCTGGCTGGGATGATTTATTGGGAGTAGTCCTGCATTTAGGAGGGGGTTGGACTAGATGACCTCATGAGGTCCCTTCCAGTCCTAATATTCTATGATTCTATGATTCCATGGTTAATAAGGTGTTATAGTAGATGGACACACTACATGAATATGTTTTTGTTTATTTGTTTTAAATCACCTGTATTTGAAATTTCTATCACCTACTCTCTTAGGATATGTCTACACTTACCAAAGTTAGATCGAATTAGTTAATTCGAACTAACTAATTCGAACTAATTTTAGTTAGTTAGAATTAACTTAATTCAAACTAGCAAATTTTAGTTTGAACTAAGCAAGTGCCATGCATGGCACTTGCTTAGTTCGAATTAGTCAATTGCATTGAGCTCAATGTGCCGGTTAGTTTGAACTAAGAGCTTAGTTCGAACTAACATGGCCACATTGGGTTAATTCGAACTAACTAGTTCGAATTAACCCTTACTTCGAAAAATGTAAGTGAATTTATTAGTTTTAATTAAGGAAGCCGTTAATTTGAACTAATGAAAGCTTAGTATAGCCAAGGCTTAAGGTAGTTCGAATTAAGCTTCCCTAATTCGAACTAATTTGCCAGTGTAGACATAGCCTTACCTAGCAACTTGGTATATAGTACATATGTTTTCAAGCAAATGTCACAAGCAATAAGTAAAGCTACATAACTGAGAATCTGAAAGGCAAAAGAAATATTTTAAACTTCCAACCCCAATTTACTTTCATAGAAATATACTAAAATCAGGGAGGTATTAATGGACATGTCTTTGAAGCTCAAAAGAATGGGGGTTCCTAAATTTGAGTGAGTGACATTATTATCCTTCAAATAGATTCTAGTGCCCAGGGTGGGGAGACTAGCCCAGCCTAGCCCCAGAACACAAAAGCCATTTTTGCAATGTGAGAACAGGGAAGCAGGGACAGACAGAGATTTTGGTTGGTCCAGGGCAAAATCTGAAACTGATGCCCCATCACTCTTCCAAAATAATCAAAAAAGGAGGTGCCCTCAGGATATTCTGAGCCCAGGACCCCAAGAACTTTTAATTTGTCCCAAAACATTTGAACTTAATTCAAATTTCCATCAGTACAAATTGCAGATCTATAGATGTAAGAGTAGGAACAATTACAGTTGCAAATTAAATTTCCTGGGGAAGAAGCAGAATATTCAGTGCTTCCTTCATAGCTATTTCATCCCATTTGCTTTCTTGCTAAATCCCATTTTTTCAGTATTTGATGAGATATCGTATGTGACAAGTTCCATGTTAGTCTATTGCAGAAAAACAATGTTATGAAATTATGATACTTAGCCATTTTAAGATACTTAGACATTCTATGTTAGCATGAGTAGATAATAGTTTAGCTTAGCATAAGTGAGCAACAGTATTGAAGCCTTAGGCCGTGGGAAGGTAAACTTATAACCTGTACTCCTCTGTGATCCGAAAAGCTTTAAGAGACGCAAACATCCCGCTTCGAAAGGAAACAAAGACCCCTGGAAACCATAAATCTATTAGTGATAAGGTAAAGAAAACATATATAATGAGGACAGGACCATAAAGAATGAAACAGCCATCCTGCTTCAGGGAAAAGTAAAGATAAACACAAATATTGAGGACCAGACCAAGAAGGGTAAAGGCCAGGCCAGGCGCAGCTGAAAACCTATGAATTTGCCGTATCGTTAATTGGACAACGTCATAATCAAGGGGTGTACCTGGGCAGTCTCTGAGGAGGTTAATCAACAATAAAATGTGCAAACACAAGCCTGTGGGTGTGCTCCTACCCTGCGTGGTACTGGAGTCACCCATCTGTAGATGCTAAATAAACTCTAATCAATTTCCTTATACAGGAGACGGGTCCTTCTTTAAGCCGCGAGGTAATCGAGCCACAGAGCGACTCTCTCTTGGGTGAGGGGCCCCCTAGTCGTGTCTGTAACAACAAACAGTCCTGAGGCACTTTTAGGCTATGTCTACACTTGAAAAGTTAAGTCAACTCTGTTAGGTAGACTTAACAACCTGTGGCTCCTTTCTCCCTGGGACCCATGCGGATTTAGGCAAAAAGGAAGCCACAGCTCCTCTCTGCCAGGGACCTCCACGGGTCCCAGGGAGAAAGGAGCCGCAGCTCCCTTCTTACTGGGACCCACGGGTCCTAGGGAAAAGGAGCCTGGCTTCCTTCTACCCAGGACCATGCCCTAGTTCAACTTATAGAATAAGTCAACCCAAGGCGGCCACACCGTCTTTAGGTTGATTTAACAATCAACTTAATTTTTAAGTCGACCTAAAGAGTGGTAGTAATTAAGTTGACTTAGGCCTTGTACACACTGCAAAGTTATTGTGCGATAACGCTCGTTATTGCACAATAACAGGCACAGTGTCCACACACAAATCCATGTTGCTGCGCGGTAACATCCACCTTACCGCGCAACATGTAAACCACCAAAACGAGGGTGGTAGCGGCTACCGCAGAACAGCTGTTCCACGATAGTTCGTGTGTACGGTTGCCGCGCAATATGAAACCTCCGGAAATGTCCCAGAATTCCAATTCCATCCCTTCTGCACTTCCTTCTGCACTCTGTGGCTGTGACGTGACTATACCTGCCCTCCCATCATTCCCAGGAATTTTTGAATTCTTCACTCTTCCTGTTTGCTTGGTGTGGAGTGCAGCTGCAGCTGTGTACTGCAAGAGCCATGGTGGCTCAGCGCAGCAAACGACCAGTCTGGACGACAGCTGAGGTGCTTGATCTCATAGGGATCTGGGGAGAGTCTGCTGTGCAGGCACAGTTACGTGGCAGCCGGTTGAATTTCAATATTTTTGGCCAGATTTCTCGGGCGATGGCAGAGAAGGGGTACGAGAGAGACACTCTTAGTGCAGGTCGAAGGTGAAGGAGTTGCGGATTACGTACTACAGAGCCAGAGAGGCAAACCGGTGCTCCGGCTCAGCGCCAGCTACATGCCGATTTTACAAGGAGCTGGAAGCAATCTTGAGCGGGGATCCCACAACCACCCCAAAAGCTCCTGTGGACACATCAGCACCCCCCCATGAAAAGGATATCGGAGCAGACGGTGACGAGCAATTCCTTGACGAGGACGTGGAGGTGGAAGATGACCTGGAGGGTGAAAGCGGTGCAGCCAACCTAGGGAGCCAGGAGCTGTTCTCCACGCCACCTGACCCGTGCTGCCCAGATTCCTTCTCCATACTGTCTTGGGAGGCAGTAGAGGGGAGCTCTGGTAAGTTTCATCAGAAGTGGCTTCTATGCTAGCTGGATAAGCTTTGCGGGCAAATGAAGAGCGGGCAGGAAATAGGTGTTTTGAGTTTCATCCTTTCTTTTCTTTTTTGGATGGGAGGGGTCTACCCCGCATTACATGAGCAGTGCATCAATGCATGCTGTAATTGCCAAGACATCCTCTCCATTGAGATCACTGAAGGTGTCCTCGATGTACTTCCACAGCCTCCTAGTTAAATTCAATGGGAGAGCAACTGTTTCCCCTCCCCCATAGAGGGATACTCTCCCTCGCCAGTTACAAAGCACAGCAGCGGGAACCATGGCTGCACACAAGCCTGCTGCGTATGGTCCTGGCTGAAAACGAGTGACATGCAGGATATGCATTCAGGCTTGCAGAGGCACTCTAAGCAGCGAGATATTGGCTTCCATGGCAGTGCTGTATGTGAACTAATCTCCCAAAGCACTGCAAATAGTTCACGGAGCTGTGTGTCTTGTCTCAGCAACCCGAATTTCCCTTTGCAAAAGCCCTTTCAGTCCCCGGCAATGCCCTGTCCCGTGGGCACAAAGGAATGTGGCGGGAGAACATATTACCGGCTCCTTAACCAAAGTGAGAACAATAGCACCACTTATGAAGTTTCATTTTTCCTTAGAAACGACCTTCGCTGGTTGGTGGTCTGCACCAGCTGACCGGCTGAGACAGATAAGGAGGAGGGCTCGCAGGAGCAAGGAGGATATCTTCCAGGAGCTGATGCAGTCCAATGAGGCATCAGTAAGGAAGACTAGACAATGGAGGCAGGAGTGCCAGCAGGAGCGCAAAGAA
This sequence comes from Pelusios castaneus, assembly GCA_007922175.1. NCBI lineage: Eukaryota > Metazoa > Chordata > Testudines > Pelomedusidae > Pelusios > Pelusios castaneus. The sequence goes on from ML685903.1 coordinate 780,120, forward strand.
AACAATGTGAAGAGGCAGAAGCAGAAGGATACCTCATAAGCATCCTACAGGAGCAGACCCAACTGCTGAAGACCATGGTTGGTCTGCAGACCCAGCTGCTCCAGGCTCGCCCCCCCCCCTGCAGCCACAGCAACACTTTCTGTCCCCCATGCCCCATTCTCCCTCAAAGCAGTTCTTTGAAGCCCAGGGACCCTCCTGGTACAATGTTACATCCACTCCTGCACCAAGCTATGGCATTGAGACACGCACCTACACGGATCTATAGCCTGTTTTGCAGGCACTGCTTACTGTAAATATTTAATGTTTTATAATAATAAAATTGAATCACTTGAACTTTGCACAGTGTCTTTATTGATACACAATAAAATTAGTTGTTGCATGTTTAGTATTCACTCATTCGAGTGTAGTACAGTACATGCCCACCGGCACCGTCCCTCCACCCCCCAATCAGCACCCAATAGTGCTTGGGAACACTACTGCACAGTGATGCAATGTGTCCTATGAGTACCCATCACTAAAATGCACCCTAAGTGCCTCCCTTATGCGGACAGCTCTCAGCTGTGCCCCCCTGATACTCCTAGTGGCTGGCTGCTGGAAGGCAAACTCCAGCCACTCAGCCTCCACGTCCCATGAAGGGGGAAATTTCTCTCCCCTATTTTCACAGAGGTTATGCAGGACACAGCACGCCGCAATGACGGCTGGAATGTTGTCCTCATTTAAGTCTAGCCTCCCGTACAAACAGCGCCAGCGGCCTTTTAAGCGCCCAAAGGCTCACTCTACGGTCATTCGGCACCAGCTTAACCGGTAATTGAAGTGCTCCTTGCTGGGATCCAAATTTCCAGTATAGGCCTTCATGAGCCAAGGCATCAGTGGGTAGGCTGGATCTCCTATGATGACTATGGGCATCTCCACATCCCCAACAGTAATTTTATTGTAGAAAGTGGGTTTAGTTAATGGGAACTTATAGCATTAGAAATAAATAGTTTTAGGAGTGGTAATGAGCAAGTGTAGGCCCAAGCCTGAACCAATTTTCAAAGGCCTTAGCATAACAACTCACTTTGAACCAATGCCAAGAACTCAGACGTCACATAGCGTGCACCTGCAAGAAACTAAGAAACTATGCTGCAAAGAGCTCCCTGGAATAGAGTGTGGGAATCGTTGATGATGTTGCAAAAAGAGCTCCCTGGCAAAGAGCCCAGCTCCCTGGCAAAGAGCCCCCTGAAGATAAGGTGTAAGAACGTGGGAACCGCTGGACAAACAGAAGGGGCACCGGGGACTAAAGCTCCATAAATACCAGCTCCGGAGACAGTCAAATCAGATTCAAGACGCCCCGAGGCTCCGGCTTCGATAGCAAGTGGGGTCTGTCCATAGCCAAAGGCACGGTAGAGTCAAGACGCCCCAAGGTCTCGGCCTTGAAAGCTAGTGGGCTCTATCCGTAGCCAGAGAGAAAGGTCAGAACCCGATCCTCATAGGTGACGAGACTGACGTGTAGGCAAGAGATCATCAGGGAAAGGTCAGAACCTGATCCTCGAAGGTGACGGGACTGGCATGTAGGCAAGAGATCGTCAAAGAAAGGTCGGAACCTGATCCCTGTAAGTGACGGAACTGACACGTCGGTAAGAGTTCGGTGTGTAATCAAGTAAAATCACAATAGGCCTCGGTTAAGGCTGGTTCAAAGTAGCTACAGACATATGAAACTTTAAACGGTAACGGTAAGGTTAGGGACCAAGTAGTTTAGCACCCTGGCCTGGGAGTACAGGTGGTGGTTAGACTGCAATCCCTTTTAAAGGTAGGGGCAATCTCAGTGTAATAAGGATAGCTTTAGCAATTAAACCTTTAATGCGCATTTACTTCTGTCTTTAAGACCTGCTGCAGCATAACAGCAAAACAGTGTAATCCTGTGATCATTTTAACTGTCAAAGTTTGTTTACTGAATATTTCTTCAAAGAGCTTAAAGAGCTTAAGGCTCATTGTCACCATGGTGATCAATAATAAATATATTCTATTCATAACTTTCCTGATTCCTTTGATACTTCTCCTGTCACTATTAACCCCCTGTGCCCCTCTCTTGCTCTCACTATTTCCCCTATGGGAACAGCTGTCAGTTCCCTTAATGTTAGTCTGGGTTACCGGCTGGATCGGTTCAACCCTCTATTGTGTATTCCTCCTGACCTCTGTTATATCTACGAAGGCCTCCACTCAGTCACCTGATAAAAATAGGGCTATTATACCTATGGCCAAAAGAACCTTCGTCCCCTCACAACTCCCGATGAGCAACACCGCGGGGGTGGACGTTAAACAAGGTAGCTGTGAGGATTTATCATCAGGGAAGAAGGTCCCTGCCTGCAACTTCCGGTACAGGCCCGTGTTCCGGAAAATGCGAGCATCACGCACCTTACCCAACCACCCCGCATTTATGTCCATGAAACGCCCCCTGTGATCCACTAGTGCCTGAAGTACCATGGAGAAGTAGCCCTTCCTATTAATATACTCAGTCTCAAGATTCTCCGGAGCGAGAATAGGGATGTGCGTGATGTCTATTGCCCCTCCACAGTTCGGGAATCCCATGGCCGCGAATCCATCGATGATCTCCCGCACGTTGCCCAACGTCACTGTCCTCCGGAGAAGAACATGATTAATGGCTCTGCACACTTGTGAAAGTGCTAACCCGACGGTTTGCCAACTCCAAACTGATTCGTGACCAAGCAGTAGCAGTCTGGAGTCACCATTTTCCACAGCGCGATTGCGACACGCTTCTCCACGGTGAGGGCGGCTCTCATTTTGGTGTCCTTGCGTCGCAGGGCAGGGGCTAGCTCCTCACACAGTTCCATGAATGTGGCTTTCCGCATTCAAAAGTTCTGTAGCCACTGGTCATCATCCCACACCTGCAAAACGATGCGGTCCCACCACTTGGTGCTTGTCTCTCTTGACCAGAACCGGCGGTGCACCGTGTGCATATGCTCTGTGAAGGAGCTCAGCAATGTGGTGCTGTTGTTTTGCATGGCAGTCAGCAGCCCAGGGTCATCCAAATCCTGGTCTGATTCAGAGCTGAACTCATACTGTGCCACCAGCCAAGATGTATTCATGATGCTGAAGGCGACAGTCAAGATCAGACCTGGATCCATGTTGCTGCCAAAGGACTTCCAGGAAGCAATGCGCTACTGTTGAAAATGGGCGCGAGTTGCTAGTAGCAACTCTCGTGATGCAAGGGGAACAGAATGCACCATGGGAAACCAAGACTTTACCCATGGTGCTCAGCGCTACTCTCCTTCTACCCAGGAATCTTAGCGCCAAATCAGGATGGATGGAACTGTGGGTTAGGTTCCCACAATTCAATTGGGTTTCTTGTGAAATCGCGAATTGCTGGGGGGGGGCTCTGTTCCGTCACAAGTGGCAGAGTGTGTACACGATCCTGCGCTACAAAAACCACGTGACTTTTAAAGTGCAACAGGCTTGTTGCGCGATTATTCCTGTAGTGTGTACATTGCCTTAAGGAACTGCTTAAATCAACTTAATGAAAACCCGGTGTAGATATAGCTTAATTTAAGTCGATTTAAGCTTCCTTAAATCAGCTTAAATTGCCAATATAGACATAGCCTTAAAGACTAACAGATTTATTTATCGCATGAGCTTTTGTGGGAGAAAATCCCACTTCATCAGGTGCTTTGAAGATGGGAAATTTACAGAATGGGAGGAAATTAAATGCAGGGAAGTTTATGACATAGGATCAGATGAGGTTGTAACAAGTATGTATGTGACAAGTAAAGTTAATCTGGAAGGAGGTATGAAAAACATGCAAAGGAAAAACCCAGGTCAACCAAGTAGAAATATCTTAAGGCTTTAGAATATAAAATCTGTCACAATCTAGGGCCAAAGTACTTATGTCATCACTGCTTGCTCTTTCTTCCTCCATGGCAGTCAGGGTTAGTCTATTTTCAGTCTCCAAGAAACAGGAAGCTATAAGAAGGGCCTTCATTGACTGCCTTAAGAAACAGCAAATCCCATTTACTTAGTCAGACTATAGTTGACCAGTTTTAGGAGCCCTTCCCTTATAGATGTGTTTGTTCATTTTTTTTTCTTTCCTGTTTGCCTTCCTTACTCCCTGCCCTGAAACTTTTGTGGTAACTAATAACTGAATTCTTTAAGAACTATAGGCTTTCTGTCTGTGTAAGATTCCTGGAGTGAAATCCTGCCCTCAATTAAGTGAATGGCAAAACTTTCATTGACTTAAATGAGAACAGATTTTTACCCTGAATTCTCTGACCCCGTATTGGAGCTGTTTAGATTGTTTAACGTATAGTATGCATGTGTTAAAGAAAGAAAGAGTTCAGTATTCACAGAGATGCAATTTAAGATGGAGTCCTACCAGCCAATGTCTTTCCATTATTTTTACATTTTATTTGCTTTCTATATACATCAAGCATGGTTTTGAGAAATAATTTCAGTTTTGCATAGGATTTTTTTTCCAATAATCCCACTTCTTGTACATATAATTATACACATAAAATATATATACATATATACAGATGTTTTAAGTTTATTTCTGAAATGTGAAAAGTGTCAGTATTTTATATTTAAGTGAGAAAAAGGATTATGTTTGTGAAAAGTCAAACTTGTCACTTAGCAGTGCTTAAAGAGGCACATTTGATCAAATAATTAAGCAGTAGTGAGATTTGAGAAAACTAATTCCCTTAGCTCAATTTAAAATGCAAGAGCTTCTCTGTTATTTCATTAAAAAATAAAATATAAACTAAAATAAATAAACAAAAAATAAAATATTGTATCAGCAACCAGGAGAGTTTGTTTGAGCCTAAGTAGCCATATTTATAAGTAACCCTATTTAAGGCTTTTAATTATAAATTATAATCTAATCATAGTTCAGTGGTGTCATACTGAGGCTAAATGAGACATATTTAAAGACATTGACCTATTGAGGAGATATTTGCCAGAAATACTTAAGGGTGATTGTAATGCACTAAAGTAACAAAGATACATTTTACATTACATGCGCACATGACTCTTGACACAATTAACTGCTGCCTTGCAAAGTTTGTAAGTTATAAGATACCTGAAGCTACACAGTTTCCATACATTCAGTTGATTACAGGTCAGAACTTTCTTTTAATACTCACATAACTTGTAATCCTCTGCCTCCACACTCCATGGGTTACACTCGCAGTTATTTCCTCTATATTTTAATTTACTGTATTACTTCAAGGGCCAATCTCAAAAGCAGCATAAATGGTTGTCGGAGTTACACATCAGCAGCCTATAGTAAGTTAGTGCAATTTACACAGCACAAACCAGAACTTCAGTTGCTGTAAATCACCATAACTCTGTTGAAATCAAGCACTGCTAAGTGACAAGTTTGAATTTTCACAAATATCATCCTTTTTCTCACTTAAATATAAAACACTGACATTTTTCACATTTTAGAAATAGACATAAAAGCAGGAATGGCAAACACTACAAGAGTATATGAAAGTAGAAAATATAATAAAGTGAGCTGTTATTGTATTTTACACCTTTTTACTGTTGCTTCCTTTTCCTTCTAAAACTGTGCCTTGTTGACTCTCAGGGTACGTCCACACTGGAGCCTTAGGTCAACGTAAGGATGGTTAAGTCAACCTACAGACTACTGTGTCCATATTCAGTGTTCATTAAGTCAACTTAAGTGCTTCCTTAAGTTGACTTAATAACACCACCTCTGAAGGTCTACTAAAGGCTTAAGTCGACTTAAGCCAGTGTAGACGGGGGATAGCCCTTAAGTCAATCCAATATTAATATGCTAATTAATCAATTTACCAATTAAATTAATCACTGATTAATTAATTAATAGCTAAATAATTTGATATTAATTTACTATGGGTCAGGCTGGGGAGAAGAAAAATATCTGTGGCCATATTGGAGCAGCTGGGTTTTTTTCTTATCTTTTTGAAAGCAGTTTACTTGTTTTGATCTCCATAGCCATGAAGTATTGGGCCTTACTTGTTGATTCAATGGTTTTGTCACTGAAAAAAGGTCTTGTGGGTATCAACCAACATAATTTACCATTACATGTCTCAGTTCTGGTAGATTTGTTGGTGTAGTCACTGCTATAATTGCTTTTATTTTCCCAGGGCTGGGACTTCTTTGTTTATTATCTGTAACAAAAAATCAATGTGGCGCTGGCAATTAACACACTTTTCTTTACTTACCTTGAAACCAAACTCATTGATTCAGGTCAGACCTTCTGTCCTTGTTTTGTTATATTCTTCCACTGATGATCAAAGTACTAAGATGCCATCCATAACATGAACAATGCTATTTACTTTCATAAGCAACTCTGGCTCCTTTCTTTAGAAAATTTTAGGAGTGCTGGTATTCTCAAAAAAAAAAAAAAAAAAAAAAAAACCTGAGAGCAAATCTCCCAAATGGTACACTGAATGTGGTCAGTGTCTCCATCCTGACCCATAATAAATTAGCTAGTTAATTAATTAATCAATCAGTAATTTAATTTAATTGGTTGATTGGTTGACTGACTGACTGATTGCTTGCTTGCTTGCTTGATATTGGAGGCCAATTAGATTGACTTAAGGGCTGCCCCTCGTCTACACTGGCTTAAGGTGGCATAATGAGGTTGACTTAAGCTTTAAGTCAACCTTCAGAGGTGGTGTAATTAAATCAACTTAAGGAAGCTCTTAAGTCAACTTAATAAATGCCCAATGTGAATGCAGGGTTCTTTAGGTTGACTTAACCCTCCTTAGGGTCCTATGGGTACATCTACACTGGAGGCTTTGTTTAGTCAACTTAAAGTTGACCTTGTTAAGTCAACTTAGAGATTCAACACTGAAAAATCCAGTTGACTGCCAGCATCCATACTAGCACGAGCTAGGTCGACGGAGGAGTGGTGCATTTCCGGTAGTTGTCCTACATTGCACCAGGGCCTGGAGGCCGGTTAGGTTGACTTAAAGGTACTCCCCATCTATACTGGCTTAAGTCAACTTAATAAGGTCGACTTAAGCCTTAAGTCAACCTTCAGAGGTGGTGTTATTAAGTTGACTTAAGAAAGTGCACAAGTCCACTTAATAAGCACCCAGTGTGTACGCAGCGGTCTGTAGGTCGACTTAGGCATCCTTAAGTCAACCTAAGGCTCCAGTGTAGACGTACCCATGGATACTAACAATCATGGACTGACAAAAGACACTGGATTTATGGCTTCTTACAACCATCTGTAACCTGTTAACTCGGTCTTCTTGTCCTAGAACTACAGAGGGGTTATTGATCTACTCTATCTTGAATAGTCTCTTATAATAAGTGCTAATTACTTATGATAAATTATCTATTCCACCTTGCATATTGCTGTGATACTGGGAGTACCTTTCCCAGCCATGAAGAAGAGCTCTGTTGGGCTCAAAAGCTTGTCTCTCTCACCAACAGAAATAAAAAAAATATTATCTCATCAACCTTTCCTCTCTACATGAATCCTTGGCTTTTTGATAAAAATCTGCAGTTTCTACTTTTTTGTCTTCAGACACCCGTCATGTTAGTCACACAGCAACAAAGGCAAAATGGGCACCAACCACAACAACTTTCTTGTTAAAAAAAAAATGTAGACTGCGTTCAGCATTCAGTAAAGATGTTTTATGGTATTCTTGGCACAGTGCTACCTAGTGATAAAACATTATCAAGCAACTTAAGGTTTTCTTCGCAGAAGAAGCATTCTTTCCAACCACAAACTACAACTTTTGTAGAAGGGAAGATTTTACGTAGAAGGAAAATTATTGGAGTATTCAATATTCAAATATTCAAATAATCCACATTCCTCTGATTTACCTGCAGTTTGATCAATGCCTTCTGTAGTCTCCATTGGTACATCCACACTGGAGCCTGAGGCCAACTAAGGAAGGTTAAGTGGACCTACAGACTCCTGCGTCCACACTGGGCACTTATTAGGTTGACTTAAACACTTCCTTAAGTTGACTTAATAACACCACCCCTTAAGGTCAACCTAAGGTTTAAATTGACCTTATTAAGTTGACTTAAACCAGTGTGGATGGAGAGTGCCCTTAAGTCTAACTAATTGGCCTTGAGGCCCCCTCACAAAGTTTCTGGCCACTCTTCCATTGACGTAGCCCCGGTCAGTGTGGACACAGAACTGGGGACTCTATAAGTCGACTTAACAATGTCGACTTTAGGTCAACTTAAAATCGACCTTGGTTAAGTCAACTTAAGAGAGCCTCCAGTGTAGATATACCCCATTATAGTGATTTTTAGTTTTGCCCTGGATAGAGTCACATACAAGAAAACAAAAATAGAATCCAATCCAGCTGTGCTTCAAAATTTCTGTTATCAAGTTTTGTTTTCGATATATTAAAAATCTGCTGTCTTTCTCAGCAGATAGTGTAGTCAGTCATTAGACAGGCCATGTAATTCTACTATATATCTTTAAAACTGATAAACCACCTTAAGACTTGATAATCTACTATGTTCCATTCCATTCCTCAGCATCCAGTTCCAAAAGAAAATATTGAAGTATACATTGTTGGTTCCATATTTGATTTTGAAATCTGTTTTCCTTACTAATTTTGTTCTGTAATTGATTATTGATAATTTTCTGTGATCCCATGTTGGGATAGCTGGATGCATTTCATGAAGGGAACAAATATATGACATTATGATCTTTCTTGAAGGATTAGATATTATGGAGACATTTCCACTGACTTCAATTAACTTTAAATCAGGTCCTGAAGAAATGCTGTCACTGGGGTTTTGTTTGATTAGTTCTTTTTGGGGTTTTGTTTTATTTTTTAGAAGTTTTCAGTTTCTTGAGATCTGTGAAATCCTTCTTATCAAAAAGATCTCCAATCTCTGACTTCCAACAAAAGTCTCGAAGAAGCTGTTTCCTGAAAATGGTAACTACTTTTAAGACAATTAGACAAAAGATTTTCCTTGTGAGAATAGATCAAAGGGTGCATCTACACTTGTAAATTAAGTTGACTTAAGCGAGCTTAAGTCGACTTAATTTACTCTGCATCTACACTACACTTTCCTTAAGTCAAGTTAAGCAAGCTGCTTAAGTCGACTTAATGAAAATTAAGTTGACTTTATTAAACCCCATTTTAAGACGACTTTTGACTTAAGTCGACTTTCTAAAGTCAACTTAAGTCAGTGTAGACCTGGAGTATCCCTAAGTCGACTCTAAGTCAATTTAGGGCTGTCCAGGAATCCCCCACTGCCCTCTCTGCCGGCGGGAAGTGGCACAGGGAAAGCCTGGCATGTCCCCCCACAGGGCAGGGCAAAGCCCTGCCCACCCTGCCCCTATGCCCTGCCAGGGTCCCTGTCCCCCTTTGCCCCATTGTAGCCAGGTACAATGGGGCAAATGTTGAGCCCCCTGGCACTTGGCAAGGGGTGCCCCCCTGCCTCCGTGGACCTGTCCCAGGTCCACCTAGCCCCTAGAAGTTGACCTAGGCATCCAGTGTGGACACTCTAGGTCGACTTTGTAGGGTCCCCCCTAAGTCGACTTAAAATTTAGGTGTGGACATGCTAAGTCGACCTAAATTAACAAGTGTAGACATAGCCAAAGAAGGTAAAAAGAGGAAAAATAAGTACCAACACATGGAGAATCATAAATGAAGAACAAAGTATTGTAAATTGTTTTAAACATGATTACTACTGCATGTTCATCTATTTAAATATGCAAACAAGCAAGGAATGCTAACCTTGGCAAATTAGCTCTAGCCAAAAGACTGAAGACATTAATGTATATTAAGTTGTGGCATAGACATAATAATTAGTTTTCAGTTTATGCTCATTATGTTTACCCTCTGAATTTGTAAAGACAGCAGCTCTTTTGTTGGGATATGAGAGACAGAAGCTTCTGTTTTGGAGACTGACCTATTTATCTGTGAGTGTATAAATAGAGAACATAATTTTCCTCTACATTAAAGGAAAGTAGAAACAACATAGTCGATAGTGTAAAATTGATGGTAAGTTGGTATAATGATAGGACAATCAGACCACCTGTCTTTCTGGATTTTATACAGAAAGTTTCATCCCCCCCACCTCTGAGTAGCGTGAAGGCACTCTTACCAATTTATTAAGTGACTTAAAAATAGGGAAGACATATGATGTGTTAGTATATTTCATTTTAAACTAATCTCTGGAAAACTTCTTATTTCATTCTTTAATACCCAAAGTTTATATAATATTTTCTACTAACTGAAATATGTATCTCTGTCAGGTAGCTTCTCTCGAGCTTGTCTATGCAGTGAAATAATGCAGGGTATTGGTGGGGGGGTTGTGATTTCTAAAAGGTGCACTGAAAAAGGGCATTCTGGTTGCTGCTTTTAGCCATTTTCTGGCCTTTGCAGTAACTAGATAAACTGAGAGGGGTGGGGAGGGAGGGGGAAGAAGGCAATGAGCCTCTATGTGAGCCTTGCGCTATGTGGTATCACTCTGAATATGCTGGGGTGAATGTCTGTAAAATATAAGAAATCTGGATCGATTGTAGGGTAAAATGTATCTAATCAACTAACAACTTAAAACTGCTTTCTTAACACTACTCTTCTTTTTGTTTTGTTTTGTTTTGTTTTGTTTTGTTTTGTTTTGTTAGGTGTCCCTATAACTCCTGCTTCTGTCCAGTGATTGATTTGTTTGGTCAACTATGTAACGTTAATTTGATTGACGTGTCTCTATAACTTTTGGGTTTAAGAGAGAGATCACTTATGGTGCGTCTACTTCTGGGGCAATTATAAAATTTTGGGGTACTTTAATACCTATTGTATTTCTATGTGCTTAAAACTAACGTGGAACTTTCAGTGAAATGATTTTGATAGAAATTGCTGGAAACAATAAAATAAAACTCTAAGTTAAAAGCACTTGCTTTTACTGTCTTTGTCAGCCATGTAATAGGTGGCTATACTGTATTTCTTTTGGTTTATGTCCAGATACAGACTCACATAGACTAAAAGTACTTGGTGAAGTAACCCTGGGTAACACATACTGGGCTGCCCATTACTGATCTGTGTAAACCTTTCATTGCACATTAATGGAGGGGTGTAGGAATCAGCATTGCATGAAGTGCACAAAAAAAACATTGATGTTCACAGTAGGATCTACATAGACAACACATTAGTATGCTTTAGAAATCACTACCCTATATAGTGCATTACTCCACCCTGTATAATCTGAATCAGACTCCATTTACTTAGAACTTGAGATTTGCTAGTTTCTTAGAATATTTCTAGAATGTTTTAGATTTTTTTAATAAAATTATTTTTAGGAACTGTCATATGATCAGAGTTCACTTTATAATTATAGGGAAGAAGGGAGAAGTGGGATCATCAGAATCATCCAGAATAATTAATAAACAAAATAGAATGAGCAGTACATGTACCAGCCATAAGCAAGTATGTTGAATCCACTTATTCCAGTTCCTCTCCACCCTACACATGCTTTCTTTTATATTTTAAGCTTCTTTGAATCATGTCTTATGTGTTTATATAGTGCTTAGCACACTGTGTGCACCACCATTATATGCTTTAAAGAGCCTACGATTCCTGGGAGCAAATCATTGCCTGGTACCAATCAGGGTAGCTTTATTGAAGGTACTGGACCTATGTCAAATCATACATCTGTCCCATTTCATAATCCTCTACTGTAAGCAGTACAAGTTTGCTAATGAATGGAAGAAAAAGAACTTTAGGACACGTTCTTTCGCTCTTCTGACAATATATAGTCCTTTAGGCCAAGTCAGGAATTGCTGCATATTTATTCACAGCACTATAGTTCTTTATATGGTTTTGTTTCACTTACATTATACTATTATTTTGCTCTTCACATATGACTAAATTATACTATGTTCTCTGTACTCAAATTCCATTCGATGTCAGTGAAAAATTCCCACATTAAGTATAAGAGCTTTCCTTTTATCTATTTACCCTTATTTAAACTTCTTCTCTTCTACATCAGTTTTTGTCATTTCTGTTAATTTTTTGTTCTTCTGCTATATATTTTTTTGTTCTTCTAAAGAGCATAATATATATTAGTATAGTTTAACAAAACTATCTCATGTCAAAAGCCAACACAGTTAGTCTGCACTAGAATGCTTTTCTTATGCCCTGATTTCTCATTCAATTCCTCCAGCAAGGACTGGCGGGGGGAGGAGGGGGAGAGGGAGAGGTGGCAGAGTCTTTTCCCATCCAGAATGTCAAAAAAATCATTATATAATTAATTTGTTTTTAGTAATTATGTTTCTCTCTATACATACACAATTGTACCCAGACAAAAGAGACTGAGATCTTCTAATAAATTAATATAACATGAATAATAGCTGCAGTTTAAAATGCATATTTATAATGAAAAAGGCATTATTGTATTACATTAGAACTAGTCTTTTGATTGACAAGTAAAACTAAAACTTAAGGGAGCTTAGTGTCTGTGTGGAACAAATTGTGGCTATACATCCAAACTATACAATTTTTAAGCTTGCCTGGAAGTAAATCAAAGAGCCAAAAGACATTCCTGGTTTTAAGGTGGCCATTCTCTGACCCTCTTATCCATTAGCTGGCAGAGGTACTCTCCACTTTCAGCTGTGAACAATTTATATACATTTTTATATACAGTTTAAAGGCTGCTGCCCTTCACTTCATAACTAGGTTGATTTCAGTGATTGGTGAAGTGATCTATGTATATCTAGTTTGTAATCAAAATGTAAATGCTATTTTGAGCTTGGAAACTTTGAGGTAAGATGCTATATAAATTACAGCCATCTATAATTTTTCAATATTTTCCACTTTTCATATTTCAAGGAAGAATTTTTCAAAAGTAATAAAAACCATTCTTAAAATATTTCTTATAGGTAATTGGTAGATGTCCAATTATTTGAACTGTACCTTAAAAATGGTTATTTGAGTAATCACAATGTAATGTTGGTCTTTCTCAGTTTATATGAGTTGTGATGCTAATAATTTAGTTAAAAAACACTATTTTCTTTTCCAAACATTTGGACAATTAACCCTATTTTTAGTCACAAACTCAGGTAATAATGGTTAATTATGATTATTAGTAAGGATTATGCTGAATTTCTACACTAGGAAAATAGGGAGTGCTTATTGGTACTCACACTTGTGATTTTACCTGGTTCATCTTACTTTGGCATTAAAGTAATATATTGGTGAAATTTTGATTGATGTATAACTGTACAAGCCAGTTAAGTCAATATGTGACACAAGATATGAATCAAGGTTAAAAACTGATACTCTGTTAGCAAAGAAATAAAATTGGGGGTGTGGGGATATGCCAGAGGGGGAGAGGGGATGATAGTGCCAGATTCACAGAGGTTCATATGGCTTCTTCACTTATATCATGAGAGGTTCCAGGCAGGCTTGTACCCCAGGGGAAGGCAGGTTTCAGCTGTCCATTGCTATATCCACAAATAAGGTGCAACCAGAGAACTCTATCTACATTTACTAAAGTTAGTTCGAGTTAGTTAATTCAAACTAACTAATTCAAACTAATTTTAGTTAGTTAGAATTAACTTAATTCGAACTAGCAAATTTTAGTTCGAACTAAGTAAGTGCCATGCATGTCACTTGCTTAGTTCGAATTAGTCAATTGCATTAAGGTCAATGTGCTGGTTAGTTCGAACTAAGGGCTTAATTCAAACTAACATGGCCACATTGGGTTAATTCGAACTAACTAGTTTGAATTAACTGTTAGTTCAAAAAGTATAAGCAAATTTATTAGTTCGAATGAAGGAAGCCCTTAATTCAAACTAATGAAAGCCTAGTGTAGCCAAGGCTTAAGTTAGTTCGAATTAAGCTTCCTTAATTCGAACTAACTTGCCAGTGTAGACATAGTCTAGGAAAGGATTGTGACTCCTGTTGGAAGTAGTCCATATATAGCTATATTTCTTCCCACTGTTTTCCTGCCTGCATTTTGTAGACATAATAAACAGATAGTCTGGCCCTGCTGTCTTTGAAGTCTTTAACAAAACTTCCCTTAATTGTAATAGGAATAGGATATAGTGTACAGACAGAAACAGAGAGAAACCTTTATGTTTTAACAAAAGTGACAGTTGCATGGTCTTTTGAATGTTTATGAAACCCAAGTTCACAATACTAGCATGCAAATGAAAGGTAAGATGTTTGTAGTTCATTGTTTTCCATTTTAGCAGCTCAAAAAAAAGCTTACACATTTTTATGACATCAATTACTTTTCCTTGTCTTAGTGTAGCAAAAATGCATCTAAATTTAATGACCAGGGTGGAAATATTCTGTTAGTGCTATTACAGACTAAACAGAAAATAGTTCTTAATCCACACCTCAACAAATCAATAAACTGCATATGATGTGCTCATGTGTGGAATACTTGCAGCAACATGAGCTCTTTTCATTTCTTCGTTAGGTATATGCATCATGAATCTAATAATAGCAAGCAAGGCATTCTGGCAAATATAACTTAATAAGGTAGCACTGACTTTCAACCATACTTCCTTTGTGCATATCCGTTTCTTAATTTTTTCCCTTTTAAAGAGAACTGGTGCATTTGATATGTTTCCAAAGGTCAGTGACTAAAAAACCCAAAGCTCTAGAGAATAAAATGTATTACATCTAATTTATGATGTCTTTGTGTTATAGAGAACAATTATATCACTCATCCTTAGTGTCTTTTATCTTTTATGTAGTCCTTCATCCGTCTGATGATAGTCAGAAGTCCAAATTTCACCCACTGTGTACTGAGGAGAAATTTTAATCTTATTAAAATACCATCTTGTTAGTGCAGACATTGAAGCTACTGTATGGATTAAAGTACAGAAACAGAAATACAGCAAAAACATCCTAGATAAATAGTGATATGCAGTGTTTTAATAGATTCAATTAATGCCTGAAAGGACCAGTTAATAGCTCTGTTTGAACTAGATATTATGTATCTCTTACGAATAGCATAAGGATAATTGTCATTTAGTCAATCTCTTATTTGTGAGTAGAACTTCAGAGTTATGAACACCAGAATTCTGAACTTACAGGTTCACCACTGTCTGTAACTGGAAGTACACAATCAGGCAGCAGCAGAGAAAATAAAATAAAAAGCAAATGAAGCACAATGCCATGTTAAATGTAAACTACTACTACAAAAGGTGGGGGAGTTAAAATACTTGGCAAGTAAAGGAAACTGCTTCTGTGCTTGTTTTATTTAAATTAAGGTGGTTGAAAAGCATCATTTTTTTCTTCTGCATAATGAAATTTCAAAGCTGTATTAAGAGAATGTTCAGCTGTTGAAAGAGCAACCATAAGATTGTATTCAGAGTTATATTTCAGAGTTACAAACAGCATCCATTCCAGAGATGTTTGTAACTCTGAGGTTCTGCTATACCTTTTGTTCTGATTTGTTAGGCAGGCAAAACAATCGACATGAAAATTATATGTTACTGAGAAAGATTCTTTCCAGATAATTTGAAACACACTTGCTGGACAAAAATGGTCGCAGGTATTTCATTGTCTGTATGTTCTAGGCCACATGGAATGGGAAAAGTAGCTAAGGGAAGTCAAAGATCCATGAAAAAGTTTTTCACCCTCTAACTCCTTTTGAATTATAAACTATTCTTGACAATTTAAGAATGCTAAAAAGATATCAAGCTACATGGTGAATAAACCCAGAGTATTTTTCAAGGAGAATCTCAGGATTAAAATATCCTTATTGGTAGGGCCAAATTTTCAGAAGGACGTGGCTTTTCTTTTCCTTTCCCAATTTACTTCCACATTTAATTCCATAGTTGAATTGCAGGTTCCACTTGAATAGTTAAAGGCTCAATAATCTGATTAGTAACCCAATTAATTTTTCTGGTGTAAAATGTGTCATTACATATTAAACTCCCTGAAAACACTTTGTATTTTTTAAAATGAACCTCAAGATATATAAACTATCCATATCATGTCTTTCCTCTTTATATATGATTCTATGAGTTAGAATGCTTGCTATGCCATTGTAATTCACTCTGATTTTGGAGCTGATAGTTTTAGGCTGAAAAACACAAAACACTCTAAGGTAACTCTTGTTAAGTATAATGCCAAAGAAGTCATAGTGTGCTTTTTTTTTCTAGAGCTCCCACGTGCGTGTGCGCACACACACACAGACAGAGGTCAATTTCACCATTTCCCTCACTTGTGGCTAAACATGTTTACAGGAAGGTAAGAGCAAAAAATCATTAAACATTCTTAGACAATAAGATCACTGCCCTAAAGGCCATAAAGTTCAAAAAGAAACTCAGCTCTACTAATATATCATGATGTTTCATTTAAGTACAATACTCATGCTTATCTATTTACTCTTCTCTATTGTGTTCTTTTCACTACAATTATATAAACTTACAATTTCACCTTCACACTCACATCTCATTTACAATGAGTGTTATAAATCACATTAAAATGACTCTTCAATACACCACTTTGTTTACTGGAAGGGGCAAGGTGCAGTACTCTCAGACATTCAGCCATTTAAAATAAGTTGAACATTAATAATCTAATTTAGATCTGCAATATACAAAACATTGAGAAGAAGAAAAAATTATCAGAGGAAAAGGTAAATTTCAGTGACATACCCAAAAAGATGAGAGAGTTTCAATTTAAACCAATTTCAGGCAATATTATTCCCACTAAACAAGCCACTCGTGTCACAAAGTATAATGCCAATCAAGTCAGTAGTGTGCTGGTTATCTAAAAGATCACAAAAATACATCTTTTTCACCATCTGGCTTACATGTAGTTAGACCAATTTGAATGGAATTGGCAGTCCTGTAACACTTCTATGGGGAAAGCATAAGAGGGAGTGTCTTCTATGTGGTCAGATTTCACTGTTATAGGTAGATCTAGCAGAATTTTTTTTTTTTTAAAAGTTTGATAGATAATTTCTCTATTTATTTTTAAAATATTTTATATTTGCATCACTTTAGTTTTTCACAGCTGTGCAAAGTTATGGGCTGTAAGGATTTTTACCATTTAAATTTTCACAGTTGAGGGAAATTATATGGGGGAATCATTTAATAAGGAGAGGTCAGTCAATAATTAATGACAGGAGAGGCTGAGATTTAAAAATTTAGCCTTAGTTTTGGCCTTAAGTTATAACCGTTAACATAAACACAACACAAACACAAACAAAACACAAATTATCTACTTCTCAGGTCAAAATATACAAAGTAAATATCCTTAAATCAAATATTAAAAAGTTCTCAAGCAACTATTTTCTTACTTTGCCTAACTGTAAATTTCATTTATTACAAAATATTTTTGTTGGCTTGTTCATATATGGTGAAATCAGCATTTACTGATATTTACCATTAAAATCTGATCCCTCTAACCCAAATTATAGGACTCTTAAAAATGGACTTCAGTACTAAGCAAATTGGATGAAACTATAATTATCAGATATATAGATAAACACAGTATGTTGGGAAAGTGTCAACATGGTTTTTGTAAAGAGAAATTTTGCCACACCAATGTATTAGGATTCTTTAACAGTATCAATCTATGTGTGCACAAGGATGATACACTGGATACAGTGTACTTGGACTTTCAGAAAGCCTTTGGCAATATCTCTTACTGTTAAGAAAGTAACTGTTAAGAAAATTAAGCAGTCATGGGGTAAGAGGGAAGGTCCTCTCATGTATGAGTAACTGGTTAAAAGACAGGATGGAAAGTGTAAGAATAAATGGTCAGTTTTTACAATGAAGAGAGATAAATAGCAGGATCCCCTGGATCTGCACTGGGACCTGTGTGGTTCAAGATATATATAAAATTATCTGGAAAGCCTTAGTTTAAATCTTAAAATTATCTGGAAAACGGGGTAAAGAGTGAGGTGGCAAAATTTGTATATGATAAAAATTGATCACACATACCATCTGCATTATGCATGCTATTATAGGAACCGAGGGATACCAAAACCTCCTTCATAATGTATATCTCTAGTGACTTATTGAATAATAAGAAGATTTTGCTGCAACACTGTTAAAAAAACCAAACAGCTATTGCCTTTTTTAACACATATCCGGTGCCGCAGTTTTTCTCTGCGTCTTTGTAAAAATACAGATATTAGATGTTTTCAGAAACCTAACAGCACACCTGTAACACACCATATGTGCACACAGTCTAACATCTTTGATACATAGAAGATTCACTTTCAGAAATAAAATGGTACTGACTGGATTGCGCAACAGTTATTCACATTGGGGAGTGCTTGTTGCCTGGTCGTACTGGAAGAAAGACAGCAGGCAATGGTACAGATGTGGCTTAATTAGGCTGCACCTTTATTCCCCTAAAATATCTTGAATACCCAGAAACACATTGTACAGTGAGGGTCATCAATGTTTTCTTACCCATTTACACATATTCAGCAGGATTGATCTAGGTCTTCCCCCTTACCACATCAATTCCAGCCAGCCCATTTACTTACTATGCCTTTTTGTAACCAATCATAAAGACTCTTTCTGGGCATACAGCCTGGCTTGGTAAAATACTCCAAAATCACCTCAGTGCATCTGAGTAAATCTTTAAATCTGCCTCTATAATCCACTCTATCCTCCAAAAAAAAAAGTTTCCGCACTCCCAAAACCTCTTTCAACTTTTTATTAACTCTTATAAAAGAGTTGGGCTTTGATGTTCCCACAGTGGCAGCTGACAGATTAAAAGTAACCACCAAGAGGCCAAAACTCAGCATGAAAAGTTTAGATGAACAATAACGTTTGTAGCTGCCATAGCGTGACCTTGCTGTCTGCTCTAGCCTCAATAACCATTTCCAAAAGCTTCCTCAGCTTATCCTGGGGGAGTCTAGATATACCAACCTTCATATTTAACTTGATCCCCAGGTAGGTCAGCTTAGCAGAGGATCCTTCTGCTTTTTCATCTGTCAGAAGAACCTTCAACTTGTGAGACAGGACATAGCCAAAAGGTGGAACATAGCCAACAGGTTAGCACATTCCTCAGAGTCTTCCCTGCTTGCAAACAAGAATGCCTCTATTCTAAGTAATGTACCACTCTCTGAAAGCCAGATGACTGTGCCACTGCCCATTCCAGCATTGTGTATAGTTTCCTCAAATGCAAAAAGTAAGATGGAACATCCTGTCTACAGGGCTTTCTCAAAATACAGCTAAGACTCAAAATAGAAATTCAAAAGGTACAAATTGAAAAGATGCACGGGTTGCAACTGAAAAGTTTGACATCACATTTTGCTCACCATGCCCTGCGCCAGAAGTTCTAGCCCTGCACACTGCCTCATCAAAGGAGGACTAGTATATAGAGCATAATTCTGGGTCTATTTAATCATTAAATTAACTTCCCCATGGATATGAGAAGTGGTAAATCAAGTGAATCTTGCCAGCTGTCTTCTTAGTCACCAAGCCCAGGGACAAACCCATAGGTTCTTTGTAGGAAAATGATGAAATGCTCCTATACCTCCATTGTTTGCAATATGACTCAACCCAACTATGGACTTCAAATATTTAGACATTGCATGACTTCTTAGGCTCCATGTATATGCAGGCTTAAATCCTGATATAAATATACTTCATATCTGTCTTAATAATTCCAATGGAGTACCCTTAACATTTCAAATTTAATCAGTTGGAGATTTTTCCAGTATCCTCCCCTGTCCTGCCAGTTCCTCTGCCTCCCTTTTCTGTTCCATGATCTCTACTCCCTGTTCCAAATCTGAATGTGTGGAAAGGATGCCTGATTTCTCCTCCAAACCTTCCCCTAAAGCTATAACAGTGGCAAGTAGTTTCATTCCAGTTCCATGAGTTGGAGGCTGAATGTTGCTAGACAAATCCCAGTGCTAGATGGCTTCGTTGGAACTACCCAAGATAGAAATATCTCCCCTTCTTCAGTCACCTGAAAGAGAAATGCCATCCTACATAGCCTGGACATTCCTATTCTTGCTTGCCCTGTCCAGCTAAACCTTCTCCTCTTTTCTCTTCTGTCACCCAATACAGAGGAAAATCTCTTATGGAGATAAACAACCATATTTCTTCTGGCCAGCCAGCCAAAGACCTTAGTGCGTACCATTGCAGTGAGCAATGAGTAGACCCACTTAAGTTAATGAGAATGCTTATGCATGTAAGTACACATCAATATGAATAAGGATTGCACGGTCTGACCCTTCACTATGGGTATGTCTACACTTGCAACTTAAGTCGACTTAATAACTTCCCCTCTTTAGGGCAACTTAAGGCTTTAGTTGACCTTACTAAGTCAACTGATAGCCAGTGTGGACAGGGAATAGCACTAAATTGACCTTATTTAGTTGACTTAAAGCTGGTGTGTATGGCTATGTCTACTGTTAAGTCGACTTAACAAAGATCGACTTTAAGTCGACTTAAGTTGACATAAAGTGTAGGGCTATGTCTGCACTTGTAAAGTTAAGTCGACTCTGTTAAGTTGACTTAACAAGGTTGGCTTTAACTTGACTTAAAGTCAACCTTGTTAAGTCAACAGAGTGGCTACACTTTAAGTCAACCTTGTTAAGTCAACTTAACAGTAGACATAGCCATCCACACTGGCTTTAAGTTGACTTAATAAGGTCAACTTAGCGCTATTCCCCATTCATACTGGCTTTAATTCGACTTAAGAAGTCGACTTAAGGCTTAAGTTGACCTTCAGAGGTGGTGTTATTAAGTGAACTTAAGCTGTTATTAAGTGCTTAAATCGATTTAGTAAAAGCCCAATGTGGATGCAGCTTTGTGTAGGTCAACTTAAGCGTCCTTAAGTCGTCCTAAGTTGCCAGTGTAGATGCACCCTAGATGCTCTGTTAAGTTGACTTAATGAGGTCCTTGTTAAGTCGACTTAACAGAGTCAAGTTAGCTTAACAAGTGTAGACAGACCCTATGATGGCATCCTGTCCTCTTGAACCATTTGCATACCTTTCAAGTCCTTCTCTGAAAGGTCATACCAAAAAACAAAACAAAACAAACCCCAACAACAACAACAAAGAGAAACACAACTCCAATCTTCATTATGTTATGCTATTGTCTAAACCATTGAACACAGATGAGCACAGCTAAAAGATAAATTCTGCAAAGGACCATGTAGAATCAATAATATTGGAAACTGGCATGGATACAGCATGTATCACCAAGTATGCAGTAAAAAAGTCACTTGTGATCACCAATCTTGGGAGTAGTTACTTTAAACCAGTAATACAACAATATTGATCTCTTATTAGTAAAATAAATAAATAAATGAAGTAAAGCTAAATTTAATACAGTTTCAAAAGGCAGAATAAATGGAGACAAATAAAGTAGAAAGGTATCAAATTCTTGTTTAGAGGAATTTGATTCATATCAGATTACACTTTGCTAATTGAGGTACTCTTACATGTAGGAATAAGATACATAAAGCCATTCTTTATGTTTAATTTTTTTGGGGGTGGGGCAATAGCATACAGAGAAGAAATTAAAAATCAAACCCCCAAAACTTGATAGTATTTTAATTTATAAATGGAGGCCTACATACTACAATGATGGATGAACCATTAAATTTAGTAGATACAAGTCCATCTCTAACACTTATGACACTGGAGGACAAACTACGCAGCAAGATTATTTTTTGTACTATAATTCACTGCCATGTTATGAATTTGATCATATGTGCTTTGCTTACTATGCCCTATTGGCTATGACCTCGATCCTGCAAACATGTACATTTATATCTTTACTTACAAGAGTCTCTCCTTTCTAAATTATTAAAACAAACAAACAAACAAACAAACAAACATATTCTACCATCATCAGTCCTTTAAATTGCACCATGGCTTACATGTTTAAGACCAAATTTGGTGCTTAATTTTGAGTGCTAATTGTACAGACAGAATTCATTATAACATTTAGTTATCCAGCTACCCTCCAGACCGTGTTGGAAAAAATCAAATTTTAAATAATTTTAGCTTTGCCTTCCATTTTCCCCACTAGATGTAGATGCAAAATTATATCCACCAAACTGGAAATGATTTAAAAAAAAAACAAAAAACCGCCCATGTACAATCATGTACATTGAAGAAAACTCAAAACATCTTAATATATGTCAAGGGGAAAAAATCCATAGTAAATTAGCAAAATTTATAAACCATAAAGAAGTCAGAAATTTTGGTCAGGTAATAAGGTAATAAACTATATAAGCACCAATAGGAAGTGGCACTAATTCAGAGTAGCTTGGTAGGGGCCAATTCCAGTCCTCATCCCCCAGCACAGACAGGGGCAGTCCTTGCTTCATCCATCTCCCTCTTCTCCCATGGACCCAGAGTTTCCCTCAGTGAGGAAGTCCAACTTTTCTTACCCACACAGTGCATGGGACTGTGGTGCCAGGACTCAAGTGCATAGGGGATTTTACCATACAAGAATAGATTCTCAGTGTGCCCAGTCACAACACCATTTGGCTGGCCCACACCTCTGTCTAGAGCAATGAATGACCAGATCAAATAGTAATGGCATTACAACTCTGTGCATGTGGTTGCAATGTCACCCTCTGAAATCTGGGCTGATTATCTCTCTGTTTGTATACGAGGGCACTGGAGTCAAATTTCAGTGGCTTTGCAACCATGCAGCCATAGCAATGCTCCACACTGCTCCTGCAGGACCTTTCCTGATTTAATATGTGACAACAAATTAAAAGCAATTATACTATAGTTCCCCCTGGTTCTGCAGCCTATGGAACTTTGAACAAGGACATAGGGAATGTAAGGGCATTGCCTCCTCCCCCCCCCCCCATGGTAATTGGTATGACTGCCAATAGAAAAGCAGAAACATAGTTTTAGCTACTGTCTAGGACTGTTAAATAATGAGTCCAGTGACAGTTGCCTATAATTAATCTTTAAAGGGCTTCTCCAGTATTTAGTAGGTGCATTTAATTAATGATGTTTGCTTCATCTTATAATTACCTGCACTATGGGCCGTGATTTTGCAAAAAATTACATCTGGCTTTAGCACAACATAAGGTCATGCAAACTGATCATTAGGGCCTCAACAACAATTTATTTATGTATTTATTTTTGTGCTTAATCAGGCTCTATTGAAGAAATGTCTCAAAATGGAAGAGTGTTTATGATATATTTCTGCAGACAAATAGTGCTCATGAATAAATCTCAAATTTACTTTGATGCTTATTTTATAGATTTTAATCGCCCTAATATGTGTGCAAAAATATAGTGCCCTATTTATGGAACTATTCATTTTTTAAGCCCCAGAAAGATATTTCTCCTTAATATGCACTGTACTGATAATGACTTATTCTGGGAAAGGGACTGTATAAAGATAACAAAACAAAATTTTAAACAAGCTTCTTTCTATGTCTGGGAATTTCAGAATTATGGACAGGGCACAGAACTCATGCGCATGTCTAGAGCAGCCCATAGCTTCATCCCTTCCGAAGTGGGAGGAATGACACACACCAATATTGTGCAGTTCCACAGTACTCCACTAGTTCTGTATAAGCAGAGGAAGGAAAAGAATGAAAGAGAGGGAGGGCGAGGTGATGTAATCAGGTGACTGGAATGACTTATTTATGGTGAAAAAAAACAAAGTTCTTTGTTTTTTGCTCATTTTGTTAGAGACAAAGAGGTCCTGCTTCTATGACTTTATCAATGTTGCTTCTGAAAAAGGGTAAAGGACTTGGGGTATTTTTCCACATTTGCTATACTGTTCTCCCTCCATTTGTAACTGGGTAAATGAAAACTCTTTTCCTCTGGTTGAATCCTATTGCAGCTTTGCCAGTTGGAATACATATGTGAATCTGCGTAGCCTGCCTCCACTAGGCAAGAGCCTAATCAAGTTAGCTAGTGCAAAGGGACAAGTCTAGGTGGATGAATAAATTTCTCCTTTCAATATTGCTAGTACAGATTCTCACTCTTGGAATGCTTACTGCATAAAAGCCCTGAAACATCTACAAAGCTTTAATCCCCACCAGGATATTTGTAGATTTCATCTTGATCTATTGAACAATCTATACAAGGTTCTTCAAACAAACATTCATATCTTCCTAGGCCCTCACCCCTCTCCTATTCACTACCAATCTTTCCAGATATCAACGCAGGAAATCATATCTTCATCTGCTCCCTAAGGTTTCAAGTCATTGTCCATTTTCTTGTTTGTTCTCCCTAGTTAGGCACTGGTTTTCGTGTGAATAGTTGTTTATTTAGCACAGAAGTCATTAAAATTTGAAGTATTTTACATAAACAAGCATATTTTTAGGCAATCAGGTATTTCTCCACTATCATTCTCCAACTATCCATACTCACCACATTGAGCTATTTTGTTTTCAGCTGTAGAAGTATACCCCAGGGAAAAATCTGCATGGAAGGACTGCCCTTCTTGTGGAGGCAGTGAATCAGATTCTCATGTGACTTTTATCAGAGTAAAGTAAGACAAACCCACTGAAGCCAATTATGTAAAATCAGTTCAAGCAAGAGGAGAATCACACTCAGACCCACAGTCTTCATTGTTTCTGTGTGGAGTATTGGTCTACAGGATGTTCTAAATGGTCTAAAGTTCATCTTTGTCTGTCTTGTAAAAGGGGATAAATAACCTTTCAGATGAGGAACACCACCCATGACTTACTGAAGTCATATGACCACTTGCCTTGTTTGCAGGTCTTTGCTTAAAGACCCATACAAGTGATTTTGTTATACCTATTACAATTATGAAAAGCATAGTGAACTTGGTCACAGATGAATGTACACACAGCTATAAATTGAATTAAATTAATTTGCACAGCATTTTCTGGCATTCAATTACAATTGAAAGTCAATTGTCTCATTTGAGAACCACAGCTTGAACTTTTATACGTATTTTAAAGACAAATATATAAACACTGTTAGATAACATTTTCTAAACTGAGTGCACTACTTTATCTTCTAAATCCATGTTTAGACATCAACATAAAAGTGATCAGATTTTCAGAGTTGTTTTACAATCATTGACCTTTTGAAGTCAATGTGAACTATAAGTGCCTAGCACTTTTGTGGGGTAGGGGGAGGGGAAGACCAATTAGGTATTAAATATTATTTTAGGAGCTTAAATTTAGTCACCCAGTTTTCAAAATGTTTGCCTAAGTATTTAACAAAGAAACTCAAAATGTTTTTTTCCCCATCAGAATTATTGTTTAATTTACTTTTAATAGGATTACTAGCTACATTTATATAAAAAATGTTGGTACAAGTTGATAATTAAGTAGCAACTATAATTTTTTTAAGGTTAGAAAAATATAAAATGAAGTAATGGGCACTATAAAAGATTTATCTTTGACCTGGAGTGTGACTGGTGTTTCCAAGAGAGATAATGTACTAGCAAGACTGGCATTTAATTTTCAGAAGCAGTTAATGTGCAAAGTTCAAGTGAAATTGCATGTTGATTTTACTGATTTCATGGTTTTATACTGGATGCCAATGTACTTTTACATATGTATGAGTTCAGTATTCAGCAGTGTCAGCCTAGAAAAACACTTGAAATATAACTCAAAATATGCATACATAAAAAGCTGTTTATCTTACTATTATTATTAAATCTAGTTGTCACTTCTGTTAACGTATGTGTGTTAAATAAATATAGATAGAATTTGTATGCAATATGAGGTATAAAATGGAAAAATAAGTTTGCATTATTCAAGAGGCACACCTAAGTGGGTAAAAAGAAAAAAAAATCATTCATATTAAAATAATCTTTATATTATATAAAAGAAGCTTTAATTATACTACTTCAAAATTAATAACTTCTTTTTGTCCTGGTGAGTGTGTATTAAATGGCAACAAAGACAAGATTAAATGCAATTAGACAAAATCCTCATCTTGGATTTCATGCCACCCATTCTTTCTCTCTTTCTCTCTTTTTTGCCCACTCCTCCCCTCCAGGTTCCTTCTTTCTAGCTTTTTTTATTTTCACACAGGCAAGTTTAGGCTTATTCAGGGTTAGATTCTTACATGCAGCAGAAATATACTTGGAGATGCTGATGAGATGGAGGGAAAAGTAGCTTTAAGCTACTTTTTCATTTCCTTCTGTTTTGGAGCCAATTCATGACTGTTTTTGTCCTTTGTCCCCAGGGCTTCTCTAAGCTACATTCAGTTGCTCACACTCCAAGGAGATATTTCCTCCTTCACTGAAATATACCCTATGACAAGGGCAGAAATTAGACATGATATGAAGGTAATATATCAGCTACAAAGATTGGCTTATATAAAGGGGTGTTCAAGAAGCTATTTAAGAGTGCTCTCTAGTGTATTTTGCACCAATACATTGGCACAAAGCCACAAGCTACTTGGGAATCTTGTTCCAAAGGGGTAGCCGTGTTAGTCTATTGTAGAAAGACAACAGAGTCCTGTGGCACTTTTAAAGACTAACAGATTTATTAATCGCATGAGCTTTCGTGGGAATCTTGAGCATTGTAGGTCAAGCTTATGATGCAGTGTCACTCTCACATGGGCAGGAATTGGGTTAATAGAGCCTTAGGGAGGCTGTATAGGAAGCAGCAAAACAGAGGAAGTCAGTGAGGAGCAGCCAACGGGTGCTCTGACAAGCTCATATAAAAAGATCTTCAGGGCAGTGCAAACTCAGTTACTCCATGCAGCTCAAGAAAGAAGAACTGGGTGCCTTGCAGATAGAGGGAACCAAGCATCCTGGCCAGACTACTGCTGAGCAGGAAAAAAGTAATGAGAGAAACTCTTGGCTGGCTGGTAGGACTGGAATGCTGAGACTCTGAGACAAGGGCAAAGAAGGTGCTGGGGGCCACTGCGGAAGTGGCTAGAATCTAAAATTGAGATATCCATCCACCTTTCTGGAAGAGGAAAAACATAGACAGTGAGATAGTCAGAGAGTCAAGTCATGAAGAGGACACTGCAGTACTTGGATCAAGGTGTTTCTGCAGAAGGTAATGATGATGTATGAAGTACCACCAAGAGAGGGCCCACAAGCTGGCAGAGCTAGTCTGAAATAACTAACAGGAGACACCAACATGATGAATGGAGTCCCATCACAAGACCCGTCAGAAATGAAGAATTAATTACATGGACATCATTTTACATTCACTTTGAAGGGATGGTGAAGCTATGTAACTCTTCTCAGATCAACCAGAAAAGCAACTAAGAAATGTAAATCTGAGATTTCAGATAGTACAAGAATGGCATTCATATCTCCTTATGAGTGTGATTGGAAGAACAGAGGTAAATCAGAATGCAGGGAGGGAATCTCTCCATAGAGAGAAAAAGCAGAATATTTTACACGTGTAACAAAAAAAAAATAGATTTTTAAAGTTACATAAAATACCTGTGAGTGTGCAGTTCATTGTGAAATTAAAAAAAGAAATGATGTTGCTTTTTATGGTACAAATCACTAGTTATTTATTCAAGAGGCAAGTAGTAAATGTTAGTGGTGATATGCTGAAGTGGTAAGCAAGCAAATCTTATTGGCAGCCATCCGTGACAGCATACTAATATAGGCTATGTCTACACTGGCAAGTTAGTTCGAATTAAGGAGGCTTAATTCAAACTAACTAAAGCCATGGCTACACTAGGCTTTAGTTAGTTCGAATTAAGGGCTTCCTTAATTCGAATTAATAAGTTTGAATAGGGTATTCGAACTAAGGGGTTAATTCGAACTAAATAGTTTGAATTAACCAATGTGGCCATGTTAATTCAAACTAATTTCTTAGTTCGAATTAACCGGCCATTGAAATGAATGGGGATCACTAATTCGAACTAAGCAAGTGTTTGCTTAGTTCAAACTAACATTCCAGTGTGGCCATGCTAGTTTGAATTAAGCTAATTTGAACAACTAAAATTAGTTCGAATTAATTAGTTTGAATTAACTAAATCAAACTAATTTTAGCAAGTGTAAACATAGCCATAGATGCTGACCAATAAAAAAGCCATTTTCTAAATGTGATATTTTTAATTAAAGAACTAGAATTAGAAGCATCTGCAGTCTTTCCACAGAGCTACTCATTATTATACTTCCTCTTATTGTCAGACCAGAATAGTTTCATATTTTAGTCTATTTTAATCTGATGATTATTGTTCTGTATTGAAAGACAACAATGTCCTCTGGTAATTCTGAGGTGGGGAAATTAAGGAGGGGAAAAAAACCCAGAAATAGAAATACACCAGTGTAAAATCAGATTTTTGTTTTATACTAGAACATTATATTATTGACAAAAAAGCACTAATCCAAAAATGAACAATCATTTGTCATCTTGATACAAAAATATTTAATAAATTCACTAAACAATATAAAAGATGGTTTCAACTAAAATAGGATCACAAAAGCATGCTGTAGCTTGCATATACTTAGGCATTTTGGCAGAAGAAACTGAAAAAATTCTCACTGTGCATTATGATATTTTAAATTGGATCTACACTTTAGATCAATTCTTCAGTTGTTAAGCATAACAATGTTCAGCTATATTGCAATGTGTTAAACATATAGTCCATGAACAAAGAAAATGCATAAGATTATTTGTAGTGGCTTTCAGATTTAAAAAAAAATTTTATTGTTTTGTTATGAAGCAATTGCCACCTACTCCTGGCAGATTAATACACTGTAGGTAAATATGTAAAATATGGCACAGATGTAGCCATATGACTGAAATTATAGCTAAACCATTGTGGTTAGGGGAAAAAAAGACTTGAACAACAAAATTAGCACTGTTTTCTTATAAGGGATAAAAACATATAGTTTAGGGCTAAAAATTATTCTGTGAGATGGCAAGGAGAAGACTTTACAAAATGTCATTCAATCCTACATAATTTAATTACATGAAAAATTATAGCTGACTGTTCCATTAGACTCCATGATGACCTTATTTTTGCCAGTGTTTCTTTTTCTTTTTGTTCTAGTCTAAAGGAAGGTGCCTAGGACAGTGTGTCTGAAAACAAGACTTAAATCCTAGATTCACCAATACCATGTAATTATTATATGTTCAGTACAAGGTGTGCCTTGTTGGTACTTTAAAAGCTGTGATCTGCTGAACATGAATATCTTGTCAGATTATATGTGCTACAGTTGTATGTGAAGTTATGAAACATTGTTGAATGTGCTATTAGAACATGTTGAAAGGCAAGAAACTCCCAAAAACAGCCTTTTGGGCATAACAATGGAATGGCTAGACACCCATTCAAGAGTAGATTCCACTAAAAGGAATTGTTTGTAGTGAAGGGTTCACTGTAGGAAGCACATTCCCAATAACTGAACTGACCAATAAGGATGACCCATCAAATCCCTAGCCCGATTGTTCTAGCAATTTGAAACAAAGTATAAAATGGGGAGTGTGGCATTATCACAGGACTCCACTTCCATTCAACTGAACCACCGAAGCGTCATCTGGTAGACAAAAGGAGTTTGAAAGGGGGAAGGAGTAATCCCAGGCAAGGAAGGTTGCCTGACGTATGTTTAAGAAACTGCTTGTACCAACTAACAAGGGTGAGACAGTAATTCAAAAGCTTGTTAGTGTGTATAACTTTCACTATGATCTTAAGGATATTTTTTTTCCATTTGATAACTTTTAATCTTTTACATTTTCAACTACAAATCTATTTTTCCATCGTTATTAAACCTGTTTAATGTTTTATCTTAACCAGTGTGTCTAAACATTTCATTGAAAAATACACTGTGCAGTATCAAAAGCTGGTACACTGTGAAGGAAGAGTGGATTGGATAATAATCTTCACCTCTCAGGCTTTTAGATCAGGGTTTGATTTTGTAGTCCTGGGGTTCCAGGTTGTGGAGCCAGCTGGAGTATATCTATTATTGGTTTGTAAGTAGCTGGAAAGCATTCATTGAACTAAGCTGGGTGTTGTCCCTACCTATGGAGGGATGTGAAAGAGTAACATCTGTCTGAGGTTTGTGGCTTTTCACAGCATCACATTATGAGAAGGAGCCTAACCTGGTCAGAAAGAGGGCTCTGTGATATCCAAGCTCTCATGTATTACCTCAGGGATTCTGCGTTCCATCATGGTGCCCTTTCAAGAACATCCAATATAACATAACTTTGTCTTAAATGAAAATATTGTCAATATGTAAAGGATATGAGGGAAATAAAGAAAAATGGATAAAGGAGACTGCCACTGGGCTTTGGTCTTGCAAAGGTAAGAAATTTAACTGTTTTTACTGATTGGACATTGTGCAACTTGGCATGAGTTCACTGTACATTCACTCCGTCAGGATTTGAAGTTCAGATTTGAATTTCAAACTCAAGCTCTTGGAAAGAATCTAGGATGGAACAGAACTCTGCAAAAAAATTCTCATTGTAAAGTATGTCACCAGAGTCCACACAAACACACTAAGGCTAAGTCTACACTGGCAAGTTAGTTCGAATTAAGGAAGCTTAATTCGAACTAATTTAAGTCATGGCTACACTAGGCTTTAATTAGTTCGAATTAAGGGCTTGCTTAATTCGAACTAATACATTTGAATATGCTATTCGAAGTAAGGGTTAATTTGAACTAATTAGTTTGAATTAACCAATGTGGCCATGTTAGTTCGAACCAATTGCTTAGTTCAAACTAACTGGACCATTGAACTCAATGCAATTTGCTAATTCGAGCTAAGCAAGTGCCATGAATGGCACTTGCTTTGTTCAAACTAAAGTTTTCTAGTTCAAATTAAGTTAATTCGAATTAACTAAAATTAGTTTGAATTAGTTAGTTCGAATTAACTAATTCAAACTAATTTTAGTAAGTGTAGACATAGCCTAGCTGATTGGCTAACTGAATGGTAGGTTGCTTCCATATATCTCGCTGGTAATTTTGTCTACACGCCCAGGGAAGAGAGAGAGGTGGAGAATAAGAAAACCCCCAATTTACTAATACAGCTACCCGCCTTCAAACTTGACTGCTGAACAGCAGATACTGAATGTACAGATATGCTAGTCACAAGGCCTCCTTTTGGCATATCATATAGCTTTGCTCCTAAAAGCCTTTATTTCCTAATCTGTAAAACAGGTATATTTATCTACTTCATAAATAAGACATGTTCTTAAAACATTAAAAAATATTATTAGGACATGCAAACTTCAAGGATATATTGAAGAAGCATACTTTACTTGTCCTATATGTAGCTGTTGTTTCTAAAGAGGAAGCACAATAATTATATAATATAGGAGTCTTGGTGGAATTCAGAGGCAAAACTGTGGGAGTAGAGGCTGTGTGAAACCTTAAGAACAGCATGAAGATTTACTCCCAGTGAAAACCACTTACTTTTAATAAAGAGAAATAAAATTAATGTCATCTACATTATGGTAACATTAAAGGACAATTTAAAACAACAAAACATGTATGTTCATAAGGATGCAAAGATTTAGTTATATATCCTGTTTAATTTTATGTGTCATATAGATAAATGTTCATTGCAAAATTATTTTGAAAAACTAATATTCTCTGTTTGCATCATAATAATTTAAAAGAGGCGCTAATCCAGGAAAACCCTAAGGCTCTGTCTACACTTGTAAAGTCTATTCTGTTAAGTCAACTTCACAAGGTCAACTTTAATTCGACTTAAAGTCGACCTTGTTAAGTCGACTTAACAGAGTGGCTACTCTTTAAGTCGACTTAATAAGGTCGACTTAGTGCTATTCCCCATCCACACTGGCTTTAAGTCAATTTAAGAAGTCAACTTAAGGCTTAAGTTGACCTTTAGAGGTGGTGTTATTAAGTCGACTTAAGGAAGCACATAAGTCAACTTAATAAAAGCCCAGTGTGTATGCGGCTTTGTGTAGGTTGACTTAAGTGTCCTTAAGTCGACCTCAGTTGCCAATGTAGATGCACCCTAAAGCATATATAAAAATTAAAATACCTAGGTAATCATATTTACTAATTACATGCTTAAAGTTAAGGTGCATACCTAAATATTTTGATTAATTGAGGCTTAAATCATTTGCATCTCTTACTCAATAAATCTTTTCTGATAAATCAAGTATATATTGAAATGAAACACCTTGGCCATATAGAAATGAAACATTTTTTTGTCAAAATTATCAACACAGTTGATACATCTCTGTATAATGTTTTGGAATGAGCATATTCTGACAGAAAAAAAAACACATCACATTGTTTGGAACAGCTCTACTCATCATGTTGACAATTCCTAGTAAAGGCAACAAAGGCACAAGAAATGTAAATTGAAGAAAATTTCATATATAGTAGATTTCAAACAACGTGACAGTTTAGAGTGTTAGCTCATAAACACTGTAAATACATTGTGTATTCAAATACAAATCACTTGACTCTAATAGTTCGCTTTCAGAACCTCTATGTAATATTCAACCCATTTAAAGGAAAGGAGACTTCCGCCTTCATTAACACCATTCAGGGTTGATCTACACTGCCCCTCTTTTCAGACTCCAGTGATGTGAAAAGCAGTGAATATGCTGTAGGCGTGAACTAAAAGGTTCCTAGTTTGTATGAATGTAATCCTCTTCTAAAATGGTTACATGAATACAGGATGGAAACCTTCTAGTCTATGACTGCAGTGTCCACATGGAGGAACCTATAGTGCAGAACTTTGATGCACATTGGTATTTAGATCCCTCTAGTCCAGACTGCAGGACAGTGGAGACAAAGGCTCAGTTTCTATGCTATATTACTGTAAAAATTGAGTCCATTTTTCAGAATAATATTCAGGATGGGTGACCATTTTTCTGTCTCCTTTAATGTTCTGCACTGATAAACCTCATGGAAAATAAGTCTTACAAAAAACAAAACAAAACAAAACAAACCCCTGTTAATTAGAATATCAGTGATAAGCACTGAATGAGACTAAGCAACTTTTATAATTGAAACAACAGTAGTACAGACATGAAACCAAAAAGGAAACCTAAAGATATGGGCAGAGTGGATAGCATGGGCATAGCGAGACCTTGTTTTCAGGCCAGGCGTGTGCAAGTGCGAGGGCAAGGGCAGCCCCCCTCTCCACCCCCAGGGAGCGGGAGAGCCACCATGCTTGGGCCGGCAGCGGCACAAACTTCACAGCTGTGGATCCCACCAGCAGCCAGCGGCCACAGCTGTGAGCAGAACAGAGGAGCTGGTGCTGGTGCCTCTGCCATGCACATGGATGCCAGGCCCTGTAGCTGCAAGTAGAGCACAGGCTTCAGCGCCAGCACCTATGGTCTGCTTGCAGCTTTGGTCACCAGTACCCACGTCCACAAGCAGAGCAGAGGAACAAGCACCTCTGCTCCACTCACAGCCACTGGCTTCTGGATGGCCCTTTGGTGGGGAAGTTTGCGCCACTGCTGGGATCTAAATTGGGCAAGCCTCAGGGCTGAGTGGGCCCACCCATGGTGGATAGATATTTTGGATATTGCTCTGACAAAACAAAGCAATGCAACTCTTTTTTTGAAATTTTGACACAAAGCTTTGCATAATATTTGTCATTCTAAACTCTATATTGTTCGCAACACCAGAGTGATTTAATAGATATCCTTTTATCAAAACATTTGTAATTAAAATACAGAATATACTTTTAGTTCTTACTTTTTTAAAAAACAGCAATAACTACCAGGCTTTCTTATGTCCTATCTGATTACTTCAGGAGGACCTGCCTTTCCCTTCAACATTTGCTTGCTACTTAGATGTGTACCAAACATCTTAATAGTCTGATTGGCTTCCGGGGTGCAACTCATGTGTTCAAAATGAGGTACCTTATTCCTCAAAAAGACTAAAATATCACCTACTACTTGTTTCCATTCCTGGTGCCAGAGCTATTAATCAAGTCTACTATTGGCCTAATATTGACGGTCTCCTAAATGTGGTATCACCTGTTTGATTTTAAGAGATTCCCTAAAGCTCAGAGAATTTGCATCATGGCAGCTGGCATTCTTTTCTCCCTGTTATTGAACCACATCTCAAAACCAACAAAAATATTAGCAGAAAATCATGGTGATTAAGATAGACATATTCACTCCAAAAACGTCAAAATAGTAGCTGGGTAAAGTAGAACATTTTCATTTTAGCATTTGTTTTTAAATCTTTGTTAGCATTAGACTAACCTATTAGATCATAGATTGATCTCATGATTAAAGAAAGGTGTAACTCTTATTAGAAAGAGAAGATTTACCTTCTTATAAAAAAAGCATTGTACCCTAATCTTTCCTAGTACTCTTTGTCCTTTTACATTGTAATAACACACATCTGGAAATCAGCTTTTTGTAATGTATCCCCTTACACTTGGTTTAAAGGAGAGAGAGAGAGAGAGAGAGAGAGAGAGAGAGAGAGAGAGAGAGAGAGAGAAACTAAATTCATTCACATTTTTTAAAAAAATGTTCCACCATGCTATATTACCAAATTGTAAAAATGTAGTCAACCTTAAATTCTGGTATAAATCAAATTTATAAAAAAATTAAACTTTGAAAACTGACCAGTTTCCTAGTCGGTGCTTTTCAGTAGCTTCCTCCCCCCCACCCTCAAATTAAAAAAAAAATACATTTTTGTGTTTCATAGAACAGTTAATATCTAAAAGAATCTAAGATTATATTGTATCTGGACTAGTTTTAGAATCTATTTTTATTGAATTGGAATGCTTCCAGCAACTGGTTGGAATAAACAAATTATTATCACTCACAGTGACAATGTATATAGATAATAAAATATACAATAAATACTCCCTATTCCACCCTGTTTACTACATATCTTCTCTCTCATTCTCTCTCTCTCCCACACACCTTTTGTTCCTCTGAAAAGAGGAAAATGAACTGTACTTTAAACAGCATATTTCAATAAGGAGAATAGAGGTCCATGCAAAATGATGTGCTTATAAGCATCCAAAGACATCACTGGAAAAAAAAAAGTCATTCTATTTTTTCCAACAACATTACTAGGTATAGGTATTCTCCATTTTTAGTACATAGAATATCACTGGAACACTTAAGCTAGTTTATACCCCTGTGGCCATATAAAGATCCCTTAAAGCTAACATATATACATAATATAATTTACATCCACTTTATCACCCTTTCACTTCCAGCATGAGGTAAAGTTATGGATAATCTTGTCAATAACTGTAACCATTTCATTGTACCTGCTACAGTTGCTTTGTTTTTTTTAATGGTACAATCATTGAATTTGAATGCACAGTCACCCAATTTGCACATGCAGTCACAAACAACTCGTATGCCAATAGAAACATTCAATTGTGTGCATATTTGTATGAGGACCTCAAGCCATTTAAAAAAAAAAAATTGCTCAAAATCGAGAGTTAAATGCTAACAAGACCTGAACTAGCAATGTACAGTAATGTAAAATTATTTTGGTCTTGACACTATATGTAAGCAGAGGGTTGTTTTTTTTGTTTTCTTTTGACTTCTGTTTAAATGGAAGTTCAGATTTGATATGAATTACATGGCAAGAATCTGTAAACATTGTGTATCCTTCAGCTCCAGCCAACCATAATCACAAGTTCCCAAGAGGCACGTTGAGTGACCACTTGTCACAAAAAAAGTTTCCAGCATCTTTTCAGTATCAAATTACAGTAAAGCACTGTGACAACTCCAAGTTTTCAAATATGAGCTGTTTTGAAGAAGAAGAAAAAAAAAAAAAGATAAACAGTTATAACAAGCTTTGTGGGGGAAGATGACCATGTAGCTATTATTTGTGACATGAGGAATTTAAAGAGAATGAGGCAATAAAGACTAAAAAAACCCCCACAAAAACAGTTTGAGACCACAGATTATATTTAATGCATTTTTAAAGCTAAGAATCTGGGAACAGTACACAATAATATACAGGTAACAGGACAGGGAAGCATCTGCTTAGCATGGAGAACAGTGCCTCTGGACATGGGAATAGATTTATAAGCCCTTCCCTCCTTTATTTGCATAGAAGCCTATTGGCTTGCAGACCAAAGGCTGAGGTTGCCAAGATTGGGAGATGGAATCCTTATTTAGTGTAAAATATTGTGGCTTTTTTAATAGAAATTGTGGTATGTAGAAAAATGTTGCAGCCCTCCTTATTCTGAATTACATTGGATTCCATTCCCTCTCTGCTGTATACCATTTGTGACTGATCTGTGCCTTAGTTTTTCCATTTGTCAAATAGAAATAACACTTTTAGTCCTTTGTAAAGTATTTTCGGAGTCAATTATGAAGGGAGATCTAATAAGTAAGATTACTATTTGTAGAAATAATAGCACCTCAAACATGGAATAAAATTCACCTGAAATTTTTATATACACAACATTTTAAATAAAGGTGGTAATTTGCATTACTATGCTAAGGTTTGCTAGAACTCAGTGTATGAAGATGCAAATGAGCTAGCAGTAATTGAAGGAGTCACTTCAGTAGGGTACATCAGTGACTGAAGAAGAAAATATCACTTTTCATCTTATTGTGATATCACTGTTGAATTTTCACTCTACTTCTATTAATTCTGCCACGAACCACTTTTTCCAGGGTATTTTCTACCAAACATCTCAACAATAGTGGAAAATGTGGTCCACCTATGTGTTTATACAACTACATTTATTTTTATTTCTATTCATTCTAACAGCTTAAAATTCTTATTTTCTTTTGCTTTGTCTCAGAAATTGAACTTATTAGTAAATTAATAAATTCCTTAGAAGACATCATGTAAAGCCAACAGGAATGATTATAATTGCAATGAATATAACATATGTCAATTATTTCCTTTTATAAACAGAACATATATAGCTATGGAGAGCCCATTTCTACAAACATTACTGGATATGGTTACTGGGTTCAAATATGTCAGTTTTAGGTTCCAATTTTGTATGTCACTTTAAGATAATGATGATGATTAACAAGTTCCAGAGGGGGTAGATTGAATGAGCAATGCAAATGAATTGGTACATCAGTTAACAGATAGATGGTTAGAAAACAAAAGATTTTAGTCTAATATTAATTCACTAATTCCATCTCATTCTGAAACCCATGGTAACACTGAGTAACCTCATGGAAATCAACTGATTTACTTGTGAAGTAAGGTGCTAACCAGAGTAATAGGCATCAGCATCTGGCCATCTTTTCTTTCTCGGTTTTAATTTTTTAACTGGCAATAATTTCTCAAATTAATGAACACACAAATGTCCAGAAAGTTTTGGAATCAGTATATTCTTAACAGAAACACTTAATTAAAGAAAAGAAGGCAAACTATGATTTAATATAAATCAGATTATAGATAAAGGCAATTGGAGAGTTAGAGAAAAAGCTTTATTGATTCAATCAAAATATACTTAAAAAGCAACATGGTACATTCTAATTTCTATATACAATATCCTAATTATTGCTTCGTTTTATTATTTTATTATTTTCATTTTCCATTTTAATCTCAATGTCTTTAATTCTAGTATTTTTTGTATTTTTTTTTAATTAACCTGTGCCCCTAATCCTGTAAGAGCTTAAGGTCATGAGTTACTTTATGCAAATTAATCCTCTGAGCTGAGTAGGATAACTCATATTCAGAAGTTCTGGCAGGATTGGAGCAAAAACTTGGATAACAGTGTGTTCAGAATGTCTTCTAAAATTGTCTGGATGCTAGTTCTGTAGTATCAAAGGGTGCATCTACACTTGTAAATTAAGTTGATTTAAGCTTGCTTAAGTCGACTTAATTTACTCTGTGTCTACACTACATTTTCCTTAAGTCAACTTAAGCAGTTGCTTAAGTCGACTTAAGGAAAAGATAAGTCAACTTTGTAAAACCTCATTTTAAGTCAACTTTCTGCTTAAATCAACTTTAGAAAGTCGACTTAAGTCAGTGTAGATGTGGAGCATCCCTAAGTCGACTCTAAGTCAACTTAGGGGCCTCCAGGGTTTCCCCACTTCCCTCCGTGCCAGGGTGGCTGGCACAGCCAAAGCCTGGCATGCCCCCCCACAGGGTAGGGCAGAGCCCTGCCCACCCTGCCCCTATGCCCTGCCAGGGTCCCTGGCCCCCTTTGCCCCATTGTACGAAGGTACAATGGGACAAAGGCTGAGCCCCCTGGCACTTGGCAAGGGGTGGCCCCCCTGCCACCCTGGACCTGCCCCAAGTCCACCTAGCCCCTAGAAGTCGACCTAGGTATCCAGTGTGGACGCTCTAGGTCAATTTTGTAGGGTCCCCTCAAAGTCGACTTAAAATTTAAGTGTGGACATGCTAAATCGACTTAAATTAACAAGTGTAGAAATAGTCAAAGGGATTAGGGTTTTGAGGATCAAAACTAAATGTTTATCTCTTTAAAAAATGAAAAACCTTTGACAAAAAAAAGTGTAGTGCCTTTGTCTTCTTCTGGTGATGGTCCACTCTGAATAGGCCCTAATCTGAAAGATGAAATACATGGATGCATCCAGTCCATTGACTTCAGTAATGCTCAGAATGACCACAGGAAAAAAAAAATCTTTCTCATCCACTCAAGTATCACCACATGGCTATATTTTCTCTGCTTGTCCATCATTGAGGATTCTGGCAAGGGAATGGAGAAGACTTGGGACAGCAGAAACAAACTGGGTGACAACACACAGCATCGAGACCATATACATAGATTATTAAATTGGATCTATTTAAACCATTTCTAGGCTTTCCAGGACCACCTATTACCATAGTAATCCTTCATTGTGTTATGTATATTTTCCTCACTAAGATGAAGTGTATATTGATAAAATAGTCTATAGCTTTTAAGGAAGAAAAACAAAAATCAGAGGCAACTTACATAAAGATTAAAAAAATAAATAAAACCACCCCTCCCCCCTGTTCTGGTTTTCAGAAAGAAAGATAAAGCAACTTTATCTTTTCATTAGGCTAATAAAACAAAGTTGCTAATACAATACGAACAAATGAACCATAACACAACATTTCTGTATTTCTAATTTTTAGATGAGAAATTGCTAATCAAAAAGTCCTATGAGAGAAAAGTTTCATAAGATATCACTAACAGAGATGCAAAATAATTTCTGAGAGAAACCTGTATAGAGAGCAGGCTTACAGGAATCCTAAGAACATAGATAATAAGACATTAGATCATTCAAAATATCTGAGCTTTATCTATTAGCAATGTTCACTTAAGGTGAAATTACCACTTCCGCATGATCAGCAGAAGGCCTACACAACATTTAAGTCCCACTTATGGTCTATGTGGAAAATTTAAATGGGACTTCAGTGGTGCCTTTGTCTTGTTCTGGTGATGGTCCACTCTGAATAGGCCCTAATCTGTAAGATGAAATATGTGGATGCATCCAATCCATTGACTTCAGTAGTGCTTAGAATGACCACAAGAGTCCACATTGGTGACTCTGCTGGCAGAATC
Source organism: Pelusios castaneus (assembly GCA_007922175.1). Taxonomy (NCBI): domain Eukaryota; kingdom Metazoa; phylum Chordata; order Testudines; family Pelomedusidae; genus Pelusios; species Pelusios castaneus. The sequence continues at coordinate 819,346 of ML685903.1, forward strand.
AGGGCTATAACTTGTTTTTCTTAAATAGGCAAAACTACTGCTGATTCCCTTGGCAGTATGGATTTCAGGAGTAGGCTCATGTCTTTCCTCTTTTGTTAATGAAATATTTAGACAAGTAATAATCCTTTTATACAGTACCTTCTTATGAAATATACCTTTATAGTTGTTCAGTATATACAGCATATATTTATGGCAAGTGATAAATAAATATGGACACAAATGTAAATCTGAATTGGAGTACAACCACAGACTAATCAGATGGTCACTCCTCTGAGAATGGCAGGGGAGACAAAACACTGGAGAGTTCTTTTCTCCATATTAGCTTGACTTTAAGATACTATTTATGTGGTCCTCTATGGTTAAAGTGTGTAAGTGATTTTGGTTTATCCTTTTCTCCCTCTTTTCCTCCACTGTGACCAGAGATTTTTGTCCCAGAATATCTAAAACTTTAAGACAAATGTAAGAGGGAAATTGGCAGAAAAACCTCAGAAGGGGTTTAAATTCCTGCAGGCAACAGCGAAGGGTGATAACCGGTTACAAAGTAGCAGTAATTTGGACCTGTTGCAAAGTAACAGTAGTGACTGGGAATAATTACAAGGTAGGAACAGTAATTAGGAAGACTTTGTAAACAGGGTAGTTAGCAACAAAAGAGAAGTGTAGAACAAGGTCGTTAGGTCATTTTAACTTGTGGTTGATCAGTGGTTCGCCCTTTCTCCTACCCTCTAAGAAGCCCTTTACATCCACATTTCTTTAACACCATCAGCATTCTATTTAATAAATTTTATATTTCTTTCCCATGCTAATCTTTAATCCTTCCTCTTCTTTTTCTATCCTTTCTAATCTTCCATTTCCCCTGTTCTCCCTCTTCTCCATCTTGGTATATTACACCCCCCCCTCCCCCCCCCCCCCCCCCCCCCGGAGCATTCTGTCATCTTCTCATTAACTTCCCCTTCCACTGTATTTTGACATTCAGGCATGTTCTCACTCCTGGCTCCTTCCGAGGCATGTTTCTGTATGTTGTCTCCTCTCCCCCAGAGGCTATAAAAGGAATAGCCAATCACTGAGACCTTTATTGGAGACTGATTGCCCTCTGAAAGTGGTGAGAGGTTGCTAAGAAGCTCCACCAGAGAAGATCAAGAGAGAAGTTGCAAAAAAGTTTGCTGAACCTGACCACACCCAAGAAAGCAGAGACAGACAGCACAGACTGATCCAGAGGAAGCTGGACCTGAAATCTTTGATAAGGCATTGGTGCGCTAACGGCAACCTGGCTGATGAAGTTCCAGCAAAATGTTCAGCTTCTGAGGCTATCCTCTGCCTATGACAGAACAGGATAGGATCCATGAGACAAAACAGAGGGATGATTTCTAGGATTTTGTAAGTAAAAGGGCACTTGTGGTCTGCCTGTCAATAAAGCTGTCTGAATGAGAGGGGCTCATCTCCACCCATTGCACAAATGATTGATCACCATTTGTTGAATGATAGGAGCTATTAGGGATTTTTAGTAATTATAAGGTATAGAGTATAAATTATTGATAAGTATTAATGTTTTATGTAATTGTTTTATGTAATTTCTATATTTATGTGATTTTTTGAACAGTGTATTTTAGTGGAGTGGTTGTGTTCTATTTAGCTGCCATTTGATTTTCTGCTCACTGATCTACATTCTCAGTATTTAAATTTTATTTTATTAAGATGAAAAGAAATAAATGTCAGTTTTGTTTTCAAAGAAGTTTCTGCTCTATGTCTGTTCTTGATCGACAGGCTGTAGTCATATTTTCTGACATGTTAAACCATTAAGCAAGCACCTTGATTTTACCTCAGAGTAGTGTTTTTCGTAAACTTAATACAAAGGTTTCTGTTTATTGTATAGAATTTGGCCATGAATATCAAACATTTTGTTAGCTAAAAAGTAAAGAGAAAATAACACTTGCCTATCTTTGTAAAGCATACATACAAAATCTACATCCCTAAAAGTGTTAAATATAAGAATTGTTTCCTTTGGTGATATTTATTTAGTAGTTTACTAAATTTACTATTTAGTAATTCAGACGTGTACTGCTCCCTTTTTCGTATACAAATGCATGCAAGTTGAAGATTTTATATACTTTTTTCTTTCCACTGTGCAGCAGATGGAAACATAAAACCCTTATTGAATTAAAAGAAATCTGCATGCAAAATTTATGTGGTAATTTATTGACACACATGGCAAGTAATAGAAGAAAAGTAAAAATTCAACACTATACCTTGTGCTCACCAGAACTACTTCTGTTGGCTTTTTCTCTTGAGTATAGCTGCCTCCACAGCCTCTCTTTTAATTTTCTTAAAGCTAAACATTTCATTCTGAGCAGAAAGGTACATTGGGAAGAATAGACATGCACAGAATCACTCAAGAACCTAAGAAGAACTTTATTGCAATAAGACATATAGTCTTAACTTTTCCTGGTCCATGGGCAGGTCTCCTGCCCTTATAGAGTTCTTCCACTTCTTGACTGGCATTGAATCCAATTTTGCTATTCTCAATATTTTATTATTTCAGAGATTATGATATTTGTTGTTGTTGCTGTTTTTTTTTTTCTTGAAGGCCCACTTCCAGAATCAGTTAATTAGGTGTAATCTTATTTTTATTAAAATCAAATCAAATCCAAGTAAATTTGTAGCCCTCATAATTTCAGACTAGACCTCTTGTAACATGATTCAAGTTCACCCTACCAGCTCAGAATCAGAAGATAAATTAAAAGAACCCTGGTTTTAACCGGGATTTTCAAGCTACACATTAATTTGGGGACCTGAATCCTTTTTTTTTTTTAAAGGTTTGAGATCAGCAGTAATATGAACTTCCTTTGGATAGGGGTTTGATGACAGTTCAGTCATATATCCAATAGAAGGGAAAAGTCAATCAGTCATGTTGAAGGGCCCAACCATTCTCCAACACATTCACTAAACTGCTGTATACTATTCCCTCTTATTTTTAAATCTGCAGATGATATTTTCTTCCATTTCCCACTCTTGCATTTTTCCAAACAATACAGTCAAGTTAAGATTATTTTAAACATCCTTCTAGACTATAAATAGCATTGTAATCTACACAAATTACCACCGATACTCAGAATTTAGCCTTTTTCTTCCATGGCTCTGTTAGGATAAAAGAATATAATTTAGGTTTGTGTATGTATTTAGGTCTGTGTACCTGCCTGAGATGGCCTCCTGGGCCTGCTTTTGGGCCTGCTTGCCTGTCTGAATGCTAAGGTCTTTAATATATATCTGTAAGCAAATTACAAAGACATAGAGTGTTTTTCTTGTCTACCCACAGCCAGATGGATTTTCTTTATTACTGTGAGAAAGATAAGGGATGTGGTTAACATGTTTTGAGGTGGAGTGGGAGTTTGAGATATGAATGCACAAATGGAAGAAAGCTCTGACTCCTCTTCAAGACGGACATGAGAGCAAAGCCAAGCAACCAGCTGGGAGATACAAGGGAGGGTGAAGAGAGGTGTGAGAAAGAAATGCTATAGGACCATAAAATGACCATGGCCAAGATGTAATGGCACTTCCTACTCCCATGAAATACAAGAAAAGTTGTACCAATGTCCCTAGACCAAGGCCCTCTAAAATGGAATATGTACATATATTGGAAGAGGTGGTCTGGGAGGTAGGGAGTATCAACAGACATAATTATTCTACCAAGAAAAAGGAGGGGGAGGAAGAAGCTCCGTCAGCACACAAATCTGTGGTTAGGAAAAGAAGGAGCTCCACAGGTTTGTATAACTATGGATTAGGAAACTATCAACATATAAAGAGAAGGTGTGAAAGGTTTGGAAATGCAGTTAAGGTTTTATTTTTGTCTTTTGTAACCTCAGTAAATCTATTGCAAATTGCCTGAAAATTGGACACTGAACAGTGTCAGAAAACTAAGAGGGGACAAGATGGAGGAGACCTAACAGCATTGTGGTGTGATTCAGATAGAATCATAGAATAATAGGGTTGGAAGGGACCTCACGAGGTCATCTAGTCCAACCCCCTGCTAAAAAGCAGGACCACTCCCACTAAATCACCCCACACTTCACTGGATGGATAGGTAGTAGCCAGGTAAGTCCCCCTCAACAACCACAGATGCAGCTGCTTGTTCTGGGTATGGCAAGCTCTCATAAAGGGTGTTGGGGGTTCTTGCAAGCCAGGATAAAACATTTTTTTAAAAAAATGGATGTGGGAGAATCAGGTCCCATATAAGTGAGCAACCTGGACTGAGACTGAGAAGGAGATGGGTGAGGAGTTAGGGGACCCCCAAGGAAAAGGAAATATTGGGGAAAAAGGAATCTCTTTTTACATGGATTGGGTGTTGGAATGGCATACTGGGTAAAATGAGAAGTTGATTTCATCCAGCATATTAAGTCTCTTGAAGAGATAGGATCTGCTCAACAAAGGGTTTCAACAGAGAAATCTGTGTTTACAGTGGAGGTAGCAGGTTTCAAGAAATGGCAGAGGAGTCCTGTGAGGCAGCTCAGAAGCAGAAGGATAAACTGGTGGGGAACGTGGCAGATTTAAAGGATGAAATATACTGGTGCAAGCATGGATGTGAGGAATGGGCGGAAGGGACAAACCATCTGCTCCACTAGTGGCATTAAAGGAGGCACTTCATTCACCTTACCCTAGGAACACACTGTACCCATGACCAGAGGCATCGTTGTCATTGGGCTGGCAGGGCGCTGGCCCCGGGTAGAAAAGCCTGAGCCCCGAATCTATTTTCCCCAGCAGGCACATGCGCAGACAGCCTGTTTTCAGGGGAGGCAGAGCTAGGCTGGGAACTGAGCTAGCTACAGCATGTAGCTCAGGCAAGTAGCAGGGAGAGGAGAGGGAACTTTAAATCCTCTCTCCCCTGCTGCACTGGCTCTGCCGCAGCACTGCAGCTGACTCCCCTTCAGGGGTTAAAGTAAGCCAGAACGCCCCAGAACATTGTTCTGGGCAGGCCAGCGTTCCGGGGCCCAGGAACCCAGAAAACTCAGGCGGAATGCATGTTCCACTCTGCCCTGCAGGCAGGCTGCTTCTCAACTGGGAGCAGCGACCACCAGCCGGGCTGGAGAGTTTTTAAATCTCCTGCCCTGAGCATGCTCCGAAAGAGCATGTTCAGGGCTGGAGCGGCCTCCTGGCCAGCCCAACACCGGACGCCCTTGCAGCTCTCAGGCCAGGTAAGTTGGGGGGCCGGGTGGGGGAGTGCTGGGGAGCTGGGACTTGGAAGGTTGGGCGGGCTGGGGAGCTGGTGGGGGTCGGGCAGGCCAGGGAGCAGTGTTCCCTGTAAGGTGCGCGAGTGCGTAGCCGGGCTTCCGGGACCCCTGCACAGCCTGACAGCCTCCTGACCCTGGTGGCTGGGTGCCTCCAGGGCTGCTGCTTTGCTGCAGCAGCCCCCGTGCCCCCCTCTCCCCCACAAGCCCGAGCCCGGTGATTGGGCTCTTCTGGGGCTGCCTTGTTACTTTCTTTTCTTTTCCTTTTCTTTTCTCCTTTCCTTCCTTCCTTTTCCTTTCCTTTTCTTTCCTCCTTTTCTTTCCTTCCTTCTCTTTCTTCCTTCTTTCTTTCCCTTCTCTTCTTTCTAGGGGTGTGGCCTAGCTGGGGGGGAAGGGCTAACAGGGGGTGGGCTGGGGGATCTGGATCTTTTTGCTATCCAGCAATGCCCCTGCCCATGACTGACAGTAGATGTGAGCTGGTGTTCCATAGTCATGACCCCCGAAAGGCAGGCTACCCCACAGGAGCAGTAGGGGTGAGTTTAGCAGTCCCTGAGGGTGGTTGCGGGGGGGCAGACAGCAGGTTTTGCAAATAGTAGTATAGGCAGCAATTCACCTGCTATCCCTAAAGGACCTTGTGACAGGGTGTATCGGTGAGGCAAAGGTTAAAGAAACCTTCCAGGCTGAAGAGGCGCCACCCCTCGCATCTGCTGGGCATGATCAAGATATAAAAGTCAGCCACCCAGCTCAATGAGGGGTAGACAGCCAACCCAAGGGGAAGTACACCGCTGGTGCTCTCCAGGCCGGCACTTGCCCACCCAGCAAGGCCCTGGCTGTGAGGTCTTCCTACACCTGAGCAGGGGGACTTTTACAAAGACATCAGCTGCTAGGCCATACGACCTCTAAGCAGGGCAACTTCTATAAGGACTCTGGTCAATAGGCCTTACTACCCCTGAGCAGGGGACCTTCTAAGAAGACTTCAGCCGCTAGGCCTCATTACCCCGAACAGGGGAACCTCTATAAAGACTCCAGCTGCTAGGCCTTACTACCCCGGGGGTGAAGGAGTGCTGAACCACGGGCCCTAACCATTAGGATACACCACCCAGTGCTGCGGGAGTGAGTCCCTGGGACCTGGCAGCCTCGCCTATATCTCAACCTCTCTGAGAAGGTAGAGTTGCAGGAGCCTACCTTCAAAGCTGAATACGGGGGCCATTATCTGATTCTGGCACATGGCAGACATGCTGCCCGGCGCTATAAAGCGGCCCATGATAGACCTGGAGGGACAAGCCAGGGAACAACCTGATCCCAGTCATCCTGGGATGCCTTTCCAGCCAGCTCAGCAGTGCCTCCGGGTCCTTTAGGGATAGAAGGTGAATCTGCCTGCCTTTCAGGGGTCATGACCGTGGATTGCCATCTCACATCTAGTTCTTTGTGGAAAAAGAAGAGTGGGACACCACTCCATAGGAGTACTCTTGTAAGCATCCCATCCATGTCCTCAGCTTGGGACAGGATTTGTTTTCTTATGCTATACTCCAGGGGCCAATCGAGGGGGGGATCCAATTGGTACGCACTTCACCAGTTATTGGTTTAACTGTGTGGGGGAGGGAAGGTTCACAGAAGGAACTGTGACTATTGTGGGGGCAATGCGAAGGAAAACACAAAATGGGGAAGGATTAAGGAAGAAAGAGAAGGGAAAATTATGTGGGGTTGTAATGAGATACTCAATTTGTTGGGGCAGGTGATTTAGATAAGATGGATCTTGTACTGTCTTTAGTCATACTTGCAAGGACAAACACAAGATGGACAGGACTACACATCCTAAGGGGGATGACACTACAACCATTAAAATGCCACATCCTCTCCCACCACTCCCCATGGGGTGGGGACACATTCCTGCATGGGTCAGGGGTTATGGATGGGGACGTATAAAGGTGCTGTTTGAGGGCAGAGAGCCTCCCCTGTAGAAAGAGTTCCAGGGATGCACTGGCAGAAACAGGAGTGACTATTTCAGAACTGGAAGAAAGGGGACTGATTAAGGCAGAGTTATCCCCTTGCAATGCTGCTGTTAACCCCAATAAACCCATCAGAGAGTGCTTGCAGATTGGACTATGGACTGTTGCTTTCTGGCAAACTTGGCTGGAAACTGAGAGGGGAAAGGATGGGGGAACCCTAACAGGCTCCAGATCAAGGTTTTATTTATTGTCTCAGTTCAGTCAAGGTCCATAAAACACTGAGATTTAGATTTAAAAAAGACACTGATCATTGCCATCCCCTTTTCTGCTGAAACTTAAAATGGAATTGTGATCCTAAGGACCCCCTTATGACAACTAGCAAAAAATCTCTGTCAGAATATTTAGCTAAGCAGTATTATATAAAAACAGGAGATACGCTGGTCAGGAATTGCATTGTGTGACATAGGTATGGGTTGTATATAAAGGGTTTAATATGTATGTTGGAAATATGCTGTTAAAATTTGTTTTGGAGGCAAATCTCCCTTAGAAAAGGGAATATGGAATTACCTGTCTGGGTCAAACGTTGTAATCCATATCTATCTATCTGGTAAACAAAGCAATCAAGCTAACAAGTGAGAGAGGAAACAGTTTGCTGAACACACTGGAGGGCTATGTCTACACTTGTAAATTTAGGTCGACTTTAGCTAAGTCGACTTAGTTAAGTTGACCTAGAGCGTCCACAGTGGATGCCTAAGTCGAATTCTAGGGGATAGGGGGACCTAGGCCAGGTCCACGGGGGCATGGGGCACCCCTTGCCCAGTGCCAGGGGGCTCAGCCTTTGCCCCATTGTACCTTGGTACAATGGGACAAAGGGGGACAGGGACCCTGGCAGGGCATAGGGGCAGGGTGGGCAGGGCTCTGCCCTGCCCTGTGGGGAGGGGCATGCTAGGCTCCACCTGTGCCCCCCCCCGGCAGGGAGGGTAGTTAGGGAGTCCTGGGGTAGCCCTAAGTCAACTTAGGGCTACTCCAGGTCTCCACTGGCTTAAATCGACTTTAAAAAGTTGACTTAAGTCTTAAGTCGAACTAAAAGGAGGTTTAATAAAGTTGACTTAATTTTCCTTAAGTCGACTTTATTTTCCTTAAGTCGACTTAAGCAAGTTGCTTAAGTCGACTTAAGGAAACTGTAGTGTAGACGCAGAGTAAATTAAGTCGACTTAAGCAAGCTTAAGTCGACTTAATTTACAAGTGTAGACGCATCCGAGGAGACCCAAAATTGTGAACCTCCAGAAGGTCTTCCTGGCTGTTTAAGACAAAGACAACTGATTTTGGTGAAATATAAGGACAGCTCTTCTCTACTGAGGCACGTGGCCCCAGGAGAGACCCCCGAGGCAGGGCTGCCTGCAGCCCACCACTGTGGGCACTGCACCAACCTGGGAAGCACAGCGTGCTGGCGTCCACCAAGTGGTCCCTGTCCCAAAGGATGGGGACTGGGAAGTCGGGGGATGGTCAGGGGACAGCAACTGCTTTCAGGCTGAACACCACATGAGCTAATGGTAGGGACCCTCTTCTTTACTTCTTCCCAGCAGCTCCCATGCCCTTGGCACCTGGCACTCCTGGCATCCCATGAGGCCCGATCCGGAGTTGGAGGAGGTGGTGGTGCTCATGGGCCGAGATCCTGCAGGACCTGGTCCACGTGAGCAGGCGGACGGAAGCACGCCTGGCAGCGTGGCAGGACCAGGACGAGGGCCACAAGAGGGTCGAGTAGTGGCTGCTCGAGCGGATGCTCGCCCTTCTTGAGTAGCAGACACAGGCCATGGAGCGGCTGGAGGAGAGCCTTTTCCCCCAGGGCCCCACCCTGTGCCCCAAAAGTGGCTCTCCTCAGCAGCGTCCCAGGACCTGGGGCGGATGCCAGTAGACCAGGGACCTGCCTTCTGAAGGCGACTAACTCAGACCCCTTCATTCCGCTCTCCCCCCAACCGTCTTCACTCCCCCCAACCCCCTAACTCCCTTGACTGTCTTTACTCCCCCCAATCTGCCCAAACCCCACAAGTCGCAACCCCCATTTCTCCCCTAAATAAACACCTTGTATCCCAATATATGTTTTGGGTTTTTTTTATTAGTTTGGGGGTAGGGGGAGATGGGTGTGTAGGGGTGAGGGAGAAGGCATGGGTGGGTGGTGGAGGTGACGGGGCCTGGGAGCAGGCCTAGCCCTCAGCAGGCCTTGTTTGCAAAGTGGGCCCTCAGCACATCCCAAACAGTCTGCGCTTGCCGATGAACTCACTCAGTCCAGGGCAGGGTGTCCTCGGGCTGCTCATAGTCAGCGGCGAGCCCTCGGCCTTGGCTTCCCAGACATGGGAGACCCTTTCCCCCCGCAGCTCACTGAGGTTGTGGAGGAAGCAGCATACGCTGACAAACTCCGGCAGGTTGCTCTCTCTGAGCTACAGATGGGTCAGGAAGGTCCTCCAGTGGGTCTTCAGGCGTCCAAAGGCTTGCTTGACGACGCTGCGGCACCAATTGAGCCTCTGGTTAAAGAGGTCCCTGCTGTCATTGAGGTGGCCCGTGTATGGCTTCATAAGCCAGGGGAGCAAGGGGTAGGCAGCATGTCCCATGTTCAGAATAGGTACCTGCACATCCCTGATGGTGATGGTGTGGTCGGGGAAGAAGGTGCTCACCTTCATGTGCCTGTACAGGGTGGAGTTCCTCAGGATCCTCGTGTCATGCACCCTCCCCAGCCATCTGACATAGATATTTTGGAAGATCCCACAGTGGTCCACCAGGGTCTGCAGGACGACAGAGTAGTGCCCCTTTTGATTGATGTAGTCCCTGGCACGGTGTTCTGGGGCTCGAATGGGTATGTGGGTGGTGTCCACAATGCCCACACAGTTCAGGAAGCCAAACTCAGAGAGGCCATCGAGGAGGTCATGCAGGTTGCCTGGGGTGACAAGTCGGGCTAGCAGGACGCGGTTGATCGCCTGCACACCTGCATGATGTCGGTCCCCACGGTGGCCTTACCAATGCCGAACTGCTGGCCAGTGGTGCGGTATGAGTCTGGGGTTGCCAGCTTCCACTGCAATGGCCACTCCCTTCTCGATGGGCAGGGCAGGTTGAAGCTGGGTGTCCGCACACTGCAGAACAGGTGTGAGCTCACGGACCAGCTCGAAGAAGGTCCGCTTGCTCATCCTGAAGTTCTGCATCCACTGTGTATCATCCCAGGTGGTCAGGACGACTCGCTCTCACCAGTCCGTGCTGGCTGCACGTGCCCAGAGACAGCAAGGCACAGTATGCACTTGGGTGAGTGCAGCAGCTTTCCGGGCCAGCAAGGTGGGGAGCAGGCTGGCATCTGCCTCCGTGCTGGCGGCTTGCCAGTGAAGTCTGCTCCAGAGGAGCAGCAACCTGATCAGTAGCTGGCAGGTGTAGCGCAGCTGCCTGACAATTCTCAAGAGAAGAGCCTGGTCCCTGACCTGCTCGGCCTCCATGTTGCCAGGCACAATGGGGAAGATGCTGAGCTCACTTCCTCTTTTATGGGACTGGCCGGGGGAGGGGGAGCACTTCCTGGCTGCCACATGCACAGATCATGCACCACTCCTAGTCCCCCTAGCCCTCTAGCCCTGGCCAGTCGACTTAAGTATCAAGACGTTCTAGGTTGATTTTGCAAGGTCGACTTTAAGTCAACCTAATTTTATAGTGTATATGCGCTAAGTCGACTTAACAAAGTCAACTTAAAGTCGACTTTGTTAAGTTGACTTAGCTAAGTCCATTTAAATTAACAAGTGTAGACATAGCCTTAGAGTTGTGATATGCCACCAAGTGTGTTGTGATCTGCAAAAGGTTGAGAACCGCTGTCTTAGATTCTCCTAGGAGAAATAATCAGCTCCACAAATCACTTCCTTCACTTGACTTCAGTTACTGCCCTTCAGGTGTTACACTTTTCTGAAATAGTCTCCCCATGCACGTTGTTCATCAAATTCTAACTCCTCCTACAGGATAAGAAGCTCCTCCCAGTATAATCATGCCACACATTGGCTTTGCAAAAACGCTTATTTTTACTTTTGGATTTTCGTTAAAAGACTAACAAGTAAACTAAGAAACTCTATTTATAAAACTAGTTGTACAGAGATGATGCAAGTAACAATAATGTTAAACAGCAAAGAACAAAACTGGGTAGGAATTATATGTTAACATCGGAGTCAGTTGTATTGAAACTAAAATTGGGTGAATTATCTTTTTATGAATTGTGAAGCATTCACAAACTAGTCTCATTATTAGTGACTACACTGTCTTTTGAAAATATTTTAAGAATAACACAAGCAAATAAAGAACATGTTATGGATTATTTGTGGATTATCTGATGTGATATTCAATATTTAGTCTCTAAACTTTAAATGTGTATTTCAGATACACACATGCAAATGTATCAGATGCATCTTTTCACCCAAAGCATACAGACTGGTTTAAAGATGAATACATTTAAATGAAAGTCACACTTTTCCAAAGGTCCAGCACATAGAGTATGTCAACATTGCAAATTAAAACCCACAGCCACAAATGTCAGATCCTGGGTCAATTGGTTCATGGGGATTGTGATACGTGACTAAAAATAGCAATACAGGTGCTCCTGCTTTACCTGAAGATTGGTCTCTGAAATCTGTCTAGGTGGGAGGGTCTTAAAACTGGGCTCCAGCCCAAGTGGAAACATCTACACTGCTATTTTTAGTACAACAGCTAGAGGCAATTGATCTGGGCTCTGACATGTGGTGACACAGATTTTCTTTGACTAGAAAATAGGGAACTTTCAAGTCACTTTCAATATTGCTTCTCTCTATATTAAAGTCTTGAAGCCTATTTTTTTTCATAGATTCTCTGAGGTGTGATCCTATACAAGCTGAAATCAATGCGAGCTTTGCCACTGCTTTCAGGGAGTATGAGAAGGCCCATTCAGAGGAGTACATTTTCCATTGTCCTCAGGTATGAAGTATGGGCTGTGGAGCACCAAGTAGGAAGCTGATTTTTTTAATTCACAACAAGATGCTGCTTGATAATATACTAAGATTATACACCATACATTTACTCTCTATATAATTCAATTTCACACAATATATATACACACAAACAAATAATGAAATCTATCTATCTATCTATCTATCTATCTATCTATCTATCTATCTACACACACACAAATAATGAAAGGATATAACTACACTTTGGAACCTGATTCCTGTGTGTGACTGCAAAGAAACAGCCCTGTGCATTCTCTGTAGTCCTATTGAATAACATTTTTTCATTGCACAATATCCTTTCATTATTTGTTTTTGTTTCCTCCACCCTCTATATAAATTTCCTAGACATTCAATTAGGGAAAACACTCTTGGATTAATGCAATATTAAGGTTGTACTTTGTACTCCTAAAATCAGAAGAGACTAGAAAACGCACAAGCTAATGTTTCAGGAAGAGTTGACAGAGGTTAATCCAGGCTTTGCTGACACCCACTATGTTCTCTCCACTGAACCACACTGCTCAACTTACTTTGAGTGAGTAACATTTTCCATTTAATTGCTATACAATGTGAAAAATGAATAGGTCTTTAGATAGTGTGTGTGACATCTGAGTGTCTGACTCATGCTACTGAGATTGCCATTCCCATCTGAAAGCATCTGTTAGCTAAGAAATACAGGGCCATACATAGCACAGAATAGCAAGAATGAGCTCGTGCCCTCTAGTTCCAATACAGAATTCATATGTATCTGAAATGCCATCCTTTTCAAATAAAAAAAGCATTGAATCGTTTCCCCAAGTATCATGTCCACAGGCATTACTAAGGGTGTAAACACTCTGCTTGACAATTCAACTCCTTTTTCTCCTCTGGATAGTTAATGAAGTTAAAAATAAGGACAACACACACATAAAACAAGCCCTCAAGAGAAGAGCTCATTTTGTATGACTCTTTCTTAATCATTATTAATTCAGCAGATGCTTTATATAAGGATGTCATCTTCATATATTTTCTTCTACATCTGCTAATTTTATCTGAAGAGTTTCCCTTTCCCCCCACCTCTTTCTTGGTAGATAGAGAATAAATAGCTATCAATAGCACATATATTAGTTCCTATCTGTCTGCGAGTTTTCTATTGTATCCCTCAGCATAGTTTCCCGTGCTGGCTTCTTCCATTGAATAGGCAGGTGGCAAGCTACAGCTTGTCAAACATATGTTAATGAAAAAAAAAACATTTTATATTGAAATTATATATCAACCAACCAACTAACTTCTGCATCCTGCATGAGCTGAAGCCTCCATATTGTTGCCATTTTCAGATCCAGATATGGGGAGTTACAGTAATCAACTCTGAAAGAAGAGTAATATTCTGACCATATCCTTCTTTACAGGTAAAGATGAAGCTTCTTAGTGAGCTGAAAATGGAAGACGGCACTTTTCATCACTGATACTACCTGATCATCTTGGCCAAATCCTGAGTTAAATATGATCAGGAGGTTTCATACCACTTTGACACAGATATGGAAGATGCCTTTAATGTAAAGGAGGAATATTGGCCCATCTAGTTCTTATATTTCCTGATAATAAACATAATTTTTGTCTTGCTCGAGTGACATTCAGTCAGCTGCTCTTCACTTATTTACTGATCTCTGTGGTGTATTGAAAACTGTTAAAATTGTGAGCTGCCACGTGAAATTCTAGGAATTCTGATCCTATTTGCTTGCTAGGGCTCTCTATAGTGAAGTGTGCTTTAAGACCCAAAGGGGTAGCCGTGTTAGTCTATTGTAGAAAGACAACAGAGTCTTGTGGCACTTTTAAAGACTAATATGTTAGTCTTTAAAAGTGCCACAAGACTCTGTTGTCTGTGCTTTAAGAGTCAGTTTTCAAGCAGCCAGTCTGCCTTATGTGAGATTGTGTGATTTGTGTCAAACTTTTTCTCTCTGTTTTGGGTTCTTGCATATCATCACTCTGATTTCTAAAAAAATTAAGTCATGTCATGTTGAAATCTTTCACCAACTGTAGTTTTTGCTTTTATCTAACTTCTCTGTTAATATGCCATGAAATATAATCTCCCCATGGCATTGTGACATTCTTGTGGTGGCGTTTGTGTCTATGGGAAATGAAATGTGCAGATGGCTTTAGTTTGTATAGTTTTGACAGAAGAGTAAGGGTATCTGGTCTCATAGATAAGGAGAAGAAGGGGGGGGGGAGAGATGAAGAGCTAGATTTTAAATTAATGTTGGAGCTTGGTAAACATTTTTTCCTGCATCAGAATAGGAGGTTATTGGCATGGAGCATTCCTTTTTGAGGAATCTGGTGATTTTCAGGGAAGAAGATGTTGATTATTTGCAATAGGAATGGACATAATTCTTCACATGCTTTCCATGCTCCATTCTCCACAGGTAATCTGTTTTTAAGATGATGGTTCAAGTATTGCTGAAGGCTTGTTGTGCTTCATTGTATATGAAGGGGGAAAACTGTTAGGGTTCTGAGGTGGTTAATTGTGACCAGTCTGAATTCAAATTTACTACCTGAGCAAGCATCAGTTGGATTTGTTGTTGTTGTTGTTGTTGAAAAGTAACATGAAAGCTCATCACAGGGGATGGAACTTGGGTCTAATGTCTAAAACACACAATGCAGGCTGGATTAGCCAGTTCAGTGATGCAGAATAGCACCACTTGCTCTTCTCCAGTGGAATTGTCTCCCCAAAGAACTCTAATTAGGGGATTCACTTGTTATTCTTAAATCTAGCCTGAATATATGTAATTCATACATCCTGCTGCATTTATCTATCCATACTTTAATATGCATACAATATCATTCATAATTACTTGTAATTGTTGACAGCACCAATACTAATATAATATTTATTTGCTTATTTTAATTATCTTTCAGAGCCTTAGGAAAAAAGTGAAAAAGTATTTTTTAAAAACTTCTATGCAACATTGTGATAATTTAGTTCACAAAAGTTTCTTGATTTCCATAGTTAGGCATCTGCTTCTGTACCATATACTACTAGAATCCTCCTTCATTACACTTCCTTACTATTGTTAAAGACAAATGTTCAGAACATAATGTGGCCTATGGTTTCAAAAGACAGTTCAGTACAATAAATTGCACTAGAATGGAGAAGGCAAAGATAATCAAACAATAATATATAGAATATATTAAGGCTTGGAGAAAAATATAAAAGGAAGCAAAAATCCTGACAGATGAAGTTAACATTAGTCAATGAGACTAAGGAAAATAAGAGGACTTTTACAAATATACCTAGGGAAAAATAAATGCTAGAAAAGATGTAAGCCCATAAGTAAATGAGCAAGGAAATAAAATCAATGATTATTTTAAAATGGCTGAGCTGCTAAACTGTTTTATTAAATCAGTCTGTAACATGAAAAACAAAAATAAAGGAAAGAAGTACCGTATATACAATTACAAAGTAATAAAACCTTGTCAGTATAGATGTTGGTAAAAAGTTGGTGAGGGCTGTAACAGGTTGGACCAACCTGCCCTACTCTGGCACCTCAGGTCCCACTCCCTGGTGTTCAGGATTCCACAAATGACTCACCAACTCTGTAGTTGCCCCCACCCATGCTCTTTATTTAAATGTGTCTACAGCAAGTCCTCCTTCCCAATAGTTTCTGTCCAGGTCAACTCTAGCCCACCTGTCCCTGGGCTTATTTAGGCCCTTGGAGGCTCAGAATTGTTCTCCTGCCCCTGCTGCTGCAAGAAGAATTTGTCTGCCTAAGCCACCACTCCCTTCTTTTGGTTTCTTGCCCAGCTCTAAACACCTTCCTTGGCCAGGTCCCCAGCTGCTCTGTCTTGCTTCTGTAAACCCAGGGTATGACTCAGCACCAATAATCAAGAAACTTTTTGAGCTCTCTGAATCAGGGTTCACGGAGTTCCTTAAGGGCTTATCGTCTCTAATCTACGACAAGGACATATGATATACTTAGTTGTGAGTGTGTACAGATCATTAGGTTCAGCTGAGCTGCATTTGATTGTCTTAAAACAATTAGCTACTAACAGTATTGAGCCACTGGAAATTAATTCTGAAAAGTCATGAAGAACTGCAGGAGGCTTCAGAAAGAGAAAGGATGGTCTCATAGTTAAGTTGAATAGCTCCACTGAAAAATATGACTCTATCCATGCTTCTATTTTAGTTACTGAGTAACAGGGTATTCACTGAAACCAATTCGTTAAGTTTTCACAATTGACCAGTAACTTTATGTTCCTAATTTCCTTGATGTCCAGCATGAGAAACCTGTACCCATATTTTCAGAAGTACTGAAATTGTGTAACTGCAACTGACATCAGTAGGAGCTGTACTTAAAATATGCAAGTGGTATGAAAATGCTAAGAACAGGGGGAGGGGTCGGGTCATCATGTTTCAGGTGGCTCAAGTTGGTGACCCAGAATTAGTGGATACATTTAACAGTTTTGGCCTTAAATTCTCTAGTCCTCAATTTCCTCAGCCGTAAAGTAAGAATGATAGTATTATCTAAATTCATTAATGTTGGTAAAGCACTGAGTTACTCTTGTGAGAGCACCAGGTAAATATCCATGAAGAAATTAAGAACTTTGTATTCATTGAAGAGTTTCTATGGCATGTCTTAGATGGGTCAAACATTGAATAAGGACTTTGCAAATAAATATTGAATAACTACTCATTCACTCAATGAGACTGTAAAAAAATACGATGTCCTCATGTAATTAAAGACTATGTCATAATTTATAAGCACAAGGGGGCTGTCTTAAGGTTGCAAAAACAACATTATTTCTGACATTTCTTTAATTTTCAATCAGTGTAAATCCATGAAAACAGGGCTGCATTTCCAGTTAGACACAGTAGACTTAAGGATGCCTGAACAGGGACACAGGCCAATATGAATGTTCTGCACGATTACCAGAACTCCGCGTTCACCACCTACTCATTCACCACTCTCCTGGGTACTGCCGCTCTGCTCCTCCTATTGCTCCTGAGACCCCAACCCCTGACCGGCCCAGAAGCAAGAGCCCAAGGGTAAGAATATTTCCCCCACACAGAGCTGGATTCCCACCCCTGCCATGAAAAACATGACAGTCAAATGATGGCAGGGAGGCACTGAAGATGCTGTATGTATGGGCACATAAGGAGTAAATATGGCCCTGTAGATAGCTGCAGGAAATGGCCACACAAAACTCATTGTGGAATTGGGACCTAAATGGATAAATGAAGTCCATTTAAAAAGAATCAAGTGAGATCCTAACACCACACTGTAGTTAGCCCAATGAGCTTTCTAGGTTTGTGAATGTTAATTGCTCTGACTGCAAGTGTGAACCTGAATCTAGCTCCATGTCTGACTTTTAAAGAAAGATCTTTGCATTAAAATAAATAAACAAACAAATAAATAAATAAATAAAAATCTTCAACTGGATTCTATTTTAGATGAAATATAAGCAATTTAGAAGTTCACATTGATCTGGACAATTTGAAATGATAAGTATTTCATAGTCTAATAGGTCTTAACATTCTGAAGATTTTCCTAATAGTCTGATCAAATATTTCCCATAAACTTTTGCCTTCTTTTTTTCATGGATCTCTAATAATTTTTTTAAAAAGTCACAGCTTTGTGTACAAACTACTATTACTATGTGTTATATCTTTAATGTAGACATATATTTTAAATAAGATCCTGAAAAATACAAGTATTCTGGAGGGAAAAACCTCACTTTTTAAGAAGAAAAAAAAAATTCACTATCATTTTTATAGACTGAAAGAAACTGAGGTTGCATTGTTTAAATGTAGCAAAGGACTATCCACAATGTAAAATGAGATTTAATCTATCTTTAATGTAATTACTTTTCTTTAATTAGTTTGCATAGACAGTAACCTGGTTTAGGGTTCAATATGATCAGGAGATTCAGATTTACTTCATTCCCTACAGTACCTTTTTGTCATATTGGATGCCTTAAAACATGAAATAAAATGTTAAATATCAATTTTATACATGTTACTAGGATTATAACTGACATCAAAAGTTCTATCTTTGACATTCATTTGAATGAATTTCATGGCTGAAAGAAGAATGATGTGTTGAATTTTATATGGTAGAACACATGAAATTGTTATTCAGGTACCTAATTTAGATAAAAATGCAATAAGATACAGGAGGTCTCTCAACTCAAAAGAGATAAATGCTGCTTAAAAATTATATTCAGTGCAATCCATTTATATAGTGAACTTATCTGTGAAACTACAGTGGAGGTAAGAGGACTGTGGTGTACACATTTAAATAACTAAAATTATAAATAAGCAAAATGAAAGTCCCAAGTAATAATCATATTTAGTATCTACTCTGAGAACATTGGATTTTCAGAAGGTTTAAAAACACTAATGACTAATTCCTCACACCACTATTGTGGCTAAGTAGATAAATATAATTATCTTGGCTTTACAAATGGGAAAAATAAAATTGAGAAGCAAAGTGACTTTCCCAAAGCCATATAACAAGACCCCATTGCAAGAAGCAATTAAATAAATAGGATAATTCACATGCTTAAAATTAAGCATGCAAAATTAAGTGCTTTGCTGGAATAGGGCCCAAATCAGTAGCAGAAGCAGGCTTAGAACTTGTGAAGTAATGTGTTTTACTATCTCTAACTGCAAATTTCATTTCCACATTATAATTTTCAATAACAATACAAAAGCAGCAGCTTTTTTACTATCTGTTTGCAGCAGGGAAGTCCTGAGATGAAATATGCCAACACTGTAATGAAAAACTTACGGCATGGCTGCGGTTGGCCCAGAACATGACTTGAGCTTTTATGGGCTGGTACTATGGATTTTTTATCTTAGTGTAGTCATATCCTCGTAAAGCATGGTTTTACAGTATGGGGAGACATGAAATCCTTCCTCCTTATATTAGAATGGAATTGGATCCACCTTCCCCAGGCCCTTCCTTGATTACAAAGGGGGACTAAATGAAGCTCTACTATGGAATAAATCCTATAACAGTCAGTGGGAGCATACCTGTATAAGGAGTAAGTAAAAACCATGTAAGGAACTCAGGATGTTAGTTTATATGAAAAAAAGTCTATTAAAATATATTGATACAATTTGGGATAGACACTTCATGTCATTACAAGGGAAGTTTCACTCTCTGTTGAAGTATACAATTAATCAAATCCTGAGAACTGCTTAGACTGGAGCAGGGGTACAGTTTCACCTGCAATCGGAACAACATCAGGTCAGAGCCATTGATAATAAGGTAACATTATTATAACATTTTTTTTTATACTTTTGAAGGGCAAAGTAATTGAAGACATCTTATTTTTCTACAGAGACATCACAATGTGAATTGTTAAAGTAATGAACATTGTGACTTAAGATTTAACACTAAGTAATGGTTCAATTTTATCACCATTTTATTGCCATATTAACACCACTGTATTGTTCCTAGTGATTATTTAAATTAGTTCTGGGTAGTGGAGATATTTTTTGCCACTAACTGGTATCGGTCTGTAATTTGTCCTTGCGGTCCTTCTAGTCTCAAACAAGATTATAACTACTCCTTGAACAGTACAGAGTCACACCAGTTCAAAGCTGAATATATGTTAGTGTCCTGTGCCAAATTTTGCTTCAGAATTTGGAAACAGTAATCTCTTGCCTGATATTCTGTGCAATAAAAGGAGAATGTCAAGACAATAAAAAGAGGAATTATCTCTTGTGCGGTGACCTCTCCAAGAACCTAAAAAAGAGGAAGAACTGCCTATTTACACTTCTTTATAAGCTATTTGGACTCTGGGTCAGGAAATCTAGGTGAAAATGCCTTCTTCATGCATCCCTGAATGAGTGGGTGAGGGGGAGGTCAATGGAGCCAGCTGATCAGCGCAAGGGATAGAAACAATTATAAATTTTCATTTGTATGGATCTGCAGCCAATTAGCAACTCCTGGGAGCAAGTGAAGGGCAGTTACGGATTTTTTCTGAGACATGGTTACTTCCCTCCAGTCTTCCCGGGACATTATACCTACCTGTCATCCCTTACACAAGCCTTCTGGCAGAACCTTGATCTAGCCTTAAACTAGGGAAGCAAAATTTAAATAATCATGTCAAAATATTCAATGTTGAGTAACTACAGAAATTTCTTTAATAGTTGTGAATTGTGGACTTATCTACACCAGTAATAAATTTGTTTCATATTTGGATTGCACTATCAGAATTATCCATCTCGTTAGTAGGAGAACAGGTTAATAGCCTGTCATGCACTATGAAAGGTTAACAGCCATTTGTACACACCACAGAGTGGTACATCCTCTGGGTATTAAGCTCAACTACTTACTATACCTGCATCCACAGACAAACTGGAGTTTCTCAGCTGGTAGCATGATCTGGTCTAGTTCAATTTCATCAGAAACTTCTTGGAAAATAAGATTTGAACTGTAAAGGCAGAAAGTCTGGGAGTTTTCTGCTATCAAAGATGATGCTATTATAAACATTTTACAGTATTATCACCATTACTGGTTTACTTCGTCACTTGCTTAATAGCTATATTTGATATCCCACAGATTGATTTTTTTTCATGTAAGATAAAAGAACAAGGAAAGCATTTTGAATTCATCACAATATGAAGGGGAAAAAATGGCCCAGCTGTACCAAAATCCTGAAGCTCTATTGCTTTTACAGTTTGCTGGTGCACTGGGACACTATATTAAGCAACAAGGTGCTCCAGCTAAGACTGGGCAGATGGTCACCATAAATGTCTGTAGAATCTCAAATGGATGAGCTCCTCTCAAATAGATATGCTAATTTCCTGACATTTAATAATATCTTTTTCTCTCCTTATCTTCTGCCAATGATTTATAAAAGTGTCCTTCAGAGTTGTCAGGTAAAAGGAAAGTGACAGAAGGTCATATACTAAATGCATCTTTTCCACAGAAGTAGCACTATTATAATTTAACAGATCAGCATGAAGAGAAACTATACATTTACTACAAATTATACTGAATGCTTTTCACTTACAGCAAGAGGTCTGACAATGTAAGTAGTGCGATGATTACTGGCTCATCAGTTAAATCATGAAGTTAAACTTTCTCTGTCTCAAAAAATCTGATTCTACTGAAGATTTGGTTTTCCATTCATCTAGTTTGCTGAGTAATGCAGAGCTAAAGAGATTACTCCAGCTCTAACTCACTTGTGCCACTCATGAAAAACCTTTGGCTCACGTGCCTGTCGTGAAATATACAAAGCCCATTCCCGTGGTTTGTGCACTGCTTCACTTTCAGGTATCCGTGAAAACAAGGCAAAAAAATGTTTTTGGACATTCCAGTACAGCAGGACTAGGGGAGAAATTGGTTAGAAGCGTGATGGGGCAGTAAACACAATCTAACAAATGGCACATCCACATGTATCCACATGAATAACTTTACTATGGGATCCAGTGACATGGTATTGAGTTTGAATCACCACAATTCACTTTGTCATACCCCACTTTGAAATAGAAGTAGATTAAGATGCACCATGGAACTACTTGTGAGCAATAGCAGGGCCCCTATGAGGTAAACAGTAGATGTGATATACCTTGACTTTCGCAAAGCTTTTGATATAATCTCCCAGAGAATTCTTATAATAAAGTTAAAGAAGTATGGGCTTGATGAATGACTATAAACTGGATAGAAAGGAAACTGGATTATTTGACACAATATTAGTGATCAATGGCTTGATGTCTAGTTGGCAGCTAGTAACAAGTGGAGTGCCCCAGGGGGCCTTTCTTGGGCCAGTTATATTCAATATCTTCATTAATGATTTGGGGAATGGAGTAGATTACACCAAGTTTGCAGAAGGCACTAAGATAGAGAGAGTGATAGATATGCTGGAGGGCAGGGATATGATATAGAATGAACGAGACAAATGAGAGGATTGAGCCAAAAGAAATCTCATGAGGTTCAACAAGGACAAATGAAAAGTCTTGCACTTATGACGGAAGTACAGTTTGGGGACTGACTGTCTAGATAGCAGTTCAGCAGAAAAGGACTCAGGGATTACAGAGGACAAGAAACTGGATACTAGTCAACAGTGTGCCCTTATTGCCAAGAAGTTCAGTGGCATATTGGGCTGCATTAGTAGGAACATTGCTAGCAGTGATTATTTCCCTCTACTTGGCACTGGTGAGGCCTCATTTGATTATTGTGTCCAGTTTCAGGCCTCCCACTACAGAAAGAATGTGGACAAATTATAAAGAGTCCAGCGGAGGGCAACAAAAAATGATTAAGTGGCTGAGCACATGACTTACTAGGAGAGGCTGAGGGAACGAGGCTTATTTAGTTGTTAGAAGAGAAGAAGAATGGGAGGGGAGTTTTGATAGCAGCCTTTAACTACCCGAAACAGGGTTCCATGGAAGATAGAACTAGGCTTCTTATTAGTGGCAGTAGATGGTAGAACTAGGAGCAATGATCTCAGTTGAAATGGGGAAGGTGAAGGTTGACTATTAGGTACGTCTTCTTCATTAGGAGGGTAGTGAAGCACTGGAATGGGTTACCTAAAAAGGTGGTTGAATCACCATCATTAGAGGTTTTTAAGGTGTGGCTTGACAAAGATCTGTCAGGGATGATTTAGTGGACTTGGTCCTGCTTTGAGCAGGAGGTTGGACTAAATGATCTCCTCAGGTCCGTTCCAACCCTAAACTACTATGATTCTATATGGATGCCTCAAGTGCAGCAGACTAGTGTGGGGAAGATTTACACCCCCTTTGCTGGAAACTAAGTGTTAAGGTAGGGAAACCCTAAATGACATGTCCAAAGTCAAACAAAAGTTTGAGAGAGAGCCTGTGGAAACCCAATGATGAACAGGGAAAGGGTGGAGGACCACCTATCAAGAGAAACACTAAAGTAATTGCCAGTGAGACAAGGGAAGATAGTTGTAATAAAAGCCAAAGGAAAAACAAGATTTAATAAAGGAGAGTATGATTCAGTGTCAAAGAGCCAGAGAGTCTCAAGATAAGAAAGCTGAAGTTCTGAGATTTAACCATAGTCATGGTTATTAAATTCAGAACATTATAGAGAGGTCTTGTCAAAGTCTGCTTTTCAGAATAAAAGTAATATTTTACATGAAAATTTTAATACCTATTTGAAAAGTTTTCATTAAAACATATTTAAGCCCCGAATCTGGAGGGAGTTCTAGGTGCGCGAGCTCTTTTCCCAGGATACTGTTTATTCCAGAATCAGGACCATATTTAGAAAAAGATACTGTATGAGTTTGCCAGTGGCTAGCACCAAACTGGCAAACTGGATAAGGAAGAAAATGAGTGTGCATTTTCAAAACAAAATGTCTTTTAAAAAAATTGTTCTTGCATTACGTTTCATCACACTGAATTAGCTAGCATCAAATGTCTTCCCTTTAATCAAAATCTAAATGAAATAATTATATTAGTATTAATTCTAACTTTTGGAGAAGTTATTTTGAAAGTTATATATTTATTCCCCTCAAAAGTGTTGAGGAATTCTAAGAAAATGAATGATATATTATTCCCACATGTTTCATTGAGAAGATATCTAGTACTGGACAGATCAAAAGCTATTTTCAGTAATGATCATGAAACACATCATGATCCTTAACAAGTGTCCTTGATCAATAAGATAAATTAGATTACTTATATGCAGTCTAGGTTTGATATGATACAAAAACTGAGTTATGTGACAGCAACAATAGCTGAGTCTTACAAATGGACCATTACCATGTCTGAGACTTTTCATAAAATCCTAATGGGAGGGAGGCACTTTCAGTTGTAAGGAGGTTTCATGATATCAGATGACTTAAATAAACTTTACATGAATGACTGGCCAAAAAAAGTTAATCGGTGAATTTAGAAGGATGCAACAACAAATGATCCTGGACTGAAGTTTTGTGAAACACTATTGAGTAATGTAGTAGCACAAAGATCTATCTCTACAAATATACAAAGTAAATAAGAGAGTAAAGTGGATTTTAATTACTCAGAAACCTAAGGCTATGTCTACACTTACAAGTTAGGTCAACTTAGTTTGGTCAACCTAACTTAGTCCCTGCCCATACCAGGCTTTCATTAAGTTGACTTAAGAAATTCCTTACGTCAACTTAATGAAAGCTTAGGTCGACTTAATAAGAACCGCCGGTTAGGTCGACCTAACCTTTCAGTCGATTCCTTAGGTCGACCTAAGGGCAGTTAGGGCCTTCAGGGGAAGGGCAGCTTCAGGAGAAGCACTTTGTTAAGTCAACCTAATAAGGTCGACTTTAGGTCGACTTAAAGTCGACCTTATTAGATCGACCTAACTTTCTGTAGTGTAGACATAGCCTAAGACATTATCCAAACTGACCACATGTGATAGCATCAAACATCTTTGTTTATATTAGGTTAGCACTTAGGACTATCAATCAGGGATGAAGACCCCACTGTGCTAGGTTATACAGCCAAGTATAAAAGGAGTGTATCTACAACCACTCAAACACTGGCTGAGCATCTAGCCACATTTAAATCAATGGCAGAACTCCCATCAGCTTCACTAAGGCAGGATATTGCCTGTTGTTTGATAGCTTCAGGGTCATTCTACCATAAATTAATGGAGACAAAGCAAAGTATATGGAAAGAAGATAAAAAAAGCCATTCTTTTTTTTTTTTTGTATAAAACAATAGCACATGATGCTCAGTTGCATAGTAGCAGGTGCTACATGTGTCCCTGTGTCTTGGGTGCATTATGAATTAGAAGGCTCCAGGCCAAATGACATCATCCAACAGATCAGTGATAAAGGGGTGTTATCTGGTGAAACTGCATTCCTGTAACTGTGTTATTGCTTGTGTTATAGCTTTTATAAAATATTGTAGGAAGAACTAGCTGATGAGTGAGGACTTGTGTGATTATAGTGAATCTCAAATCTAACATTAATCAGACAGATTTCTCCTTGTCATAAAACTCATGATAAAAGGGTCGAGTAGGAGTGCACTTAGAATACTATAAGCTATGACTATATTAAAAGCTATCACTGTGTTAGAGGAGGGTAATCGCTGAGAATTTGAAGAACCAAATAAATAGCATTTATTTTAGGATGGCAGGGCATTGTCAGACTTTCCCTGAATCGCTTCCTAGGTAAGAAAAATATAAGTGATTATATCTTGGATCCATAAGGTAAAGGAATGCATTAGGCATGATATAGCACTTATAAAATACCTGAAGAAATTACCAGTAAATGTACAGAAAGTTATAATTTGTACTATATTGTAGATAAGTGCCAGGTTTTATTACAGTTGTTCACAATAGGATACAAGGATGAAATTTGGCATAGATCAAGGTTTTGGAGCTATCAACCAGGAAATAATGTTTGCCACCTGGATAGCTGCTGTTTTCCAAGATAACCAATTTATAATCTCTGTCCTGTGTTTTTCCTCCTTAGCAGGGAACATTATGACCAATTTTAAATATGCAGACATCGTTAATATGTGTGCTTGTGATATTATAAATCCATTGATGGCATTTCTAGTTGAAGCATGCTATAATATAAAACTAGACATTAAATTTATCCAAATGGGGATCTGGGGAATATAATAAAATATCATATGATTATGTAACAATAAGAGAGTTGTGGCCATAGTAACACATAGACATCATGGTTGAATTGATTGCTATGAATTTCAGCCCAGACGTCCAACTTCAGATCAACGTGTTTTATCCACTCTCTCAGGTACTTCTGGACTCCATCACCTATTCAGATGAAAAGCATGACACATGAGAAGAACACTCAGAGTGCAGATATTGCAAGGGCATAACAGGGATTTGAACCTCAAAGAGTAAGCAGTTGAAACAACTGGTTGTATACACTGTTGTGGTGTATAAAAATATGTCTAGTTAGGTCTTTTATAAAAGTTGGAAATATTCTGAAACTGATGTTTATTATTAGTTATGTATAGTGCCTGTGGTTATGAATCTATATAACTGTGTATATAGAAGACTATGCTATTGACCGTACTGCATTTTGAAATGCACATCACAGCACATAGAGCTCCCCACAAGCCGAGTGCTTGCACAAAACCAGAGGCAAGTAATAATCCATAGTACAACCCAGAAAAAGACAAATGATAGACTGTTATAATTGGAAGATGTCGAGATACCCCAGCTATACAGGCAAGAGGAATCCTCACCATTCTCTCTCTCTCTCTCTCTCTCTCTCTCTCTCTCTCTCTTAATGTTGCTAGGGCTTCTGTTCTTGGAACTCCAGTGGTATCTGAATGAGCACAGAGTGTCACAAGCAGAGATTCTGATTCAACAAACCTCAGTGTTATTTATAAAGAAAAACAAGAAGTTTGATTTGGTGGTGAAGGCACTGGGCCAAGTATATTTTCAACCAACACAACTCTAGTACCCCACAGGAGATGTAGGTATAGTAAAACATGTGTAGCTCCCCTTGTCTACTAGCCCAGCATGTGGGTGTTCAAGATAGAGAAAATCTTCTTTGTGACTTTTTACACAGCTTTGGGAAACTAAGCCTGAGGCTCCTGTGTGTGCTTTTCCTTGTGTGTTAGTGTGTATTCACTCAGAGCAGGCCCACTCAGAACCTTTACCAGGGAGGAAGTTTTATTCTGAAAGGAAATATTTAATGGTAGGCAACCCTGGTACGTGCGCCAACAGTGGCACATGAGCCCATTCGAAGCACCACATGGCATCCTCTGCACAGCCATAGAAATTGCTGCTCCTGCCACTGAAAGCCATGCTGTGGAGAGAAGCTGCCTGGAACAGTTAGGAGTCACTCCAGGTGGCATATTTCTGTGAGTGGGTCCTTTCAGTAGCATGCCTAGGAAGCTTCTCTCCCTGCCACTCCAATCCAGCCGTGGCTGCTGCAGAATTTTCAGGCAGCTGACTTTTTTTTTTTTGGTGGAGGGGGTCACCGGTGCTGGCTGAGGGTTGGGGAGAAGGGGCCAGCACCAGGATCAGAAAAGGTTGCTGACCCCTGTAACAGGAATACATTTATCAGCCTCCTCCCTGCTTGTCTGCCACATGCTCCCAGCTTCGGTCAGTGCAGAGACTCCCTAGTAGGGAGGCAGAGGCTGCTTCCTGGCACAAGCCAGGAATTTCTCCTAACATGACACAGTTTGTAGCCCACAACTTGTAGTTTCCACTGCTGCCTTGGGCTATACCTGTATACCCACAACAAAGTACCGGTCAATACCAAGATGTTGTACCCCATGTGAGATAAAAGATGCCCCTCCTATGACTTCTTCTTTTATACACTGAGACAAAAAAGTTAGCTATTATTCTCCAGGGGTGCGTCTACACTTGTAAATTAAGTCGACTTAAGCAGGTTTAAGTCAACTTAATTTACTCTGTGTCTACACTTGAGGTTCCTTAATTCGACTTAAGCAGTTCCTTAAGTCGAATTAAGGAAAAGTTAGTTTGAATTAGTAAAACCTCATTTTACTTCGAACTAACCCTTAATTCGAACTAGTTAGTTCAAATTAAGTCAATATGGCCATATTAGTTTGAACTAACTGCTTAGTTCGAACTAACTGGTACATTGACTTTAATGCAACTGACTAATTCGAGCTAATCAAGTGCCATGCGTGGCACTTGCTTAGTTCAAACTAGCATTCTAGTGGGGCCATGCTAATTCGAATTAAGTTAATTCAAACTAACTAAAATTAGTTCGAATTAGTTAGTTCGAATAAACTAATTCGAACTAACTTTGGTAAGTGTAGACATAGCCCAGGTGATCTCAGTCATCACCCTTAGGCCTTTTATTTGCTAGTTTGAACAAAATATCCATGTCCAATTTCCTGTCATCCCCTCCTTCTCTTTACAAGGATTCAGAGTGTACTTGGACCAATTCATCAGGATGCATTTGCCTAGTTACTAGGTTGAGAAAGCTGTGTATTTTTGTACCATCCCCTCCAGTCAGAAATGTGGTTATTTGGTTGTATGACCCTTACACTACTCTGCCAATGCCAGGCCTAGTCTGGTTCATGCTCTTGGTTCACAATGTTAGTTATGTCTAGGGCTCCAGCTAGGTCTACATCACAGTCCAAGAGAAATTAAAAGGAAGATCCTACACGCTGTGTTAAAAGAGTTGCGGTTTGAAGTGAAAGTTATTAAAAAATTGAGGAGAAGCATCTAGGAAGTAAGCTGTTTGTGAAATGCTGGATCCCCTCTATTCAGGGAGTAAGCTGGAAAACTGTACAGAAATGTAAAGCCTGATGTTGTATCTTTATGTTTATTTTCTGTATAACTTGTGTTTGTTTGCTTCCTTTGCTATTTCATTTTTTTGTCTGTTTTTTTTTTTCAGTTAAAGATATTTTGTTTACTTTTTACTCCAAGTCAGTCTCAGAATGCATGTTCCAAAGTCAACTGATAACTGGGCACTGATTTCACACCTTCATGGGTGACAAACTCCTGTCTGGCAGTTAAGAATTTGAGATATTTTTTTTAAGGGATTAAGGGAGATTTAGGAGCACAAGGTTTGTTAGGGTCATCCTGGAAGGAATATTTAGGTTGGTGGAATCCAGGGTGAGACCTTTGTCCTTGAGGTCTGGTTACCGATATCAGAGCTGTGAGTCATAGAAGTATAACATGAAGGCTTGCAAAGTTACATGGCTGTCTGTGACAGAATTCATCACTGATGTGAGTGATTCCCCAAAACATTACACAAATAATTCAATTCAATGAGGCATAATTAGCATTAAAAGATTTATAGATATTGTCAGAAAAATAAAAGGCACTCTCTGAGTTATCTGATGGTGATTGTACCCTTATTTTGGGCACATTTTCCCCACTGCGAATGGAGGTGGATCCTTTGTGTTAAGGATTTGATCCCTGTTTCAGCAATATACATCCCTGAGCTGTTTCTTCTCTCTTTGTTTTCATTCATGGAGTAACACATTCATTCTTGATCATTGTCTGGTGACTCATGATAGTTTGAGGAAATAGCCTTTTCCCTTGTATTTCAAATGCTGGATTAAAAATTAAAACCCCAAACAAATACATACCACACTTCTGGTTTTGATTTGTGCCTCCCAATTTTCCCCTCTAATTTATTATAATGAATTCTGTACTTGGGCAGACTATGCCTTACTTATGTTTCTATATACAGGAACATGTATTTTTAAACATATCACAGTTAATTTTTGAGTCAATAAAAAGATCCATATTTTCCTGCTCCCAAGATCATGCATTAAAAAAGAAAAAAATGATTATCTGATCTGAATTAACTAGGTGTGTAAGTGTGCAACAAATGAGGCCTTATTCCAGTGATATTTTAAAACAATTTCTGTTGAGATCTTTAATGACATAACAAGAATGACAATTATTTCAAAATGTAAACAATAAAAATTAGGAACCAGGAGAAAAACTGGCAGTCTTGTTGTTTTTAAATATTGGTTAGGATGGTGCACTATCTTAGGATATATAAGGAATAAGATGGCTAACAGTTTGTCTTCATTTCCAAAGTTAGCCTTTTGGGATCCCTGATTTGTTAACCATTAATGTGTCAATGCTATTGTCCTCTGCCTTTCTTTAATACGGGGATAGGTTTCTATCCCCATTTTCATGAAGAGATCCTCCCAAATATAAAACTCTCAGCAGAGGTAAAACTCTGCTATGATCAGCCTTGGAGATCAAATAAGGTTGCACTTGCAGACACCTTGATTTTATGGGAATAGAGAGAAAGGGGAACCATGATTGATCGGTTGCTGAATAGAAGCTCTATGAGATCCCACTTACTGTGTTAAATTTGATGCAAACTTCCTGCCAGGTCCTAGAATCATACCTGAGGCCACTGTAGTCTCTGGCCACACAAGCGTGGGGCAGCTCAATGGAATAAACACTGTAGACAGTTGCATGTATATTGAAAAGATGAAGAGAAGCCCCAGTTACTCCTTACTCCATCAACAGCAGGAATGGCAGCTGCCCCACCAAGTTTGAGAGAGAAGAGACTAAACAAGGCCACTATCCTTCTCAACCCCAGCATCAGCACACCTCAGGGAGCTAGAGTACGAGTGAACTCTACTGAGAAGAATGAAGGAAGCAGGTTCCTAGGTTGGAGTTCCTTGAAACAGACAAAGAATGGAGGGTTTCCAAGGGGACTAGGGAAGTTTTTTTGTAACAGAAGTGTTTTGTTAACAGTTCACCCAGTCAGAATTATTACACCTCACTTGCTACCATTCCACTATCAAACCTATAATATCAAACAAATAATTCTGCCATTTTTTTATCTTGGTTTCATATAGAGAGAAATTCATTCCCATAACTAGATCACTATTTACAATTAAGTTATGCTGGAGATGAGTTTGCCACAAAATGCTTACAGATGATTTTCTTGTTCTAATGTGCAGATTCTATGTCTTGGTCTATGAAACTGTTGACCTGAACATTCTTTAATCTTGGCAAGATTCCAGCCTGTTATGGTCATTTTCAAGTTGCATAATTACAATACAAATTGCTTTGCAACTACTGTTCAGCATTGTGACATACAGCTAAGAAAAATAATGACAACAGCTACACTTCAGCAGCATTTTAAGAGCAGTAAAATTAGCATCAGTTATAAATAAAGAAGCCTTAGTGGTGCCTAAAGCCAGAAAAGCTGGTGGAAAGCTTGATGAAAACTAACTTTCAGGGCAAATGGAAATCTTGATCAAGTAACACTAATGAAAAGCAAGACTCAATCTGTCTAAAAGTAGAAATCACTCATAATTGTGACAGCTCAGTCTCAAAGTTTTGACTAGGTCAGAGGTTATGTTTTCTAGGAATTAGCATATGACCGCACTGCACTCTAGGCCACCATTTATTTAATAGAAAACTTACTACATCACAAATTCTAAATTATTTTATCAGTGAATTTCTATATCTTGACATGACAGAAAACAATGTCTTCAATTGGAGTAAATGTCAAAGATAATCTCATGAGTTCAATAACTGAGCACAAACAAGTTCACACTAGTGTTTCTGTGTTCTGAAAGGAATTGCCATTCTGAAGATAGGGAGGTCTGGATAAGTTTGACCAGGATAGATAAAGTTTTCAGTGTGTGAATCTGTATGTAGTGTCTTCTACAGCTACCACATAAGCAAACCCTGACTTTTGGAATTTCAATTTTATTGGTGTTTCACCTAAAGTGACTGTGTCCTTAGTCTCCATGTTTTGCAACCCCTTGATTTTGCAAAAATTTGGGGTCTTCTCCCAGACTGTAGTAAGATTCTGGTTCTATTGTAATTAGACACACAAAAGTAAGACCTTACAATGAACTGCCTGTCATTTCTCTGTTTTCTAGGTATGGACTTTTGAGGTCAAGTGGAAGTGGGACAGGATATGAGGGAGGTTAATATAGGTAGAGAGGGTAAAAGACAAAACAACTTTAAGTACAGAGGTTGATGTGTGATTCTGTACTCTCCCCACCCCAGTCTCCATTGCTGGCTCCCCCTTCTAATCTCTGTAACCCCTCCCCACTTGTGACACATTTTGGGCATCATTAAGATTTTTTTAATCATAATTGTTGCTAATTTCACTTTCTTGAAATGCTGCTGAAGTGAGGTGTAGTCTTAGCATTATTTTCTTGACTTGGCAAATTGTAAGGATCATAAATAGGGAATCATCACTGAATTGAGCTGCTTCTAATAAGGTTCCAAAGGCACTGGTACCAGGCCCAACATGATTAAACGTTAACGTTGGTGATCTAGAAGCAAATATAGTTGCAGTTAACAAAAGATTGGCAGAGTGATAAAATAATGATGAGCAATCTGTGTTGCTTGGTAAATTACTCCTGTTCAAATAAAACATGTTTTAATACTGCCAAAATCAAGGTTATACATCTCATACTGATCATATCTACAATATGAAGGATTGTATAATAGAAAACAATATAAGGATTTTAGGGGTGGGACCTAGGAAATTCATCATGCAATACTCAGAAAAATTGAGTGCATGCTTCCATGCATAGGTTATATATTAAAATCCAGATGGAGTGAAGATGTTTATAGAAGTTAGGAGGTTGTAAACTTGGCATATGGTGTCAGTATCAACTTCTGACATCCTTACAGTATAACCAAGATAATAGTTATTAAAATATTTGTTTTACAAAGCCAAAATAATATACCTACATCTGGAATGGTTGGTTCTTATATTGGAAGGCTAATGTATACCAGAAATTCACAGTTGCACCAGTGATTTTAAGCCAGTCTTCCAATCACCCTTCGACTACCACTGATCTTTGGGCTGGCAGTCTACGATTACATGCTTTTTATATGTTTTTTTTACCAGGAGAACACTATAGCACATGCAAAACAAGCAAGTGGTCTGTAAATGTTTATTTTTTTCTTTATGTTACTGGCTGTTGGGCAATGCTTAATTTATATGCAATAAAATTTAAAAAAAAAAACTAAAAGGGCAAAAGATTCTCAGTTAATAATTCCAAAGGGGTAGCTGTGTTAGTCTATTGTAGAAAGACAACAGAGTCCTGTGACACTTTTAAAGACTAACAGATTTATTTATCGCATGAGCTTTCGTGGGAGAAAATCCCTTCAAAGCGTCTGACGAAGTGGGATTTTCTCCCATGAAAGCTCATACGATAAACAAATCTGTTAGTCTTCAGTTAATAATAACTGCAGTGATGATGTGACAACATTTAAAAGCACTTTAGGGGTTAAAAATAAACTAGAAACAGGAACCTCCCATTGGAAATGGGCGACTAGAATTTAAAAACAGAAGAAATTGTTGTAGTAGCAAAGGGCTTCTTGTACAAAGCAAAGGAAAAAGAAAGGAATCCAGTGAAACTGAAAAAAGTTAGGATTTAATTAGTTTAAAAAAGAAAGATAGACCAAGAAGTAGTCATGTACAGCAAATATGTGCCTGACAACTGCAGAAGTCGAAGATATACACGAGATATATTTATAGTCGGTGCCAAATATACACCCTCTCCCTCCAGTATATACTCAAAGCCAAAAATTCCCATTAAGTGACTAGCTTAACTCTGGGCACACAGCCATGTGAGTTATAATTCCAAATCTACCATCAACAGCTCTTGCCTTTCCTAGACCAATAATTTGTACCACTGCAGCTATTTTGAATTATGAATATGTTTGCTAAGAGAATTTAGAGTGGAATTAACCAAGAGTGTCCTTAGCAATGAGTAATATATGATTGTTCTAGTATTAATTACTTGCATAACAGCAGAATGTTAAAAAGAATGAACCACAAAGTGCCAAACAGTAACAAAGGATGCTCTTTTTAGGATGAGTGAAGCACTTACAATGAAATTAAAAGATCACACAAACCTTTGAGCAAAACACAATGCAAATCAGATATAGGCCCAGGTTTTTAAAGATACCTAAGTTGTTCTGTGCTTAGCATTACAACATCTCACTGATGTAGAAATCTTAACTTAATTTTTCAAAAGTGAGTTAGGCAATGGGAGCCAAAATCCTAAAGGAAGTGAGTGGGATTTTGGCTCCTAAGGCTATGTCTACACTTGTTAATTTAAGTTGACTTAACTAAGTTGACTTAACAAAGTCAACTTTGCTAAGTCGACTTAGCATGTCTACACTCAAAAATTAAGTCGACTTAAAGGGGACCCTGCCAAATTGACTTAGAGCATCCACACTGGATGCCTAAGTCGACTCTAGGGGCTGAGCAGTACAGGGACACTGGCAGGGCATAGGAGCAGGGTAGGCAGGGCTCTATCCTGCCCTGTGGGGGGGAGGCATGCCAGGCTCTGCCTGTGCCAGCCACCCTGGCAGGGAGGGCAGTAGGGGAGCCCTGAAGCCCTTTAAGTCAACTTAAAGTCGACTAAGGGCTAATCCACATCTACACTGGCTTAAGTTGACTTAAGAAAGTCAACTTAAGCACTTGTTCGAATTAAAACTAGGTGTTATAAATTCGAACTAACTTTTCCTTAATTCGATTTAAGGAGCAGCTTAAGTTGAATTAAGGAAAATGTAGTGTAGACGCAGATTAAATTAAGTCGATTTAAGCAAACTTAAATTGACTTAATTTGTAAGTGTAGACGCACCCTAAGTGACTAAATTCCTTTTGAAAATTACTTTAGTTCTTGAATCAGTTAAAATACTGTAATGCTGAGAACAGCAACTTCTATGATATTTTAAAACTCAGGCCCCAAAATAATGCAAAGGTTTGACAACGTTCCAATAGCTATATGAAATATTAGTATATGGCCCCATATATTTACACATCACCTCAAGAAGACTTACACATGTGCACTGTTAAAGCTGTTTGCCTCAACGATTTTGCAATCTATGGGGAGATTTTGGAATCTTGAGCAATAGTGGGATCTGGATCATTCCTTGTGAGATAACTGTCTTGGCAAATCTGTAAAGAGTGTTCAGGATACACTGCTATTTG
Organism: Pelusios castaneus; assembly: GCA_007922175.1. NCBI lineage: Eukaryota > Metazoa > Chordata > Testudines > Pelomedusidae > Pelusios > Pelusios castaneus. The sequence continues at coordinate 853,846 of ML685903.1, forward strand.
TCCAGTTTTATGGGTTCAGGATCATCCCTGATGCCCTGATTTTGTGTCTCAGAGATGGCAGCCCTATTGTGATATGGAGGGCATAGTGAACTTGAGATTCAGCAGTAGGAATTCTTCTTACAGCTTGATATGTAGGGAAGGGGCAGAATCTTTACCCTGCTTTTATCCTTTCAGGCTCCTGTCTGCTGTTGGGTGTGAGAAAGGAGCAGAGACTGTACTCTTTTGTCGGACTCTGACCATTCCCTTCAAGGACTGCAAGAATGTGGACTTTAGTCTTTATTCACTAGCCAATCCCTAATTATTTTTCATTCTCTTTGAAATATTTCTACTTTGTCAATTGATTTCTGGAACTGAAAAGTCCTTAACTCAATGTGTATAACAAATGATGTCACCAGAACTTTATGAACTATCAACTCCCTGTTCCATGACTTCATCTCTCTACATCTCCTGCTCAAAAATACTTAGACAATTTTAGCTGTTATACTACACAGCAGATGCTGATCTAATCTCCTGTAAATTGATACCCACGGGTCACCTTGCATTCTGAGCATCCCGTAAATTTGATCGAGAGTCCTCTGGCACCTTATAGACTAACAGATTTTCTTTGGAATAAGCTTTCATGGGCTATAACCCACTTCATCAGATGCATGAAGTGGAAATCACAGTGGAGAGGTATGTATACAGATGTCAGGGCGGAGGAAGGCAAGTGTAGCAAAATCAGTTCAGAGAGCAGATGGGGCCTATTCACACCTGTTGATAAATGTGTAAACAGAACAATCACTTTTTGTAGTGTGATAACCATTCCAAGTCCCTATTCAGACCCAGCCTGATTGTGTCAAGCTTGCAAATCAGCTCTAGCTCTGCAGCTTCACGCTGAAGACTGTTTTTGTAGTTTCTTTGTTGAAGTATGGCAAGTAGGGACTTAGAATGGTTATCACACTACAAAAAGTGATTGTTCTGTTCACACATTTATCAACAGGTGTGAATAGGCACTATCTGCTCTCTGAAATGACTTTGCTCACTTGCCCTCCCCCATACTGTCATGTGTATATATACCTCTCCTCTGTGACTCCCACTTCATGCATCTGATGAAGTGTGTTATAGCCCACGAAAGCTTGTGCCGAAGAAAATCTGTTAGGCTATGTCTACACTGGGGAATTTAGGTTGACTTAAATAAGTTGATTTTAATAAGTCGACTTTAAGTCGACCTTATTAAGTCGACTTAGAGAGTCCACACAGGACTCCTAAGTCAACTTAAAGTGGACCTTGCTAACTTGACTTAGAGAGCCTATACTAGACTCTCTAAGTTGACTAGTTCAGTCCAGGGTGAGCCAGCCCCGCATGTGGCTGGCTCTCCCCAGGGCAGCAAGCCCCTGAGCAGTCTGGGGGAGAAGGGAGCGTGGAGCTCCCTTCTGCTCCGGACCACTCGGCTCCCTTCTGTTCAGGACTTCTCAGGTCCCGGGCAGAAGGGAACCCTTCTAGTGGGGATCGTTTGGGTCCCGGATCAGAGAATCATAGAATAATAGGGTTGGAAGGGACCTCACGAGGTCATCTAGTCCAACCCCCTGCTAAAAAGAAGGACCACTCCCACTAAATCACCCCGGTCAGGGTTTTGTCTAACCAAGCCTTAAAAATCTCCAAAGATGGAGATTCTACCACCTCCCTAGATAGCGCATTCCAATGCTTCACCACCTTCCTAGTGAGAAACTTTTTCCTAATATCCAACCTTGACCTCCCCAGCTGTAATTGGAAACCATTGCTCCTTGTTCCGTCCTCTGTTACCACCGAGAACAGTCTAGTTCCCTCCTCTTTGGAGCAACCCTTCAAGTAGTTGAAGGTTGCTATCAAATCTCCCTTCAGTCTTCTCTTCTGTAGACTAAATAAGCCTAGTTTCTTCAGTCTC
>ML685903.1:860748-905685 GCA_007922175.1 Pelusios castaneus
GAGACTGAAGAAACTAGGCTTATTTAGTCTACAGAAGAGAAGACTGAGGGGAGATTTGATAGCAACCTTCAACTACTTGAAGGGTTGCTCCAAAGAGGAGGGAGCTAGGCTGTTCTCGAGGGTAACAGAGGACAGAACAAGGAGCAATGGTTTCCAATTACAGCTGGGGAGGTCAAGGTTGGATATTAGGAAAAAGTTTCTCACTAGGAGGGTGGTGAAGCATTGGAATGGGCTACCTAGGGAAGTGGTAGAATCTTCATCTTTGGAGATTTTTAAGGCTTGGTTAGACAAAACCCTGACCGGGGTGATTTAGTGGTAGTGGTCCTCCTTTTTAGCAGGGGGTTGACTAGATGACCTCGTGAGGTCCCTTCCAACCCTATTATTCTATGATTCTATGATCATCACCTGATCTCCTGCATATCACAAGCTATGGCATGTCATCCAGTATCGAACCCAATAATGTGTTTTAATAAAGTATATGTTCTAGAAAGGCAACCAATTTTGATTTGAAGACATCAAGATATGGAAAATCTTCCACTACCCTGGTCAATATATTCCAGGTGTTAATGACCCTCATTTTTACAAATTTGTGTTTGAGTTGAATGTATTTAGATTCTGCTTCCAGCTACTGGCTCCTGTGGTTTTCTCTGCTGGATTAGAGAGCCTTTTAATAGTCAGTATTTTCTCCCTGTGCATTTACTTATACCTTGTAATTAAGTCACAACTCAGTCTTCTTTCTGATGAACTAAACAGACTGAGCTTTTTAACTCTTTCAGTGTAAGAAAGTCTCCAGCCCTTGAATCAATGTTTGTGGTTCTCTTCTGTACCATCTCCAATTTATCAACATCCTTTTTAAAATGTGAACAACAGACGTAAATGAAGTTTTCATTATTAGTCTCAGCAGTGAAATATATATAGGTAAAAATCACTTCTCTACTCCTATTGACTACTTCTAAGGATTGCCTTAAACTTTTTAACAACAGCATAGCATAGGGAGCTCATGTTCAGTTGCTTGTTAGGAGGGTCAGAAGGTGCTGAGCCTCAGAGGGTACATTTACAGAGCAGCAGGGAGTATGCACAGATAAAGAAACATGCATTAGATCTATTCAAACTGCTTGGGCTAGCTATTAAACTACATACCCAGAAAATCAGGAAGGATTATTCTCAGGTAGCTAGCCTGAACCACTGCAGCCATACTGCTATTTTTAATACATTAGCTTAAGGAGAGCCCACTGCTGAAAGCACCCTCCCAACTGCTGTGTCAGTACACCCCGGCATAAAGCTCTGAGTCTTCCTGCTTCCTTCTTTCTTCTAAGAGGAGTAATTTACTATTGATAAGTGCCAGCTTTAAAATTACTCCTTTCCCAAATCCTGGCCCTAGTCCAGGGAGAGGTTAAGTGGTAAGATAGTCCTAGAGACTCCTAACACAACCAGATCCAAGGTGCATAAGTAAACTTCATGCTTCTTCTTATTCCCTTACAAAGACACATAGACCAAGTAAGCTGGTAGTATAATACATTTTGAATGATCCAAATTTCTGTGACTCAAATCCTTGCATTGCATTATGGAATATTTCAAGTCCAACCTTCCAATCAGGGGAATTCACAGCTAGAGCAGTAGTTTACATGGTAGGACCTGCTTTGGGCAAGAGAAAAGAGTCTGTGGATGCCATGAGATTAAAGTTTTTAGGCAAAATTCAGTTCTACTCATTTTAAGTCAGTCATTGAGATGCCACGTATAACAGATACATATGAAGATAAAGGTAATTTTAAGAATTAAACATCAGAGGAACAAATATCCAAAATGATGGATTTGAAACAATGTGTCTTGTAGCTCCAGCCCAAATATTTTCTGTACACAGGCCTCATCTACATGATAGGGGTTTATTCAGTATAACCTTAGGTTTCCCAAACACAATGTCTTACATCCACAAGCAATTTAAAAAAAAAATCTAGTATTAATTAATGTATCTGATTTAATTAATGTATATATCTTTGCCACACTGTCCAACTTGTATAAAACTCATGTAGCTGTATCCTTATTTTAACTATATTGCTTCCAGGAGACCTCCCTCTGTCCTCCCACTTTACATTGCTTGATAGTGGAGATGTCTGACAGATTACCTGCGTGCCTTCCAGGGCTCTGGGTTTATCATGACCCTGTTTAAATGCTAAACCATCACCAGATACACTGCTCTGTGATCCAGACTGTAGCAAGTTGACACACAAAGAGTCCATTATTGGAGCTATGCCTCATGCTTCTATATGGATCCATGTTGAGGTCCAGTACTTCCTTGCCTTCAGGGTAGGGGAGCACATCCAGTACCATCATAAACAGAGTCACTGGAATGAAAAGATCTCCAAGTTCCCAGAAGAACAAGTACAGGAGAAGAAGGAATCATGGGGTATGGTTCAGCGTAGTGCCAAAATCAAAGAGATCCTGTGGAATTATAAAAATGTCAAGAACAAAATCAAGATATTCTGCAATGCGGCAGAGGAGATCTCACAGAATGCCTCTAAGTTGTGTACAGTTTGTAAGGGTGCATCTACACTTGTAAATTAAGTCGACTTAAGCCTGCTTAAGTGGACTTAATTTACTCTGCGTCTACACTACAATTTCCTTAAATTGACTTAAGCTGCTGCTTAAGTTGACTTAAGGAATTTTTAAGTCAACTTTATAAAACCTACTTTAAAGTCGACTTACTGGCTAAGTCAACTTTATTAAGTCGACTTAAGCCAGTGTAGACATGGCTTAGCGCTAAATCTACTTTCAGTTGACTTAAAGGGCCCCCAGGGCTCCCCCACTGACCTCCCTGCCAGGGTGCCTGGCACAGGCAGAGCCTGGCGTGGCCACCCTGCTCCTGTACCCTGCCCCTATCTCTGTCCTGCTCAGCCCCCATTGTACCTGGTACAATGGGGAAAATGCTGAGCTCCCCGGCACTTTTAAAGGGGTTCCCCCCCTCCCACCATGGACCACTTCCAGGTGCAACTAGCCCCTAGAAGTTGACTTAGGCTTCCATTGTGGATGCTCTAAGTTGATTTGGCAAGGTTGACTTTAAGTCAACCTCATTTTATAGTGTGGTCATGCTAAGTCGACTTAACAAAGTCGACTTAAAGTCGACTTATTTGGCCAAGTGTAGACATAGCCTAAGGCACCCCACCCTCCACAGATCCTAGAGGAGGAAATTTCTCTGGATAGATAATATCTCTTTTGATATACTTAATCCTGCACCAGAAACCCAAGCACAGAGGGTGCCAGAGATGGCCGCAAAACCCAGGCAGAGAGCCTATCTGACAGTGCTGAAGAGGGGGCTTCAGTCAGTAAATATTATGTGCTGTATTACAGTTAACTGTTCATATGTCAACTGAATGAAGGATTTAAACAACTTTCTTTCTTTCTTTCTTTCTTTCTTTCTTTCTTTCTTTCTTTCTTTCTTTCTTTGGTTTTGGGTGAGGGATTACTAGCTGAGTATTGCCATCCTGGATGGATGTTACTGGATAGAACTGCCTTTGTCTATTTGGCTTTTATCCCCCTCCTCATGTCAAAATGTCATCAGCTCCAGAAATTCAAATTTTCCTGAAATATCAAAAATCACTACTGTAGACCAACTTCACTAGCCCCTACCCTCTTCCTATATTACTTGATGGCCCTTTCTACCCCAGTTGACTGTGTGGGAACCATCTCTGTCCTCAGTTTACACAAGAAAGCAGAACAAAGAGGGTTAAAAAAGAGCCCCGACATACTGTACAATTGGCCTATTTACTGTGGAAGGAGATATAGAATGAGAAAATGCAAAAGAAAAAATTACATTGGCTCACTGTTTGATGAATGCCCTGAGTGCTTAGCTACCTTTATATTTACAAACATGAACTGGAATATGAAGCAAATTGCTTTAATGGGTCTATAGAGATTTTTCTTAATGCATACAGATAAGGCACTTGGGGCTACACAAAAGTTACAGAAGTCCATGAGTATTTCCAGTCAGATTTCCAGCATTGTTAACCCCTGAGATCGTGTGCTTTGTGGGGTGTAGACAGTAGGGGATGCTTCTGTAGTCTATAAAATGTATTATGTTGTATGTGGTATGATTAAGTGACTGAATGTGATACAGAGTATGAAATGTCATTTTCTTCCCTAGGCTCTACGTCCGTCTATGCTTCAGCATTTTATTTTTTTCTGAATTCCTTTCCCAATATCTTTTAGGAATCAAGTGAGCATCAGATAGTCCTGCCACCTAAGTTTTCTTGCCTTCATAAAAATGGTTCAGGAAAGACAAGGGCTAAATAGGCCTGATTCTGTCCTGAAAGGCCTGGTGATAGTCGCTGAAGAAAGAATCTGGGGCCAATCAGAAACAGAGAAAGAGTGATTCAAGTTCTGGGAGCTACTGGCCTCTTGTACCTGAGTGCTGAGGCACTTAAATACTCTAAGGACATCCTGGAAAGGTATATGTGCAATTACTAACTTGTTCCTGCCTGATATGGCTATCCGGCTTTCACAGCCTGCATTTCGTTAAAGGCTCCTAGGGCTGGCAGCATTGCCAAACTCACAAAGTTCAAGTTCAGTTTAGACAGCTCAGATGCAACTCATTAAAGTAGGTTCTAAATTCCTCTTGCACCATTCACCTGTCCCTGTCCCTCCCCTCCCCACACACTTTTTCTCTCTCTGCTCTGCTTCAGACTTCACCCACTGCACTGACAGATCATATCTGAGGTAGATACAATACTTGTTCCACCAGTATCTATCTACATGTGTCATATTGGGTTACTCTAGTTTCAGTCTCTACCATCTTTTCTCTGGAACTCCTGGTCCAAATATGTCAAAGATGTTACAGCTCTTTAAATCAAAACTGAAAGCTTCCTTGTTTTCCCCTGTGCTCTCTATCATTTCTTTGGCACCACAAGCTACATTAATAAATTACTGTATGCGTCTTATAAAGAACCTTGAAATGTCTGATGAGGTAAGATACTGTGTCTTATAAATTGAAGTTGTTGTTTCATGCCCTACTACCAGGAATGTCTCAAGAGCAAATATAATTAAAAAAAAAAAAAAAAAGAGTTTGCTTTGCAGTAGATTGTGTGATATGTTTAGATATGATGTGCAGTAACACTATTGGCTTTATCCTCTGTTGCCTATGTTGTCATTTACATCTACGCATAGGGGATATAGAAGTGTACCATTCTGTTTTAGTAGCATTTTACACTACTGTGTGCTCCATCTGCACAGATATAAATGGCTACATTAAGTACAAGACAGAGGAGAATCAGGCTTAAGGGCATAATTAGTATTCCACCAATAAATGAGTTAGAGATAGTGGATTACACTCTTTTTGTGCTGGTGGTATGGAAACAAAGGAGAAACAGGATGTGTAGCCTAGGGAGAGAATAGTATTCAGGTATATAAGCAGGAGAGTTTCCTGATAGACTTTACTTCTTGATATGGCTAAGGTATTTTAAATCTTCAGTTAAATACCACTGGGCTTCAAAGAGCATCAGAGACATTAACTTTTAAAAAATCTGATTAACTGTAACATAGTTTCAGGCATGTTTTTTTTACATTTGAAATAATGAGCCAAATTCACCCCTAGCAACTTTGTATTAGGGACTGATTAGTTAACAATATCATAAATAAATAATTATACTTATTAATAATCCAGTTTTCTATACCAGAAAAGGTTTAATGTTTGTGTAAGTGCTACCAATGTTTCAAGAAATATTTACATTAAAACACAAAAACAGTGAAAGAATCTTAAAGATTACAAACAGTACAACTAAAGGCAGGGCTGATTAAAGCATATTAGTGCTAGGCTTGGGAGGATTATATTTGTAATCAGTAAATGTTGGTAAATATTAACTTTACCGTGCACAGACGAACAGGTGGAAAAATTAGCATAGATGATCATTGAAATTTACCGCTGAGCAAAGTAAAATAAAAATGCTGCTTGAGAATGAACTAGAGTTTGATATAAAGGTATTTACTTTGTAGATTATGACATGTGGTTTTGATTATATGTATTTGAATTTTTACAAAGCTTTAATTTGTTTAAATCTCAACATCAATTATTGTGTGACTCTCCTCCCCAGTATTTGACCATCCATAATTTTTATCAGTTTTTAAATTTCCATGGTTGCAGGAAAAGCTTAAAAATAAACAATTATACTATCCATCCAAATTAGAACAAATAAAAATTGAATTCTAGCAAGCCTACATATTAGAGTCCCTTTGAAGGAACTTTATTTAAATTCATCCCTTTGTAATAATGTGTCCTCCTCTTCCTTCTTCTCATAACCAACTCTTATATAGTGCTTTTCAGTTGCAGCATTTAGAGTACTTTACATTAAAAGGGAAACTGAGGCACAGAGGTGAAGGGACTTTCTCAAGGTCACATAGCAGGCAAGCGACAGAGCTGATAGCAGATCTTAAGCCTTCTGAATCAGAGCACAGCACTCAATTTTCTGGGCTACAAATTATTCTGCTTCTTAAAAATAACAAAATGTTTGCAGGGACACCAAGAGGCAACAGAGACAGAAATTATTAGGGATTATCAGGGATTATTACAGGTCAGGGAAGTGGATATAGGTCACATACCTGCACCTGGGCATACAAGGAAAGGCCAAAAGTAATAGGACCAAAGCATGCTCCCTCATCAGGACAGGTTGGGTGCCAGGAGTGGGGTAAACTAGGACACAGAGGAAGTCCCTAAAGTAGCAGATGTTGATAATTTTAGATTTTGAAATCCTAACTCACAACGTATGGAAATAATATCAGTTTATATTCTATTCAGCACAGTACTCCTGGCTGCAATAGTCAGTGCTATATAGTGCACTGATTGGAAAAGCTACATTCAGCACGAATGGCACTGGAACTTTTGTAGAAATGGGAGGGCCAAAGCCAAATTGCTCTCTCCATCTCCACAGCTGTTTGCTCCAGCTGTGAGCCAGCTGCCCTCTTATCTGGCATCACAGTGGTCTCTGGTGGGTGAAAGGTGTAATTGCAGTGTCTTCCCAACAAAATATTATTCCGTAGGGAGGAAAAATAATCTTTGGGAGAGATGAAAGTAGAGTGAACATGGTCTCAGGACAATCATGGCAAATCTCCAGAAGGACTGTGGTGTATAGACCAGTAACTTTCTACATGGTAAAACATTCATTTTATGATAAATTATTACATAACACCATAGAGGTAAAGACATGATCTTGTGCCAGGAGGCAGAGCACATGCTGTTCCCATTTAATGGGTGTGAGGTGAGACAGTGAAACTTCTTCAAGCTTACACTCAAGCTGAACAGAACACATTGTGATAGAAAGATAACTAGCACCTTAGTTTGTAACCATTATGCTCAATACAAGGAACATTTTTCACTAGAGTCATTATCCTGGACACCACCACTCCAACGTCTCATGGCTTTGCATTGTATTTATTTTGAGCAAGATATATTACTGGTGGGACTTTCAGAGTAAGGTACTACAGAGCATGAGTCATGATGACAGACACTAATTCTTTGTTAGTAGTGGAAGGTATCAGTGATCTCATTTAAAGAGACCAGTGAAGTAGCCACTCAGAGCAACAGAAGAATAGGGAAGCCGGGGGTGGGGGGAGGCGTGCTGAACAGTAGAGGGGAGAATAATGTACTCTATTCAGGGTTTTTTTTTTAATTCATTCTATAAAGTCTGCAAAAAATATATAGTTTTATTATAAGTGCCGTAGGACTCCAGTTAGTGCTGATCAAATGTTTTCAAAACAGAATACTTTTCTGTCAGAAAACCTGTACTGAAAGTAGCACATTTCATAGGAATGCATTGCTTTTGACAAACACAAGCAGTGTTTGTATCATCTCACCCACTTACAGAAATTAAAACTTTACTTTGATCTGATTATTTTTTTCTGAAAACTCAAAATTATCTAGGAATTTTCCTGACCAATTTTAATGCCAATAACCATGTCTGTTTTCTTACCTGGGTTAAACCTTTAATCTGCATCTTGTCTTTAAACATTGTAAGATTTTCAGGCAGTGATTGTGTCTCCTATATACCTGTTCATCTCTTAGTACATTTTGACACCCTTTTTTTTGCATCCCATCCCTTTTGATGAGTAGGGTATTCACCAGTTTCCACCATTTTTCCAGTTCTTGTGCTGGTCTGTTAAGGCTTCTGAATGTATTATCAAGGATTTGGTTTCTTTCTCTATATTCTGTGCAACATTTCTCTGGGTGCCCCTCTTTTTCTTTTTTTTTCCCCAGGTGTTGTCTATATTTTTTGTCATGGAAGTTGTTTTGTTGCCCTCCTCAAATATTTTCACAGTCACTGTCTTACATAATTGATGCTATAGATTGGTGCTGTAGTTAGAGTTTCTGGTGTTGTGATAATGGTCTTTCTAATGGACTCTGAAGATCTCCCAGAGGCATTAACTTTGAAATAGGATGAATTTATCATTTTGTTGTAGAGTTCCACGACTCTGCTCCATAAACAGGACTGACACAATGACAGAGTTAAAAATGCATTCATACCAATTGTGCCACTTTTCAAAATATTTTTAAGTTTATTAAAGTTGTTCGCTGCTTTTAATATCTGTTGCTTGACATCTAGTATTCTGTCATCATCATTGCACATCTCACTGCTTAGATGAGGCAAGCCATTTTATCTCTTTTAGGGTTTCTTGGCCTTCTTTAACAGTTACGTCTAAGACATTGATAACCACATATTTTATATTCTCTTTGGTGATAGACAAAACAAATTGTTTTGCTTTTGCTCTAAAAAAGCAATTTTCTTCCATTAAGCAATGTTTTGAAATAGGCAGGACAATGTCATCAGCAAAAACAAGGTCAGCCAATTGTGATTTAGCATTTTCCATAAAATTCCTCAGTCACCTTTGTTGGTTACTTTCTTCAAGATATAGTTAATGACAACTGAAAACAATAGTGAGGACATAATATGCCTTTGTCTTACTGTACGTATCACTGTAAACTACTGGTTGATAGTATCACCATCTAACCACACATTCATCATCATCTAGATCCTTGGTTATTTTAATTATTTTTTGCTGGTAATCCATAATATGTCATCATTTTCCAAAGATTGTCTTGTGTACACTGTCAAAAAGCCTTTTGGAAATCTATATCATTTATCACAAGAGGTCTTTGCAACTCCACACTTTTTTCAGGAATATGTCTGAGAACAACATTATGTCTGCATATTATCACAGTGGTCTGCTTGTTTCTACCTAAGTTGAAGATATATATCTTTATCAATATCATCTATATCTAATCTATATCTATTCTATAGATATAGATATGAAGATATATTTTGATATATTCTAGAATGACAATGTATATGAATTTCTCAAAACACTGAGGATAATGTGATTCCTTTCCAGTTACATTTTGACACTACAGTAATATAAATAATGAATGCTTGCAAATGGCAAAAGTCAGTTTTTGCATAAATCATGCTGTTTGGAAATTCATAACTATGCAATTTGTTATGCATTGATTGACATTCTGCATTCATTCTTTTACCACTTAAAAATTATCAGGTCTGCTGTACACTGAAAATGTAAGTGTATACAGCTGCAACACGCAGGGGTGGGAAAATACACACCCCTGAATGCCATAGCCATGCTGACCTAACCTTGGTATACAGATGTATAGCTAGGTCAACAGAAGAACTCAACCATCACTTTAGAAAGTGGAATCCTTAAAGCAAGAGAAAAATCCCTTCCATTGCTGTGGGCTTCATCAACACTATGGGGTTATGCAGGCAAAGCTACAGCAATAATGTTATGCTTCTAGAATCACTGTAGTGTAGACATGGCCTCAGTCATCCAGGCAGGGAGAAGAAACTTCATCATTAAATGTAGTTACTCATATATTACTCATAATGAAGTGCAAATAGCTAATGTTAACAGTTTATGAAAAATCCATAATTGGAAAGTTCTTAGTCAAACTGTTTGACAGGGTTAGCCTTAGGACATAAGGGTGCTGTGGTCAGGTGGGCAGCATGTGAAAGCATGAGTGGAATGCTTTCGTCTTGCAGAAAAGCTCTTCAAACTCTGAGGCGATATGTGTGTATGGTGGGATGGAAAGTGAATTTCCAGATTTCTCCCTGCTTCCTCCCAAGAGAAGAACATTGGGCAGGTGAGTAGAGATGCACAGATACTGCTCTCTCCTTCTCTATCACAATGTTCCTCTGCATCTCCCTAGAGGGCTTAGGAGCCACACCAAGTGCTCCATACATCCAAGTCACTTTCTACACCTTGGTTATGCTGTGAGGTGAACATCAGGAGCTGCTGCTCTCCAGCCCTCCACTTATGCTTCTCAGAGAAGAAAGTGACCAGGATGCAGAAAGCCCAGTCATTGCTCCTTAGTCCTCCTACAAAACCCTTAGGAGGGCACAGAAGACCAGCCACTCCATGAAGCCAGGTCAGCTTGCTCCTTCCAAGTCTAAACTTACTACCAGAGTTTGGGGTGCACTTCTCCCATAAATACTCACATATTCCTAATATCTGTTGAACTCATGGAGATTGCAGAATCTGTCACTGGCATCTTAAATACCGATTAAGCATTAGGAAGGTATGGGGGTACAGGGGCACTGTAGCAACCAATCAAATGTCCAAGTCACTGCCAATTATTGGGATGGACTATCATTTATTCTGCTTGCTGCTTTTTAGACATTTTAAAGTTTTTGCAGAAACTTATGGCAACTGGGCAAACTGGGAGAGGGGATTAGACAGTGAACACAGGAAGTGAGCCTAGCTTTATGAGTTCACTCACATTGAATATGTCGGGCAAATGTCTGTGAGAAATAGGAAATCTGAATGTATATAAGAACTGAATCTATGTAGAAATTCAGTTCTTAGTCTAAAAGGTAATACTGCTTAACTTTTTTTCAGTGACATGTCTCTAATTCCTGTTTCTGCCTAGTGATAGATTTGTTTGGTTATCTATGAAACATTTTTCTTGACTGATAGATCTCTCTAGCTTTTGAGCTATAGGAGGAAGGCAGTGAGTCAAAGTCTGTGGTCACTTTGTGGACACACTGAAAGATCCCTAGATTGAAAGACTGCTCATCTCAGAATCCAACATACCCAAAGAGCTCTTCAGACTTGTGGGGCGATATTACATTTTTGGGTACTTTCATCACCTATTCTATTGTGTGCGCTTAAGAATGGGAAGTGGAAGCCTAGGCAAAGGCATGTGATGGGAACTGCTGGAGGTCAAACACTTTGAAGTTAAAGCACTTGGCTTGGACCTACCTTTGTCAGCTATATAGAAGGCAGATGTACTGCATTTCCTTGAGTATGTCCAGATACCAATTTGCAGAAAACAAAAGTTACTGGGTCAAGGAATCCTGTTTAGCAGGGGTAGCCTGTGGGCACTAGGGTGATATAGAGGTAGGATCCCCTAGGGACCTGGGCAGTGGGGAAGATGTACCCACAGCGGTCAGGAGGCCAAAATATAAGTTTGCCCAAGGCACCATTTTCCCCCAGGCTGGCCCTACTATATAACAAACAGTTATCAACAAAAAATACATTTTAAGAAACCTAGTATTGATTTGTCAAGTATCTGGTACTACAAAATGGCTACAAGTTCAATTGACTCCAAATATGAATGTATTGACAAAAAAGGAGCCATGACAAGAAAGAAGTCCCCATACTTTATACTTAGAGGTAAGCCTCAGGAATGAATTCAAAGCCCATTAAACTTCAAAGAGTTTGTAGGGCAAACCAGTTGATCACTCAAAACAAATCACCACACATTATAACTTATGGTCTTCTGATTAACTTGGAGATTTTCTTTAAAGGGTAAGCTCTTCTTAGTAAATGTGTAATAGGGAAAAATCTAGAAATGCATTTTATATCTGTTCAAAAAGGTTGTTAATTACTCTGTTTTGTATTACGGATGCAATAAATCTTCATTTAATTAGAAAATAATTTGTGTACTTTGCAAGGATAACAATGGACAAAGACAAAAGGAAATGCTAAAAAATAACATCCTTTATGGTAATTATGGAATAATTAAAGTATATTTTCAATTAAGAAAAATGAGGACTCATGCTGAACATATTTTAGAAGCATAGAGAGAATGAGAAGTATGAGAAGTTAAAAGATTAAGTGCAGTAGAACTGAATTATTTTAAAGCATACATTGCACTCTGACTACTTTTTCAGCCTCTTTCCCCCTACCCCTACACACCACATTTCATCACTGCACATTATGCCATTAAAAGAGTTATGTCATCTCATTTACCCATGAGGTTGATATAGTACCTCATAAAAACATGTGCACTTCAAAAGTCTATTTGCATAAAATTACATTTATGTTAAGGACATTTAAGCAGCAGAAGTTAGATGACATGTTTCTCCAAAGAGGCATTTATGAAAGAACTAATTCACATTTATTTACATTCATTTTCTTAAAATTGTTCCCTTTCCTCGGCGATGTGGAAATTGTAAGTAGTAGTTCAAAAGAATCTGGATATCAAAGCAACTGTGTGTACTGATGATAGCCTGTGTGCACTTAACAAGCCCTTGTAATGTACTTTTCTGCTTAAAAAGATCTCACTAGAATGTTTGGTATCAAAAGGAAATAACCAGTTTATTTCCCATCAATGTAAGCAGATACATTCTGATGTCTATTTACCCTGCTGATTTAAAAAGTGGTTTTGCTAATGGCATAACAATGTGTCTTTCCATTAAGATAGTTCAAAATAAATGTTGCCACTTGCTAGGTTGAAATAAGTCTTCTAACATCTCTCCAACTTCTGGGTTCCTTTGCTTTTTTTTTTTAAATATCTTTTCTATTTGAACACAAGCATTAGCATTATAGTATAGGCAGACCATGGCTTATTGAGTGAATCTAATTTGAAAAATGAAATATCCAGGTCTTTTTCATATTTAAAAGTGAACTTCAAGATTTTCATTGATGGTAAGTTTTTTAAAAAAGTATAGATATAAATCACTTTTTTTTTGCATCCCACAACAAAGCTTATGATTTACCAGTTACTATGAGCATCTTTTTAAACTATTCTCTTTCCCCCATTACCTATTCTGTCACTGACACATGTCTGCCCAGCTGTGCATGCCTAGTCCCTTATCTAGGTCAAAAAATAAGTTTGTTCACAAAGAAAAGGTACACAGAATGTGGGTGATCCCATGAAGACATATATAGGTTCTCCGGTGCCCAGCAGGAACTCTCCTACATTATGTTGCTTACTGAGCCAATCTGTCATATTCCTTGGTATTGTACACAGCCAAAAAGATAGTTTACTGTTGTACAGAACTACAGGCACTTCTAGGTCTTCACAGATAAATAAATAAGTAAAAGAATTCAGCCTGAATTGGAGAGATAACTGAGTGGACCGTGTTTTAAGTGTAAACACTAGTAGATTTATACTTCATTTTATGGTCTGTGAAAAATCAATAAATATATGTAGTAGAATATTAATAGAGCAGGAAAAAAAATAAGTTGAACCATTTTCCACTGGAAAATACGGCACAATTGAAATACTAAAGCTTTGTGAAATTGTGTCAATTTTGTCAAATAAATCAATTAGGAGAAAAAAAACCCCAAACAAGTGCTGTCAATGTTGAAATGTCCAATTTTCTGAATTTTTTTTTTTTTTTAATTTTTCATTTTCAGATTACTTTTCATCTATGCTTTTTATTTTGGAATATTATATATACTATACAATTGAAAATATCATGGCTGAAGTTAAAAGTTTCAATGGGTGCATCTACACTGGCAAGTTAGGTCAACTTAAAGATGCTTAAGTCGAACTAAACAAAGCCGTGTCCACACTGGGCTCTTCTTAAGTCAACTTAACCTTTCCTTAAGTCAACTTAAGGAAATGCTTAAGTTGACTTAATAACATCTCCTTTAAGGTCGACTTAACACTTAAGTTGAACTTATTAAGTCTACTTAAGACAGTGTGGATGCAGAGTAGCCCCAAGTCAACCTCACTGGCCTCCAGACCTCCCTCCCAGGGCTCCTGGCACAGGAAGAGCCTGCCCTGGCCAACCACAGGGCAGGACACAGCCCTGCCCATCCTGCTCCTCAGAGCTGGCTAGGCCTGTGGTCTGCAAGCATGGCAGAGCAGAGCAGCTAGCACTGCAGGTGGGCCCCATACTGGAGTCACCAGGAAATCCTGGACCTGCTGGCCATTTGGGGGAACGAGGCAGTGACCTCCTAGTTGCGGAGCAGCCACCGCAACCAGGAGGTATATGCCTTCATCTCCTGAGCCCTGGCTGACAAGGGACACACCCGTGATACCCAGCAGGTCCAGGTGAAAATAAAGGACCTCCAACAAGGTTACTAAAAGGCCCAAAAGGACATGCTCCAGACAGGGGCAGCCCCCACTACCAGCTGCTGGTACTTCCAGATGCCTTTCTGGGGCAGGAGAGCAACAGTCTCCCAGCCCACACTATCGACTCCACTGAGCCCCCTCCCTTGATGATGACAGTGAGGAGGACTCAGTGGCTGAGACTGTGGTGCTGAAATAGGGGGAGACCAGCCACCAGGAGCAGGAGGGCATGTCACCAGCCTCAGAGTCAGCTGCCAGCCCAGAGCTGATCCCTGCCCTGACAGAGGGCCAAGCCTCGGAGGAGTAGGACAGGTTTCCCCCACTGCGGAAGACCCAGGCAAGGGCCAGTGCACCCAAAACCCACTGCACCTGCTGGTGAGTGCTCCCTCCCTCCCTGTGGGCAGAGATGTGCATGCCTGTGGGACAGGAACTGCAAGAGGACATGGCCCAGGGACAGGCAGGGTCAGGAGGGCACGGAGGCCCTCCCACAGGGCAGAGGTGTTGGGGACCGTGTGGTGGGGGGGGGCAGAGCTGAGCAGTGCAGTGGTGTGTCTGGAGATGGGGTGGGGGGACTGTAGGTGGGAGCACCAAGGCCAGACAGCATGCTCCCAGCACCAGTTGCATGTGGCCTCAGGAGAAATCCCTGGGGCAGGGTGTCTGCAGCTCACCACTGTGGGCACCACACCCAACCTGTGAAGCAGAGCATGGCTGCACACCATACTAGCTAATGGGAAGAACTTTGTTCTTTGCTTCTCCCCAGCATACCCTGTGCCCTTGACATG
Source organism: Pelusios castaneus (assembly GCA_007922175.1). NCBI lineage: Eukaryota > Metazoa > Chordata > Testudines > Pelomedusidae > Pelusios > Pelusios castaneus. The sequence continues at coordinate 875,824 of ML685903.1, forward strand.
CAGCACTCCCAGGGCCCCACCAGCCCCAAGCAGGAGGAGGAACAGGGCACCTTGTCCAGGGATGAGTTTGAGGAGCTGATCCGCATCCACATCACCAGGCGGACCAAGGCACCTCTGACGGCCTGACAGGAGCAGGAGGATTCCCACCGGAGGGCTTAGCAGAGGCTGCGGAGGGTTGATTAGGGGCTGCTTGAGAGACTGCTGGACCTCATGGAGTGGCAGACCAAGTACCTGGAGCACCTTAAGGATGGCCTGTTCCCTCCAGCCCCTACCCTGGACACCAGCAGCAGCCTTCTTTGCTGGTGGCCCAGGACACAGGGCAGATATCTGTAGGGCCGGGACTTGCCTGCCCAAGGCCACTAGCCCCGGCCACTCCCCACAACCCTCCTCACATCCCCTGAACCCTTCAACCCCTGAAGCTCCCATCCACCAAACGCCTCACTTCCCCAAACCCTCCTCACTCCCCAAACCCCCACAGTTCCTATCCCCAAACCCCCTCACTCCCCCGAAGCTCCTCATGCCCCCTTAACCTCCCAACCCCAGCAGATCCCATCCCCAAACCCCCTCACTCCCCCAACCCTCCTCACTCTCCCCAAACCACTCCAACAGCTCCCCCCCAGCACCCCCTCTGAATAAAATCCCTGTAGACAGTTATACAGTGTGTCATGCTTTTTGTTGGTTTGGAGACAGATTGGAGATGGGGTGAGTGGGGGTGAGGGACAGGCATGGGTGGGTGCAGGAGGTGACAACGCCTGGTAGCAGGCTCAGCCCTCAGTGCTCCTCACTGATGAAGTGGACCTTCAGCACATCCCGGATGACCAGTGCTTGCTGCTGGGCCTGCTGCATCCAGGGTAGGGTGTCATCAGGCAGTTCGTATTCGGCAGTGAGCCACTCGACCTCGGCCTTTCAGACGTTGGGGACCTTATCTCCCCACAGCTCGCAGAGGTTGTGGAGGCAACAGCACTCATTGACAATTTCTGGGATGTTGCGCTCACATCTGAAGGCACGCTTGATGACTATGCGACACTGGCTGAGCCTCTGATTGAAGAGCTCTCTGCTGGCATCCATGTGGACCGTATTTGGCTTCATGAACCAGGGCAGCAAGGGGTAGGCGGCATCCCCCAGGATCAGGATGGGCACCTGCACATCACCAAGGGTGATGGTGTGCTCAGGGAAGAAGGTGCCTGCCTGCATGCGCCTGTACTGGGCGGAGTTGCACAGGATGAGGCCATCATGCACCTTCCTTTGCCAGCCCATGCAGATGGTGTGGAAGATCCCCCAGTGGTCCACAAAGGCCTGCAGGATCATGAAGTAGCACCCCTTGCGGTTGACATAGTCCCTGGCCCGCTGGTCTGGGGCTTGGATGGGAATGTGGATGGCGTCCACTGCGCCCCTGCAGTTGGGGAAGCCAAGTTCAGTGAGGCTGTCAAGAAGGTCGTGCTGTAGCCTGGGGTGATGAGGCGGGCTAGTAGGACCTTGTTGATTGCCCTGCAGAGCTGCATAAGGGCAGCCCCCATGATGCTCTTGCCGATCCCAAACTGCTGGGCTATGGAGCAGTAGGAGTCCGGGGTTGCCAGCTTCCATATGGTGACTGCCACTCGCTTGTCTATGGGCAGTTCTGGTCAGAGTCAGGTGTCCATGCACTGCAGAACTGAGGTGAGCTCGTGCACCAGCTTGAGGAAGGTAGCCCTTGCTCATCCTGAGATTCTGCAGTGTTCTGGTCGTCATCTCAGGTGGTGAGGACAATGCGCTCCCACCAGTCTCTGCTGGATTCACGTGCCCAGAAATGACGAGGCACGGAGCGCGCTGTTGTGAGTGCAGCAGCTTGCAGGGTCAATAAGGTGGGGGCAGGGTGCCGTCTGCCTTCACGTTTGTGGGTTTCTAGAAAAGCCTACTCCACAGCAGAAGAAGCCTTGCCAATAGCTGGCAGGTATCGTGCAACTGCCTGGCAAATTGCAGGAGAAGAGTCTGTCCTATGACCTGCTCAGGTGCCATGTTGACAGGCACAATGGAGAAGGTGCTGAGCTCACTTCCTGTTTTATAGGAGTGGCCGGAGAAGGGGGGGCATTTCTCGGGTGCCACATGCCACACTTCCCCCAATGCACCACTCCTAGGTCGACCTAGCCCCTGCCAGTCGACTTAAGCATCTAGTGTAGACGCTCTAAGTTTACTTAACAAGGTCAACTTTAAGTCAACCTAAATATCTAGTGTAGATACGCTAGGTTGACTTAAAAGATTGACTTAAGGTCGACTTTGTTAAATCGACTTAACAAATTCAACTTAATTTACCAAGTGTAGACATAGCAATGGGTCTCCTTTTCCCTTTCAGAATTTTCATTTGTGGAATAATTGAAATGTTGGGATTCTATTCCAACTCACCCTCACCAAAAAGTTCTGTTTTTCTCTGCCCAGTTCTAGATAGATATTTAAAAAGGAAAAATGCTGCTATTTACATAACCCTTCAGTCACTGAAAACATGCTACTTAAAACTGCTAGCCAAGACTAATAGGCTGCGTCTACACTGGTAAATTAAGTCGACTTAAGCTTGGCTTAAGTTGACTTAATTTGCCCTGCGTCTACACTACACTTTGCTTAAGTTGACTTAAGCAGCTTGCTTAAGTCGACTTAAGGAAAATAAAGTGGACAATGAAAATTAAGTCGACTTTATTAAACCACCTTTCTACTCGACCTAAGGCTTAATTCAACTTTTTAAAGTCAAATTAAGCCAGTGTAGCCCTGGGGTAGCCCTAAGTCGACTTAGGGCTACCCCAGGATAACTCCAATGCCCTCCCTGCCAGGGGGGGCACAGGGGGAGCCTGGCATGCCCCCCAAAGGGCAGGGTAGAGCCCTGCGTGACGCTGTCTGGATTTAGGGAAGCATTTATGATATTATTTTCAATGAATATCTCATAAATGCTATAATCCATAGGAACTATGTCATGTTTGGTATCAATAGAAAGGTAGTAATTTGCTGGGAATGATTATATAGTTTATGTCTAGGAATTCTATTTCAGTTAGAAGTTAGGAATATGGTGTTCTATCTATACTTTAACTTATGTTATTTTATTGAAATGGCTGAGAGACGCGGGTGTGTCAAACCATTGTTTTCTTAATGTTTAGGAATTTTCCAGCTACAATGGTCCCAGGGAGTGGACATAAGGACATAAGGAATAGAAGCATTGTGTCCTTAATGGCTCCTCAGTTTACTCCCTGATACCATTCTACCTGGAAAGGTAGATCTTTGAAGATCAATATCTCCTTCTACTGAGCCCAATAACTTGTATTTGACTAGTGCATATCTTCCATAAAGACATCCAGATATCTACCACTTCCCTTGGCAGTTTGTATACCTCTTGCCTTATTTCCAACATGACAGTGTCTGGCTTCAACTTTCAGCCACTGGTTATTATGATGCGTTTTTTCTGAAAGATCAAGGAGTCCTTTAGTACCTGGTATTTACTCACCATGGAGATACTATGCACCAGAATCAAATAATTTCTCAAGCTTACTTTTGACAAATTAAACAGATTGAGCTCTTTGAGCCTCTCACTATATGGCACTTTTTCCAACCCCCAATTAATTTTTGTGGCACTTCTCTGCACTCTATATTTTTTCAACATCCCATTAAAATTGTTGATATCAGAACTGTCCAGTGTATGTCAGTGTCACCAATCACAGATATAGAATATGCTGTTGAAAACAGAGTTCTCCAGAGTAGCCACCAGAAGTTCTGATCAGTCAGGGGAGACATAATAAATAAGAGGAATGTATTAAGTAGCCCATAATTATATTACACAAAGAATGCTCCTCAGTACACACATTAAAGAGCATTGCCTAGGAAAGATCACTGGAGGATATTATTTTTAGAGCCAAATATGCCTACAGACTGTAATAAATAATAATAATAATAATAATAATAATATAAAGACCAGTTGGTGTCCAGAAACCACATATATATTAGAAGACAGAAAAGACATTGTTGTGCTAGTGATATTTCACTCAAAGCAAGTTAGTTTGTTTCTTTTATATAAAAAAGAAACAAACAAAAAATCCCAACTCCTTTCCATTTCCCAGAAGAGCAGCAACCCCAGGGGAATGCGTCATTAGGTGGCAGTGGAACTTTGTGTCTTATCTAATTCAAAACAGAATTTAAGATATCCTTTATTTTATTCAATTTCATTATATTGGCTTTGAAGATCAATATCTCTTTATAATTTCATTTAATAGCATAGATTCTGGTATCATCTCAAAACCCCAATTCCTTAGAGTCAGTTTCAGGATCAGAAACAATTGTTTCAATTTGACACCTAGGAATGATAGCAACTCAATAATGAGAATTTAAGATTGTAAAGTAAGCTTATCTTTGCTGTGTGAATTGGCTAAGTTTAAAGTAATCTAACCAAACTGTAACACATCTCTTTTATAACAGTTAAAGAGATTTTTTTTAAAGGGGTATATATTAAATTGAATGTAACCTTCCACTCCCTTCCTACACTGAGAAGCAAGGAGTGTCCAGACATTGCCAGCTCCAACAAAGTTACCACAGATATTTCTCATTCTAGATACAGGGAAAAATAGATAGAGGGTGACTTATTAATTTTAACCTCCATGCCTCATTTCTCTCAGTCCTGGTAATTAGGTTCCCCCTCTCCTTCTGGGACATTAACTTGCTATCTAGTATATACGCTGAATCTGTATACTCACATTTTACCAGTCAAAAAATAAGTTGTACATTTTTGAAAGATTTAGTTCTAAGGTGTATTCGAAATCCAACACACATATTGTAAAGGCTCTAATTTTAAAAAGAATAGAACCAAAAAGAGAGAGAAGATTCACCCTGCAGGATGTATTTCAGGAAAACCATGAGAACTATTTAAAATCTTTGCATTTCCAGTATGTTTCATCAAACAGTTTCTTTATTAATGTCTTCACTAGGTGTATTTGGGAATGAAGTTAGATTAAGTGAGTTATAGTTTCCAGGCTGAAACTTATTCTCCTTTCGTACATTGCTATCACTCCTGATCCTAGCGACAAATTGGTTACATATGCTATCTTTGCTACTGAGTCCTCAGAGAGCTTTCTCGAAGTATAGCTGTAGTCTGAAAAGTGACTTTGTAGTAATAGCATGGTGATAAACCACATTTGTTGTTTTTCAATGACTTCTGTACCAAATGTATTTAGTTTTCAAGCTAAAAGGAGTTGTTTTCCTACATGCCACACCTACTGATTCATTCTGCGGCCTGGAAGTCAAGCTGTGCTTTTTCTGTATTGTACTTCATCAACAGTAAAAGATTCTCTTGCCTTGTTACACCTGTGCAACATCACGATTTCAAACTGTGCCCTCAATTACACCTGTGCATCTAAATTGCCTTCAGTAGTGTGACATAGGTTAGAAGAAAATTTGAAAACAAAGGAATTACAATATGGCTCTGCAATTTGAACTTAATTAAAAATGTTACAGGTAGTGCTTGAACCAGAAAATAATGAGATCCAGTCCCCCAGAGCTTTGATTCTTTGGAATAGACAAGAGTAACAAGAAATAAAAGCTTTCTACTTCTTTCCCCTCCCCAGCCCCCCATGTACCACTGAGGGAAGGAGATGTAACTCTGAATACAAAGAGAGAGCAGAAGTACTATGTGAAAAGGTGTGACTTCTATATAGTCACTTTTGTAGAGTACTACATTTAAGTATTCTGGAATGCAATTCATCAGCCCCAGTGATTCATTGGAGATAAAGGGTTTTTTTGGTTATACAAACCCAAGTCATTGCTAGGTTAAGTATTCTAAATTTATCACCATCTACTAGAAAATATTCTGTTGACTCATTATATAATTTCACCCATTTCTTCACATCAACCTCCACACTCTCAACACTCATACAGTAACTTCTTTTACTGCCTTTTAACATAGCTAAAATTTTCTTGTTCTTTTTTCTGCTACCTGTTCACCTTTCACAATTTTGCATCAATAATTATACTCTTAAATGCCCTAGATAACTCACTGAGCCAATATGACCTTCATTTTCCCTGTGATTAATAGAAGGTTTCCTTTTGGTTAACATTTTCATGATGTCTGTTGTTCCATTTCCTAAAATTACTCTAATTACGGCAACATCCTTTATTAAGATTTTGCTGTTTATGACTACGAAACAGCATTTATGAAACGGGATTTATTTATTTTTGGTTATGCAAATTTTTATATATAGATAGATATAGATCCACAGCACATGCTGGCTAATCTGTAGTCTTATTTCAAACAGTTGAACAATATAGTAATATTCTTTCTGTGGTTTTTACTAATTTTTAAATAAAAATGTAATATATTCCCATTAATGTATGTCTCAGAAAAATGGCATTGGAACTGTGGCAACTCTTTTACTTCTTTATTGCTGTCTTTTAAATCAGGCCAAATACTCAGTGAAACAAGACGTTAAATCAGTAAGAGTTTTCTTCAAATATTTTGCTATAAAAAATTAAATTTCTTAGGATTTTTCCCCAATCTATATAAAAATATTCATTTGGCCTGAATTCAAAAAGCACATAAACCATTTAAATCCACCATTATTCCAGAGTGCATATAAGCAGTTGCTTAAATTTTTTTAAGCATTGACTTCAATGTAATTTTTTAAAAGATAAACTTTTGCCTAAGAGCTGTCCTCATATGGGATGCTTGGCTAAATAGTCAGACATTTATCCATAAACACACTCCTGTGTAGATACTATCACCAGACAATGGTTACTCTATTGGGAACAAACATGGGAAAGAAACAGAATGAGAGGAGAGGGAAGTATAAAAAAAAATCCATTCTGTAAAGCACTAAATCCCCAAACTGCACAATCAGACTTTTTCTTCTAGTGTGCACAAATGGAATTATCTCCATTATTTGTTCACTCATTAATGATCAATGCTATTGTTTAATATTTTCTTTTTGCATGGATTACTTACCAATCTGTTATAAGAAGACCAGAGCAGGCATAATACATAATGAGCTCTCCTGAGAGTTTAATAAAGGCTCTGATTTGCTGTTTAGCAACAGAGACAATAATTACCTTTGTTGTGCTGGAATTCTACTATGCACATTGCTGAATGGTTCTTAATCGATTAAGGAAAACAATCAGCTACTTTCACTGAGCGGACTGCAGCGACAGAGCACACATTAAAATATAATCCAGTAAATAGAAATGGTGTGCAGTGAACATTCCCCACCTTTTTTAAAGGATCATCTGTGACTCCTAATGCCAACCTAGAGAAGCAACTCCCTCAAACATGCCTAAGAAATGTCCCAAGAAGAAAATAACAACAAGAGAAATCATGAGGGATAGCCACTGGCAGAAATATTTCTCAAAAAAATGTCCATGAAACTCTCTCCCAACAAATAATGCAATCCTTCATGATATATTTTGGGACTGAGAATCGAGGCAGTTAAGTCACCCAGATGCCTTTGACAATTTTATCCAGTGTCCTTACGATTACACCACCCATGCCCCTCAGCTTAATTTACCTGATTGGTGCATGTGCAATAAAGCAACATGTTCAGTTGCTTCTACATGCCACAACTCCTAAAAAAGTACTAGCTATGTTTCATACAGTTTTCATAGTGTTCCTCTTAATGGAATGATTTAGTATTAGATGTGTGTAATGGAGTTTACAAACCTCATACTGAGCACAGAGAAAGGGGAGAGGAGAGTATATAATCAAACAGCTTGATCATACCCACATATAGCTTCCAGTTCTGTCAAACAAAACCACTTTTCCTGTCCTCTACAAACTTTCAATTTTTCCCCTGTTCTTTATCAAGATCATACCTACTTCCCCTCTCCCTCTCATTGTACCTCAGGGTGCCAAACTTTAGCCCATGAGAGCCTTTCATCTGTCTCACAAGCTGGATGTAGCCCACATCTAGTGGCCACTCCCCCTGCTTGGCCCCACTCCTTTCCCACCATGTGAGCCCAGTGGTGCCCCAACACACTCCCCCTCTCAGAACCCCCATTCCACTTACCTCCCCCCACTTCCATGAAGCAGTGGTACCCTGGTTGGAGCACAGCAGTCCCTCCTCCTTCTCAGCTCTGTTCCTTTCCCCGCTCCTCTCTGGCCCACCTAGACTCTGATGTGGCCTGCAGGCCAAAAAGTTTGCCCACAGCTACAGTAACCAATCGTCTGATGGCTAAGGTACTCCATTGGGTCTCCCACATCCCAGGTAAGGTGAAAAAGTGGTGATGGCATTGTCCTTTTTGTGACGTGCTGGAAAAATCTTTTTGTGGCATGGGGTAGGCAGCCCCCATAACAAATATGCTTAAGCAACATTCTGTGTTTACAACTCCACTGTTGGAAAATAGACAGAGATGGCCCCTTAACACCTTGCTCAGTGTTGGTCTCTTGTTTGTTATCTCTGAGGAGCTAGACAGTGGGCATTCCTCACATTCACAATATGTTTGAGTAACAAATGTTTAGCAAATATGACTTCCTATTCAATTAAGGTACATACACTTCAACAGGATATTAATGTTCAACCGGTTATGACTTTTGAAATTATACCTCACAAGGACACGGAATATTTTGTGCAAACATATCAATTGTATAACAATGAAGAGTACAGATTGAGTATGGGGCATTGCATGAGGTACAGTATGTCACAGTGTGTTTATAGGGTCCAGATCCTCAGGTTTTCCCTTTATGGCAATAGTTATTTTCTTCACTCATGTTCTCAGCATTTGAAGGTACTAAGCAAAAAGAAGTGTTAGAAACTGCAGTTTCCTTCTTGCTCTTAGACTTTTGGGATAATCATCCAGCTATACCTAAAACATATTACAAAAACATGTTTGAATAATATTTGTTTTGGATATCGCAATTGTTTTTCACTGTACCTGATGTTCAAAAGGGCACTGTACTTGATCTCCAAAGATAGCTTTATGAAAATGGGCAGAAGCATTGTGCAATATCTTCCATTTTCCAGAATATCTATATTAGTTATAAATACCTCTCCATTTTAAAATAATATGCAGAAGCAACTCTTGCTGGAAACAAAAGCAAATGAAAGCCCTGATGCTTTTTATGCTACAGCTGCTGTGGCATATGTATTTATTAAAAAGGCACAGCTAATTTCTTACTAAAACAATAAAACTGACAGTGACTCTGATTACCATCACATGATTTTGCTGATACTTACCAGAGCAAGGGAAGTGAAATGGAGATTAACTCAATATTACAAAAAATAGATTTGTAAAAAGTATTGTACAAACATCACCCTAAATAGAGTTTTGGATCTGATTAAGCACATTTCTGAACATATACATTTTCTGTGCAGAAAGAGCATAAAGCAGGTCCAAAACCTAACAATTCATTAAGAGTGACTAATTACTGACATGTTGGTGTAATCATGTTGGTCCCGGAATATTGAACAGAAAAGGTGGGCAATGTAAAAACTTTTATTGTATCAACCTTTGCGCTCATGAGAGACACAAGATTTCAATCTTACACAGAGCACTTCTTCAGCTGTGGGGAATGTTTCTGAAGAAGAGTTCTGTATAAGCTCAAAAACTTAGGTCTCAGAAACAGAAGTTGGACCAATAGGAGCTGTTATCTCACTGATCTTGCGGCTGGAACCACTATCAATAAGTCACTAAACCAATTCCATGTATGAGAAAGTAATTACATATTTTCCTCTAATTGTTAACTTGGGGTTTTCAGGATCACAGTGCTGTCCGAGGGATATATTTGTTCCCTCAATGTATATGCAGATACAATTTAGATAGGTGAAATAGAGTTTTGGTTGTGTTTTTTGTTGTTGTTGTTATTTAATACAGCTGATTCTCCTCAGACTAATGTTATTCATTGCAAATCCATTGCAGTCATCACAATTATTCTATATTTATTTTGGTATATGTCCGAGAAAAATCAAACATTTTGAGTTTATTTTATAACTCCCCTCCCAGCAATAATTAATCAAATGAATGAAAAGATTGACTATTTAGCCTTCTCCTCCTTCCATCTTCCTCCTACTTTCCTGTACCTCTCCTATCAGACATATATGCCAGTTGTCTACAGTAAGATCCAAACCTTCACTGGGCTTGCTACTGCCTAGATTAAATTAGGTATTGAAAGACTTCTCTGACAAGAGTTCCAAATCATTACATGACCTTTTACAGCTTCATTATTGTGTTGTTTATGTATCTTCATAGTAACCTGATTTTCAAAATAAGAATGAATTAACGGAGCTTTCCAAAAAGTACACTACAGGGGAAATAAATTAACTCTGTGTCCAAGGAGCCAATGTATCACTGTATCACCAACTGGAGTTCTTAATATGAAGGGTGCCATTATGGAGAGGTTTTAAAATAAGGCTTTATAAAAAGTTATTGGATGAGCCTGCATCATCTATTCTGATTCCAGCAACATCTTCTTTTGACATGACAGGTTACAAAGTAGTTTTGTTTCTAATATTTAAAGCAGTAGCATGACTGGAACCTAATTATTCAAATGAGAGCCAGATTCATTCCTTGTATCTGTCATTCCATGGACTTGAGAATTTTCAGTGAGGATGAATTTGTCCCCAAGGAGTAGGAAGAAGACTCACCATGATAGGAAAATTTGACAAAGGAGAGAGAAAATACAGAAAGAATCAAATGGATGGAAAGAAAATTGGATACATTAAACATAAGAGAAGGTAAAGTTTCTTGAAGAAAGATGAAAAACAATAGTTATGTATATTACACATTTTAAAAACATGGGAAAATTGAAGCAAAAGAGACAAAAGAAAATAGAAGTAAAATAGAAGTTACTAGGAAGGGATGGAGAGGAAATGATGACATAATGAAGGAAAACTAGATTTTTATGTGAAGTGAAAATAATTATTGCAAGCTGTTGGCATTGCCAGGTATAGATCATTTACAGCATGTGACCCACCAGATAGGCACCTCCTGGTGATACTATAGGCTCAAGTGGCCACCCCATCTGGTGGCCTACATTTAGTCTTTTCCAGATAACTGTCCCGAATCTTCTTTTTGGACCTCAGCCTTCCAGCCAAGCCCTCCAAGTTCCTCCCTTCCAGCTTTCCAGGATACAGTCTGGTCCCTGGCTGGCCCACTTCATCACAGTGACCACCACTAGTCCTTCTACCACCTGCAAGCAGCCTTGGGGAAGGCAGGAGGGACCTAGGCCCACTCACTTTTACAGGACCCAGCCCAGGAGCCCTATATGCCTTAAGTAAGCTGCACCTTCATCCCTAATTCAGTCCTTCCACAGACTGTCAGGTCCCCTGGGTCATATACACATTTCCCCAGGTACCTGCTCCCATACAACAGGATCTGAGCTATCCAAGCCCCCACCAGTGGCAGTCCATAGTGCACCATCCTTGGTCCTGCCCCTGCAACATATCCAGCAGCTCTTTTTCTCTCCACAGGCCAACAGACAAGTGCCTAAAGCAGGGGATGCAGCCCTCTTATGTACTGGGCTCCTTGGTCCTGATTGGCCCTTCAGTAGCTTGCTCCCATTGGCTAATCTTCTCCACTAGGTTTTTAACTCCTTCAACAACAGTGGAGCGGGACCCCACTACACCAGTCTTGTCAGTTCTTAATAATGGCTATAATCTTTCTCTCTTCCAAATTATTTTAAGCCACTATTTTAGTAAAAACTGCAGTAACATACTGCTCTGCTGAACTGGAAAACACAAGATTTAGTTTAACAGTTGGAAAATCATTTAAGCAAAATTAAGATATTTTACAGAAGTGTATAAATTACCACACTTCATGGAATAATGATAGAAATGATTCATTTCAACTTTGTCATTTTGCTTTTATAGTTTTGAAAAAAATTGTTATCTTGTAACAATGGTGTTTTGCCTGGAATCCTTTTAGACAGATCTTTTAGAAGTGCATCATCTTTACCCTCTCTGAAAACTCTCTAAAGTGTAATCTCCAGGACCCAACCCACTGTGTACCTCTTTAGATATAATCAAAACTTGGAATTTCCATTTCATGAGAAATTGAAACATTTTGCTATTTCTTTCCCTTTTCCAAAGTATCTGAGAAAATATTTTGATTTCTGGATTATTCAGGATTTTTTAGAAAGTTCTTGTAGAGAATATTTTATCAACTCTATTCCTCTAAGAAACTCCAAGCAGTATTTTAAATGGCATAATAAGACAAAATTTTCATGAAAGCTTCAAATCTTCTCACATGGTTGAACTCCATTGTTTTAAGAAGTGAAGCCAATTCATGATTAAGCCACATGTTTATATTTCTTCTCCTTAAACTTGTGTTATCTGTTTTTTATTTAAATTACTTATAACTTGAACAAGATCAACTCTATTAGAATTTTAAATTTGAAGCATTCAAACAGCATTCAGGACATCTATTCAATTTGTAGAAAACTGGATAAAACTCTTAAATGAGAACACCATCAGAGGGCTAACTTTGATTAACTAATTTCCTGAACACTTTTGCCAAATTCACTGACAGTATGTGACAGGCATACACCTCAGGAACAAGTGAAAATGCTGTGGAGGGATGTTGCGATGAATCTCACTAAAAGTTTCTTGGCAGGTGCACCTGTACAATGGTTAGTACAAGGTATGAGAGAAGAGTATACAATGTGCATCACCAGCCTTTTTAGTTATATCTAGACAAGAAAAAGCTACATTTATATATTTTTTAAAAGTCTGCACCTTTATCAATAGATTTCCAAGTGCTTTTGATTAGTCACTCATTTAGGTTGAGACAATATTACAGTGTAAGACAAGGAAAGGAAAGTTGTCAGAAACAAATATTTTAGAGCAGACTATTGAACTTGCAGCATTCTACTGCTAGCCCACAGAGCTGAACTCCACAGGAGTTGCAAGAGAGTTAGATACCTGCTATCAGCTGAAGTGCTCAAACAGTGGGGGACAGAGCAATATCAAAACAATAGATCTGTGCTATGGCTTGATTAGTTCATATGAGCTATACCATGCATCCCCTGCAGGACAGTGCACCATCTTAAAAGAGTCTACTGTATTGTTGCTCCAAATAGTGTTACTTACCATATCTCAGCAACAGCCACCTACTTAAAGCAAAATCACCACTACAGTTAAACACTCTAAAACAGCTAAAGAGTACTCTTGTGTGTGCGGAATCATGCCATTGCATTAACTATGCTAGGGGCATACAAGTCCAGGTGGCTTTAGATGTCCCATGGTAGCTGAATTTTCTGTGCCTTTTTGAGCAACAAAAGTGGAATATCAGCTGAAATCACACCTCTCTGTGCAAATTAGGGCCAATTTTCCATGGCATTTTTCTACATCCAGAAGCATGGAATAGGAACTGAATTTTTATAGTTTCATAAAACAGAAGAGACTTCTCCACCTTGTCCCTCTCAGGCCATACTCACACTGCCTGGAGTTGGAGAGCAGTGCTGTGCAGATGCACTCCAAAGCTGAAATGGCCAAAAACATTTTTAATAAAATGTTTATGGGAATAATGGAAGGCTGTTGTGAAACTTAGATACCATTGGAAAAGGAAAGATATGTCTGTTTTTATCAGCAGCTTTTGGCATGGTGGCCTTGATTGGTGTCCCTGAGTGTTGCTCCCTCCAGACTGCCAAATGCCTGACCCTGATAAGGAAATGAAAGAGGAACTAGGTAGGACTTATTCTGTGAGATCCTGCAAGCAAGTGCAGCATCAGACTGAACAAAAGACCTGAAGGGCCAATATGATTGGCAGAGGACAGAAGAAAGGCACATGACACCCAGAAATAAAAGGAGAGGGAAATACACTAGGATAGATAGATAGATAGATAGATAGATAGATAGATAGATAGATAGATATGAAAAATAAAATACAGTTTCCATAAAAGCATTTTTTTAAAGAGAAAACTTCCAGTTTTTCAATGAGAAAATTGAAAAACAAAATATTTCATTTGCTCAGCTGTCCCAAATCAAAACATTTCTTTTTCTCATATTGAATAAAAGTTTTTCATTTGGGGTCAATTGGTCACTAATCCACATTTACCTGAGTTGTCATGATTCCTCATGGGATTTGTAGCTTGAGTTCCTCATATCCACTCTCCAACTGAACTATATCGCTCAAGATGCACTGCTATCTCCTCACTGGCTGAATTACCATAATACATCATGGGAGTCCCATGACCATGCTGTATCACAAAGGAAAACCTGGTTGGGAATATTGTCCCATAGTGGAGATTAGGAGCATTTGAACTGCAGGTCCTATGAAGCACCAAAGCAGAACACCCAGACAATGTTCTGTGTTAATCAGAATCAAAATAAATTGTTGATTTGGTTCCACAAACCAAAATGAATCATTGTGTTTCAGGAATATTGAAACAATCTTTTAAACAAATTATCTGTTTTATGCAACATTCTGATATGCAACTTTGTTGTGCCGATACAAGAAGAAAACAAATTTCATACTATTCTAATTTCCTGCAGGATGAAAATTTTGATCTTCATGCAGCTCTAGCAGTCAGGTTTAAATTAATTTTAATCTGAGGGATAGCGTTTCTCATTCTCATTGGCCAGTTTTGTTCAATATCTTCATTAGTAATCTGGGTGTAGAGTAGACTGCACCCAAGGCAAGTTGTGGAGGACACTAAGCCCTGGCCTACACTGACAGTGAAATTTGACATAATGCTGCTTTCCTCGACCTTCTGCAGCCTTCATCACTGTTAGAGCAGTACATTTGAAAAAAAAAATGGAGCTATAATTTGATCTGCTAACACGAGCCCTGCAAGTGGCGTAGTACTGAGATCGAAATCTACAATTCTAATTTAGGTCCCTGTAACCAGAGAATAGCTCTATCAGTTTTTCCTCTCCCCTTTACCATGACAACATAGCTCCTCCCCTGCTTGCAGTCCCAGGAAGTTTTCAATTAATTCCTCTCCTTGCATGAAGCATTGTGCCTGTCTAGTGTGTATGCGGCAGAGAAACAGCAAGGAAAACTTTTCCTATTTTTTTTTTCTTTAGAGAAGAAGGGGAGTGAGCAGAAGACGACTGCTTCCCCTGTGCCTCCCCACAAGCCCTTGTGCCTACTATTGACAGTATGATGCATTTCAGGAAGTAGTGTGAGCAGTGAGGACATGAAAACCCAAGCAAACAATTTGGTCTGATCACTCGCCTTCGCTTTATGTAATTTGATAACCTAAGGCCAAATTACAACCCCCGGCCCAGTGTAGATAAGCCATAAACTGGGGGGGAATGGAAGGATATAGAGTGACCTAGACAAATTGGAAGATTGGGACAAAATAAATCTATTGAAGTTCAATGAGGACAAGTGCAAAAATCCTGCACTTTGAGCAGAAGAATCCCATGCACTGGTACAGACTAAGAACTAACTGGCTTACAGAAGATCTGTAGAAAAAGACCTGGGGCTTACAGTGGACAAAAAATGGATATGAATCAACAGTGTGCCCTTAATACCAAGAAAACTAACAGCATATTGTACTACATTAGGTAAGACTATTGCCAGCAGAGAGTGGGAAGTGATTATGCCCCTTTATTTAGCACTGATGAGGCCACATCTGTAGTATTCCATTCATTTTTGCTCCTCTCCCTCCTCCCTGTTACAGAAAGGATGTGAACAAACTGAAGAGAGTCCAGAGGAAGGCAACAAAAAATGATTAGAAGGTTATGTGCACATGATTGATAAGGAGAGTCTGAAGAAACTGGGATTATTTAGTCTACAGAATATAAGAGTGAATGGGGATTTGATAGTAGCCTTCAACTACCTGAAGGAAGGTTCCAAAGAAGATGGAGTTAGGCTGTTCTCAATAATGGCAGATGACAGAACAAGGAACAATGGTCTCAAATTGGGGGAGTCTAGGTTATATAAAAGGGAAAGAGAGGGGATGTCTAGGTTTTATATAAGGGGGAAAAACATTAGGAAGATGGTGAAGCACTAGAATGGGTTACCGGTGAAGGGGATGGATTCTCCATCCTTAGAGGTTTCTAAGTTTAATGGTGACTGGATGCTCAGAACAATGAAAGAGGCCTGGCTGGGATGATTTAGTTGGGTTGGTTCTGCTCTGAGCAAGGGGTTATATTAGACGACCTCTTGAGTTCCCTTCCATCCCTAATCTTCTATGATTCTGAATGTGAGCCTGGCTTTATACATACTTCACAGTTTCCTTTTAACTAAGGAACACTAAAACAAATAGATGTTTCTCTTAATTGGGCAAAATCTTCATTATCCAACCACCCCCTCTTAAAATTCATCCAAAACACTTCAGGGGAAAAGAAATCTTTATTACAGCTGAAGATAAGACATCTTTTCTTATTAATATGACATTGTCTGTGACACTTGTCATCATTAGTCAAGTGTCCCATAACTGAACAGTCATAACATGCTTCATATCCTTCCCTCTTTCCATTGCATGCTATCAAGTTTGTCAAATATTTAAAAAATCAAATATGATAACTTAATGGAAACTAAAAGCTGTCACTTACAATATAAAATGTATTGACAAAGTAACCTACATATAAACTCCGGGTAATCCTAAAGGAAGTATCAGTAAGTCACTTTACTTTAGAAGTAGTACATTCTATGCAAAATATACAGTGAAAGCCTTTTGGGATTAGAATAGATAAAACCCTTGATGTGATGTTTACTCTTGGGATTCCATTTTTGAATGTCCTCCCTTTCCATTAGTACTATTCTTCTTTTACATATGAAAGAATGCATAACTCAGTGTTCTCCCCTCAGACACTGACCATAAACATCTGAGGTCTAATACCAGATAATGCTGATTCAGTAAACTGGAATAATTTGACAAAAGCATTCAAGAATAATCCACTTTACCTGTCTTTAATAAACAAATATACAACAGCTCTCAATTGCTCACTTTGTCATACAGACGAACACAGAGAGGGGAGAAATAGACTGAATTGCAGACATGCAAGTATAGGAAAATTACTTATGTATGGAATCAACTACATAGCCACTATCTTCAGCTGCAACTTGCAAACTCCAAGCATAACTCCTACACCATAATTTCAAGTGACCTCAGAGCAGACAGGAGGATTTACGGTGAAATAGCCCGTCAGCAGCAACACAGCACAGAAAATACATGCTGTAAAGGAAGAAGAATTTGGAGTGAGTAAAGGTGAAGGAAATCATTTTGAAACAGAATGCCAAAAAATCTTCTGTTTTTCTGTAGATTTCAACTCAATAGAGGTTTTCCTTCCAGCCTACGCCCGCTCCTCAAT
Source organism: Pelusios castaneus (assembly GCA_007922175.1). Taxonomy (NCBI): domain Eukaryota; kingdom Metazoa; phylum Chordata; order Testudines; family Pelomedusidae; genus Pelusios; species Pelusios castaneus. Next base: position 893,013 of record ML685903.1, read on the forward strand.
ACCTACCACTCTTCTTTTCTAAGGAGGAAAAGGCAGTGCAGGAATTGGCCTCACAAATCTATGGACATTTTCACTTCCTCACATTTTTTTCGAAGGGAATATACAGTCTTTGGTGATTACTTCCTCCTCTGTTTTTAAATGAAAGAGGAAAATGTTATAGCTGCTTCTTTTCATGCCAAAAGAATTATACAACATTAATATTTCTGTTTTCAGTGGATTTTTCAATTCCAGTTCTATATTTCTCTAAGTAATTATCTAAACAGAAAGAACTTTTTCTGAAGTAACATATTCCTAAATTTTGATTAAAAACTAGAAGAATTAATCTTCAGATATATAACATTAATGACAAGGAGTTGGATTTTTCAGAAGTACCTAATGCCCCAATTGTGCAAAACACTTACACAGGTGTTTAACTTTCCTGCCATATGTATTTGTAACTGTAGTGGTGCAATGGCTCCACTATGGTCTGGAAAGTGTTAAAAAGGGACCTGGCTGAAGCAGCCAATCAACTATGGGGTGGCTGTGAGTCAACTGGGGCAAGCAGCTGCTATAAAAAGGCAAGCAGCAGGACATACTCTTCAGTCTGCTGGAGGAGCTAAAAGAAGAAGTTTATCTCTCTGGCTGCACTAGCCAGCACCCCAGAGAGCTCTGAGTGCAGTGCTGCAGAAGGAGCTGAACAGAGCCAGGGGTCCTGAACTGAGCAGGGAGGAGCAGTGGCCTGAGGTCCAGGAGATCAGAAGCAGACAGCAGCTGGGCTCCCGAGTGGTGAGTGAACTGCATAACTGGGGCTGTGGGGAAAGTAGCCCACAGAAGTGACTGATGTATGAAGGACTGGTGGAGGCATATAGGGTCCCTGGGCTGGGGCCCAGAGAAGAGGGTGGGCCTGGGTACCCCTCCCCCTGCTCCTCCAGCATGCCAGGAACAGCATAGATGCCGAGAGAGGCACAGGCTCAGTGGCCATTGTTTGTTTTAATTAGTGGCCAGGACTGAATTATATCCTGGAAGGGGTTGTGTGTGTAACAGGCTTGGCCGGGGGGCCAAGGTCCACAAATAGACTCGGAACTAGAATCAGCATGGAAAAAAAGAGCACTGGTCACCTGCAGGGAGACCACTTGAGCTCATTCCCCAATACCATTGCCAGGAGGTGCTCTGCTTCAGCCAGGTCCCTTTTTAACCCCTTCCAGGCCATAGTGGAGCCACTGCACCACTACAGTTACAAATCCATATGGCAGAACTGTTACAGTGACCAGTGATATGTCACCCAATAGCCATCTTAAAGAAGAGTATGTCTAATTTAGCAGTGGAAACAAAGCATTGGACACCAGAGGAATTAAGGGGAAGGATTTTTCTTTAAATAGCCTGTACACATATGTATTTTGCCTAAAATACTTGTAAAGCACCAATGTAAGCTTTGCAGAATTGGAATCTAAATGGTTTAGAAAGCCAATAGTCATTAAAAGACAGGTGCACTAAAGTCACTAGGTTCTCTTGTTAATCTCACTCAATGACTTCTCAAAGTATATTAAGTGATAAAATATGTAGGGGATGATCTTGCATATTTGCTTAGCTAAGTAGATGCACTAAAGATAAAGGTATTTTTTAAGTGATCAAGGATAACTCACATGAATAGTAATGGTTTCAGGATTAGTCTTTAGAATGCAGAGCTCAGCACACAAAAATAATGTAATTATAAGAAAAATAATACATTATATGACTGATGCTTTAAAGATGTCCATAGTATAGTATATCATCATTCACCAAAAGAAAAGGAGAGTAAGAGATGGCATTTTAATTAAAATAGATGTACAAAATGAAGCATTAAAAATGTAAACAAAACCAGAATGGTATTAAAGATATAAATCTTACTATGTTACCAGGCCAGCCAGAATGACCTTCATAATTCTTAGCAAAGAAAAGTAAAAATACCAGAAAGAAAGAACTTTGAACTTTGAACTGGATGTTTTCCATATGCTGAATGATTTACCTAGCTAGCAATCAACAGCCTTCAATGCTTTTGAATCATACAGATTTGGCTTGAGTTGAAGTTACTAGGCAATCTAAATTACTGTTTGGGGGAATGACTAAACAAACAGTTTTGCTTCAGTGCATCATTTTTCCCTCACAGAAAAAGGGTTATGGCAGTTTATCATTATTCAAGGAGGAAAAAATGAATATGTAGTTTTACATAGTTTTCAATTGATAATTCAGAAATAAGGGAAAACTGATGTGAGAGTGAAGAGGTGTGGCCCCAAGCCCTCTTAAGGCAATTCAACTTCTTCAATAGGCTTTAAACTAAAACCAGTAATCCCTACAGTTTAGTAAGAAGCAATATTAAAATTTAAATTTGCATAATTTGTTCACTGTTTAACATATGGCCCAAACCTGGAACTTAAGTGCAAGCTACTAAAATTGTGAGAACAAGGGATTTGGGTTCAAGTGTCTGGATCTGTAAACAACCATCAAAATACAGAAGAGGCCTATCTTAGTGTAAGTCTATACTATTGACATCAAATTGCCACCATGAGTGCAATCTTCCGGGTTCGATTGAGCAGTCTGTGTAGACGCGCTCAATTGAACATGAAACCGGAGCTGTAACACCAGTTCCGTAACCATAATAACACTGCACTGACCGGATGCCATTTCCAGTCAGCTTAGTGTAAAGTGCAGAGAACAGTTAAGAAGTTGGTGGGAACTGTGTACCTTCCATTGACTGCTGCCGGAAACTAAAATTCTATAAGAATACTCATTCTTGTAGAGTTCATCTCCTGATGAGGGAAATCTCAACATAAAGAAAAGACTTTGAGATTCCCCCTACCTCACCCCAAAAATTCAAGATGGCAGAGGTCTCCCAAAACCATATTGCAGAACATTCCTGCAATTTAGAGATGAAGATTTGTAACAAACATGCCTCAACTCTATACCATCCAATCACAAACTGAGGGTTATCCTTGAATCAGCTTTTGATCTGAGCCCCAAGCGTGGTCTCAAGTTCTAGTTTATACAGTTTTTAATGACAGAAAATGGAAGTGTCATTTTAATATGATAATGTGATTTATAATTATGGTTATAATTTGCTTTTATAACAGCATTGACTACATATTATCCTGAACCCTGTACAAACATAGTAAGAGACAGATCTTGAATAAATAACTTGACAAGCTACTGTGAGATAAATTACAAGTTTGTGCAACAGTAAGGGAAGGAGGGAATGGAGAAGACAGAATGGCAAGAAGTCATTGTTATGTACACTAACTACGGCTATGTCTACATTTGTTAATTTAAGTCGACTTAGCATGTCTACACTCAAAAATTAAGTCGACTTAAAGGGGACCCTGCCAAATCAACTTAGAGGATCCACACTGGATGCCTAAGTCAACCTGTAGGGGCTAGGTGGTGGACCTGAGACTGGTCCACGGTGGCGGGGGGCACCCCTTGCCAAGTGCCAGGGGTCTCAGCATTTGCCCCATTGTACCTGGGTACAATGGGGTCTGAGTAGGACAGGAACACTGGCAGGGCATAGGAGCAGGGTGGGCAGAGCTCTGTCCTGCCTTGTGGAGGGGGCACGCAAGGCTCTGCCTGTGCCAGCCACCCTGGTAGGGAGGACAGTGGGGAGCCCCGAAGCCCTTTAAGTTGACTTAAAGTTGACTTAGGGCTACTCTGCTTCCACAATGGCTAAGTAGACTTAATAAAGTTGACTTAGCCAGTAAAGTTGACTTTAAATGAGGTTTTATAAAGTCAACTTTAATTTTCCTTAAATTGACTTAAGTTGCTACTTAAATCAATTTAAGGAAAATGTAGTATAGATGCAGATTAAATTAAGTTGACTTAATTTGTAAGTGTAGACGAGCCCTATAAGCCCAATTGTAATATTGAGATTTTTTTAAAGATATAAATAACCAAAAGATATGAATGGTATTGATAACAAATCTCTGCTAGTTACCTAACTAGTCATTGTACATTGACAATTTATTGTACATAGTGCTGTAGAAATGAGTGGGGTCTTGAGAAAGCACAGAACTGTCCTTCAGATTCTAAACTCACTTTTTTTTGTCTAGGCTATCCCACAATATTACCTTCATTCTTAAAGATACCTTTAAAAAATAATCAACACCACCTCCAAACTTGCAGGCTTCCTGCTGGCAAGGAAGGAAAAGAGAGCACTGCAATCTTACAGCTTGTGGGAGGTACCCAGATATTGTAGTATAAGGGCAATAAAAGTAGAAGGATACATAAATAGATATTTTTTGCTTTGAAGATTAATTGCAGGAGGTCTTTCCACACATAAAGGGGAGGCATTGAAGAAATATGAAGATCCTTCAATGCACGGGAGAAGCAGAAAAATAAGTGAAGTCTGGCATAATTGGCAGAGCAGAAGGAATGTACAGTGAAACCTGGATTATCCGGACCTCAAGTTGCGGTACTTTGCCACCGCAGCTCCTGATGAGAGCTGGGGGATCGGGTGGCCACAGAAGCTCCAGCAGAGCTTCTGCGGCCACCCGAACCCCTGGACTGTGCTGGGGGGCCGGCTCGAATCGGATGGATAGAAATGGATAGAAAGTCTCAGAAGACAGCTATGTGCAAGTTTAAGAATATAAATACTTTTGAAAATCTGGCTTTGACTCCCTAATTGATTAACACAAACTGAACTAGCCACATCTAATGCACCACTCCTTTCTGCCTCCTCACCTTCTCTTAAAAGTGGTTTCTGAGAAGCATTGGTAACTTCACTAATACATACCTGAGTAAACAAACTGATATGCTGTGCACAATGATACCAAGGACTCAAACAGCAAGGACATTTTCGGGTTTGTAACATTAAAATTTGTTCTATGGTGATAAATTGACACTGGCTTACAGCAACACTGAATAAGTCAGAAATGATGAACAGACTGAATGATAAGGAAAAAGCTTCCACGTGGATTCGTGGGCATCTAAAAATTACTGTAAAAAAAGGTATAGGACATGTGAACATTCACTACATTTATGGAAGGGTTTGTTTTGTTTTCTACCTAGGAATTGCCAGATGTCCATAAATGTGATGGTTGTCTGTCAAAAAAAACAAAACTCCCAGAAACATAAAACAAGCAAGATTAACTAGGCCTGTTAATTGAGCCATTCAACTTGCACTGTCCTATCACAGATGAGACCTAGGTTCAACTCTTGTGCTGTGTTTCCAGCTTTGAGTTGGCCTGGAGATTCTTCATTCACCCCCAGAGGAATTAATAATTATATTAAAGAAGGGATAATCTGCCAGACCATTTCAAATATAATATTAGCCCAGAAAGGGAACCCTATCCATTCCTTCTTGACTAGAGGCTGCTTCTGTATAGCCTTGGCCCTTGTAGAAGACTTTAAAGTGATTGTGGGACAAGACTTAGTCTTTATTCTGAAGAACATCCATTACAGAAGTCTATCTTGTGATATTTGTTGATACAAAGGCTGGTCAATGGGGCTCTAATCCTAACTCAGGTCTCTGGGCAGTACCACAATACAAATAAATAAAACTTAAGTCTATTCTGTAGCCCTGTAGTCCCTTATTCCACTATTGTGTCCTATGAGAGCCATTGAAGCAGCAGAACTGACCACCTAGGAAAATTTCTAGTTTATCACCTTTCCAGGATGGTATACAGTTGGTGTAATGAGATTTTTGTGACTTCTTCCACTTACACTGTAAAGGAAATGCCAATGGTATATATCCAAGGGAGAGGACTTGGCTGCACCTTGATTATTTTTATTGGATGTGATGGATCATAGGGCCACTTCAATAGATGCTCAGCTCAAAGGCTTTTCACAAAGGTGTTATAAATCTACCCTCCTTACCCCTACCTTTCTTTCCTCTATCAAGTGAAGCTTAGACAGGCTGGAGAATTGGAGACAAAATAAATCTTTTGAGAGCAGAGGATTGAAAGGAAACATAGAAAACAAGCTGTTTTCAGTAATGAAGAATAGTCTGCAAAAGATCCATTTAAAAAGGAATCAATTCCTGAAATACAGAGCTATAAAATATGAACATAAGGGCTAGGGTTTAAGTGATTTTAATTAGTGTTGCTATACAGAGGTAATGAAGCTATGCTGATTTACACTAGCTGAAGATCTGCAAGACCTTTTTCTTTCAGGTGTGACCATAAGAAGCAGGATAAGAAATGGCAAACTTCTGTTACTCAGATTTCCAGACTGATTATTTTTGAGATGTGGGAAAACAAAAATAATAATAAAAAAATCTTTCTGTGATTGAAATATTGTATGCCAAGTTTCAGCCTGAGGGAAATCTTCATACCAGCCTTTTAAAAAGATTTGAAAACGTGTAACAGTGGAAATACTTGAAGTCTCTAATTACTTTGCTGCTCAGCAGAAAGAAAGAAAGAAAGAAAGAAAGAAAGAAAGAAAGAAAGAAAGACCAGTAAATTGGTTCCAGGATTCCTTAGCATCAGATTTATACAGTACTTTTTCAGAGGAAGAAAGTCCTTAACAAAGGCCTTAACCCAAGAAATTGCTAAAGTGTCTAAGTGTAAGAGGTGGTACTACTAGCTTAAAGCTAAGGACTTTGCTGAAGTAGGATACCACTTCTTTTCACAACACAGAAGAAAGAGTTAGTCCACTTTTAAACCTTAGATTCAATTTCCAATTCACATTTAATTTAGAGCAGACTCCACATTCTGGTTAAAATGTCCTTTAAATAAAATTGTTAGCTTACATTTCTCATATTTAACTATATTCAATTCTTATTCAGACAGAACTTTCTTTGAAATTAGTAGTGGTTTTGCCCCACTCCACCCTTCATTAATGTGTGAATAAAGTAAAGACAATAGGATTGTGTCATACCTATTCTAAATCCACTGGCACAAAAAATAGAAAATGAGGCTACACAAAAGTCAGTCTGAAAACTGACTGGGGTAAAACACAAGTTCTTCCAGTCAATGATTTTAACCAGGGTGTGGGCTCTTAGGGTGCATTTACACTTGTACCTTAGGTTGCCTTAACGATACTTAAGTCAACTTACAGAATGCTACATCCACATTGGGCGCTTATTAAGTCAACTTAAGCTCTTCCTTAAGTCAACTTAATAACTTCCCCTCTTTAGGTTGACTTAAGGCTTAAGTCAATTTATTAAGTCAACTTAAAGCCACTGTGGAAGGCTATGTCTACACTACAGGCTCTGTTAAGTCTACTTAACAAGTTCGACTTAAGTCAACTTAAAGTGTAGACTTTAACTCAACCTTGTTAAGTCGACTTAACAGAGTTGACTTAGTTTAACAAGTATAAGCATACCCTTAGTGAGCAACACGCAATCAAAGTTGATAGTGATTTCAACTGACTCAGCTCTGTTGTCTATATAACATGGATTATATTAAGAAAAACTTGAAACCTGAACTCCAAAAGCACCAACAGTAGTAGGATGCCTTATTAAAAAAATCTCTTGCAAACACACCCTGATAAATAAAAATATGAAGCTGAGGATTAATGTTCTAGTGGTCGATATTATGTATGACCCATGGCATTGAAGCAAGGCTCCTATCTGTGAAGATTGAAAATAATTTGGACACCATTCAAATTAAGCAACTCCAAATGACTTAATACCAATTGTAATACAGTGAAGTCAGAGGAAAAGATCTATTTTCTAGCTAAAAAGGAGTAATAGTAATTAAAAAAATAGGAGGAACAGTAATTTAAGAGTGGAAAAATTAAGGTCATATATTTAGGAACTAATAGCAAGAATTTTTACTATAATCTGGGGACATATCACTTGTAAATAATGGAGGAGGAGGAGGATTTGGGCTTACTGATTGATCACAAGATAAATATAAGCCGCCAATGTGATGTGGCCATGAAAATAGATAATGTGATCCTAGGATGCATTAGATGAGGTATTTCTAATAGAGAGAGGGAGGTGTTAGTACTTTTATACACAGCTCTGGGGAGACCTCATCTTGAATATTGTGTGAAGTTCTCATCTCTGATGTTTAAGAAAGATGAATTCAAACTGGGACAGCTGCAGAGAATGGCTATAAGGTTGATCTGTTGATTGAAAAATCTGACTTATGAGAGGACACTCAAAGAGCCTCCTTGTTTAGCTTCACCAAAAAAAGGTTGAGAAGAGATATGATTGTGCTGTATAAATTCACCAGAGTGATAAATAACAGGGAGGCAGAGGAATTATTAAAGTTGGGTGCCAATGTGAACCCAAGAACACATGAATATAACTGGTCATCAGGAAGTTTAAACTTGAAATTAGATGCAGGTTTCTCACCATCAGTAGAGTGAATTTTTGGAACAACTTTCTAAGGGGAGCTGTGTGGGCAAAAACCTAGCTGACATCAAAACTGGCCTTAATAAATGCATGGAGCAGATAATATCATGGGATAGCCTAGTTTGGCAATCAACTGATCTTTGATTGCTGGTGGTAGATGTGCCAAAGCCCTGAGACAGGACATTTGATAGGGTGGGTTCTTAGTTATTACAGAGAATTTCTTTGGTGTCTGGGTAGTAATTGTTGTCCACATGTTCAGGGTTTAACTAATCACCATATTTGGGGTCAGGAAGGAATTTTCAACCAGGACAGATTGGCAAAGGCTCTGTTTTTCTTTTTCCATCTTCCTCTGTAGCATTGGGAATGGCTCACTCACTGATGGATTCTCTGTACCTTAAACTCTTTAAAACATGATTTGAAGATTTTATAACTCAGTCATGGGTTAGAGGTTTGTTACAGCAGTACATCGGTGAGGTTCTGGCCTGAATTGTATAGGAGGTTAGACTAGATAATCATGTTGGTCCCTGCTAACCTTAGAGTCTATGAGGTTCTGTTCTGTTTTCTCAACTTGTCTCTCAACTCTTAAATGCTTTGAATGTCTACTAACTTTATTATAAGGACAAGATAGGTGATGTATTATTTTTTATTGAACCAACTTCTGTTGGTGAGAGAGACAAGATCAGTGGCTATGTCTACACTTAGTGATTTAGGTCGACTTAAATAAGTCGACTTTAATAAGTCAACTTTAAGTTGACCTTATTAAGTTGACTTAGAGAGTCCACATAGGACTCCTAAGTCAACTTAAGGTTGTCCTTACTAACTCGACTTAGAGAGTCTATACTAGACTCTCTAAGTCAACAAGATAGTTCCAGGGAAAGCCAGTCATGCATGGGGCTGGCTCTTCCCGAGGCAGCAAGCTCCGGAGCGATTCAGGGGAGAAGGGAGCGTGGAGCTCCATTCTGCTTTGGACCGCTTGGCTCCCTTCTCGTTGGGACCGCTCAGGTCCTGCACAGAAAGAAGCCCTTCAAGCCGGGACCGAGTGGTCCCACCTAAAAGGAAGCCAGCAGCTCCCCTCTCCCTGGGACCCCCGCAGGTCACAGCAAAAAGGGAGCCACTGCTTCCTTCCTGCTGGGACCCAAGGGGGTCCAGCTAGAAGGGACCGCAGGCTCCTTTGTGCCGGGACCCCAGAGGTCCAGGCCAGAACGGAGCCCTGCCACTCCCTTCTGGTTGGGACCGCGCCTCCAGAAGCTTCCCAGGAGCTGGAGGGCAGCCATGCCGGCAATTGCAGGTGCTTCAGCTCCTGGGAAGCCTCCGGAGGCTTCCCGGGAGCTGGAGCGCGCAGTGCCGGCAATTGCCAGTGCTCCAGCTGTTTGGGGAAGCCCCCTGACCTCCCCAAACAGCCAGAGCACCATGCGGGCAATTGCCAGTGCTCCAGCTGTTTAGGGAAGCCCCCGACTGGTCCCCGGGAGTGCCGCCCGCCCCTCCTTGGCCAGGCAGAGCCAGCTGTGCGCCGGTTGGCTCTCCCGGGATGAGCCGGGAGTGGCTTCTTGGTCCCAGCAGAGCAGCTGGTGCACAGCTGGCTCTGCCGGGACTGAGAAACAGTGAGCAGCTTCTCGGTCCCGGCACAGCCAGTTGGCACGTGGCTGGCTCTGCCGGGACCAGCTGCCTGCCTCCCGGGCTCTCCAGCTGGGTTTCCAGCAGGGGATCCCCTCCCGCTGGAGCCCTGGCTGGGGAGCCCTTCTCCCCTGGACTGCGGCTCCCCTGGCAGGGAAGCCGCAGGTCTGGGGAGAAGAAAAGGAAGCCACAGTGGCTCCCTTCTGCCAGGGAGCCATGTGGTGCTCCCTTGTCCCCCCCTGCACTAAGTCAACCAAGTCTACTTAGGGCGTCTACACTGGCTAAGTCGACTTTTAAAAAGTTGATTTAGACACTAGTTCGAATTATAACTAGGTGTTATTAATTCGAACTAGTTTTTCCTTAATTCAACTTAAGGAGCACCTTAAATTGAATTAAGGAAAGCCCAGTGTAGACGTGGATTAAATTAAATTGATTTAAGCCTGCTTAAATCGACCTAATTTATAAGTGTATATGCACCCAGTGTGGTTTAAAAGGTTGTCTCTCTCACCAATGGAAGTTAGTCCAATTAAAGATATTTTCTCATCCCTTTTCTCTCTATTATACTTGGACTGACATGGCTATGCCTACATTGCATACTAACTTAGCTTGTGACAATTTTTTTTTACTTTAACCAAATAAAAGAAGGATGTAAATGGTCATTAAGAAGACCTACAACATGATGGGTAGGTTTCATGAGATTCTTGTCCCTCACGTATATTTTACCCATAATGCACAGATTTTGTTTAGGACAGAACTTTAAGGATGCACATCATGTGTTCAGTGACCTCTACATTGTCCAAATGATGGCATGAGAACTAACCTAACCATACACTATAATATTTTACATAATTATTAAAAGGTTATTAGATTGTTTGCCACAGAAAAAGGAACCAAAATATCTAAGTAGCTGTACTTAATTGCAGGTGTTTCACAAATGTTACATATTTAATAGTGATTCTTTCATATTAAATCATGGCTTCTCAGCATGGATCTCAATTTGAATTTCATACTTTAAGGGTTACATCAGAAGTTGTTATGTGAAGGCTGAACATCTATTCATTAAAGTTGATTTCCACTGATTTAACCAGCAGCTTTCAAAATTTACCATTTAATCATGCTGCTACTTCTTTGTAATGGAAAAGACGGTTTATAGACCATTGGCTTTCTATAAGTATAATGTGCAAACAAAGTTTTGTTCTTCTATTGCAAAACCATTCAACCACCCTATCATATAGTTTCACAATGGAAATGTGGATACAAGCTGCAGTATGGCACTGCACACAAAAAATTAAAACAGAGTAGTACTAATTTCTCACTATTAGTATGTTTGGGACAATGAGAATGTCTTATGGAATTCATTCATGAACTTGACAGACCATAAGATGTAACTTTATTAAGATTACTACATGACAGTGACTTCATTATTGATTCAGCTTTTGCAAAAGTTTGGAAAATAATGGGACAGATCATCAACTGGGGTACAGCAAGTCAATGGAACCATGTTGATTTATACCGGCAAAATACTTCCTCCAATGAGTTGAACACAGACAGCAAAGACTTTATTATAAGGCAGCATTACAATAGACAAGGAAATCATTTTAAAGGAGAAATTATCCCCTAATCTCAGCTAGTCCACAGCAAAAATCAGATTCATAGAAGTGTGGGAACTGAAGGGACCTCAGTAGGTCATCTAATATAGTTCCCTGCACTCAAAAACAGACTATGTAATAAAACCATTCCTGACTGGTGCTTGGCTAGCCTGTATTTAAAGGCCACCGGTGACAGAGATTCCACAACCCTAGAAAATTTGTTAATTATCCTGACAATTAGGAATTCTTTCCTAATGTCCAATTTATACCTCCCTTGCTGCAGTTTAACCCATTGCTTCATGCCTTAACATCAGAGGTTAAGGAGAACATTTTCTTCCTCCTCGTATATTGTACGGTTGCTTACCCTGGGTCTGTGGATTCCATTGCATGGCAAGGGCAGAAGAGTAAGGCATGGTAATGCTCAGTTTAAGATACAGACCAAAAAGCGTGGAAAATTAAATATCTCTTTTGGTTTAGTGTACTGATTCTTTTAGAGGACTAGACTGAGCCAAAGGTGACATGCTGAAACTTTGAAGGGAAGGATAAGATGCTTAAACGTGATGCACTGGAAGTGGGGGAGCTAAGGAAAAGATTTAAAGTGTGATGATGTGATCAGAGCCATAGGTAAAGACAACAAACTGTGTTTTGAATGGGCTGGAGAGTTTCAATATGAGCATCAGAGAGGTTAATACAGAGACTAAAAGTTTCAAAGATTGGTGCCTAATTAGTATCAAAATTCATATTTAAACATAATAATAATTGGACTGATTCAAAGGTGCTGAACATTCAGTAGGAACTCTGAGTGCTGAGCACCTAAAACAATGATGTCTCTTAGGGGCATGAAAATAAACAGGTGACATCTAGAATCTGAAATCTAGACTTCTAAATTTGGAAAATATGACCAAAATATCTTACCTCATGTCACACATGTAGAACTCAGGAATCCAGCATCCCAGCCAATTATTTGATGACACCACACTCATTTAATTTCTACTGAGTCTTAGATTTTTTTTTGTTTTATTTTGTTTTGTTTTGTTTTGTTTTGTTTTGTTTTTTGGGGGGGGGTGTTTTTACAATGGGAAGACAAAATATTCCAAAATATTTTGAATTAAAAAATGAGAACACCAATTACAACTGAACTTATCTACTACAAATCTAGTACAAATAATAAAGAAAAGAAAAGAAAAGAAAAGAAAAGAAAAGAAAAGAAAAGAAAAGAAAA
>ML685903.1:905695-927918 GCA_007922175.1 Pelusios castaneus
AAGAAAAGAAAAGAAAAGAAAAGAAAAGAAAAGAAAAGAAAAGAAAAAAGTTTGGGCTTAACAGGTGTCAGTTTAACTCAGACATATTTTACACCAGTTTACATCTGTTAACCTTTTCATTGAAAGATAATGCAAAACAGTAAGTTCCATGCTTATTATTCTAACTTACTTTTACTATCACAGGTTTTGCTTTTATTCCCTTCCACGCAAACTATATTCAAAATTGTATCTTCATCAACCCTCAAGGAATGCCAAGTAGGTTATCATTTGTTAGTGATAAGTTAACAGTTTCATAGTTTCCTGCTGGTTTCTATATATGATTGATCTACTTTCTGCCTTTTATATGGTAATTTGAAATGCTTAAACTATCCTACCTGGCATGTTCGTTTTTAACTCAGCCTAACATGAAGTTTTATATTCAGTTAGTCTTTTTCAAGAAATTGCTACGCAAATATTGTAAACACAAGTACACATCTTCATAATTTCTTTTCAAAACTATAATTAACATGCTGAATACACAGTAGAGAAGCTAATTAAAATAAAATTAATATATAATTAGCATAGGTCATAATCAATTACATTGCATATAGACAAGCATGTTATTCCAAAACATTTGTTAAGATTTTTTTCCAGTGAATTGTCATGTTCTTTTTATTACTAGAATTTGCCCCTGAACTCTCAGATGCAGCCTAACATGCACAGAAATAGCATATTCACAGTTAGCAGGAATCCCAGTTACTTCTCTGCCAGGGATTGCAGTGTGTCAATGTGAGCTATTGATCCAGTAATATCTGTTTTATTAATTCAAGACAGTACTCCCTTTCTTCCAGGGCATCTTCCCTGCAGGGCAGGTTCTCTGAATACTGAATGGTGAGAATGCATAAATTACTGCTAATGGAATGGTTGGCCTCTGTATGCCACCAGTGGTTCTTTGCATTTATCAGCACTGAAAGTTAGGAGAATATAAAATAGAAAATATTTGTGGATCTATATCTGCCACTGAAAAATACAAATGTCAATGATAACTACATATTTTCAGAACTGAGGTAAGGGAAAGGATGAATTTATGATTCCCCAAATGTGCTTTGAGGTTTGATAACTTGACTAGAGATTTATAAAGCCAAGAGACCATTATGAAGGGAAGGAGACATTCTGGCTAGTGACAATGACTCTACACTGAGGATGTTCCCTATACTTAGTGTAAGGGACATGTTGTGCAGTGGACCAGATGAAGGAGGGAATTGAAGGAGGCATAGTTAGAGAACCTTACTCCTTGTTCTGTTTAAGCATAACACTCCAAAGGAGGTTGTTAAAAGGTTGCACAATTTGGAGTAGCTATGTGACTACTGTAAGTACTACCAAGGCCTGCCACAAAAATTGTAGAAGGGTAACAGTGATTTCAAGCCATGTCAAACTATGAACCCTCTCCCCTGTTTTTGTGTACATTGTTCTTCTCAGTTGCACCCACTGCAGAAAAAGAGGCCCAAAGAATCTAACTGAATGAAAATTTCAGTTAGTATGCAAAATGTAGTAGGCAAGAATCAGTTATCAATGGGTATGTCTACACTGGCAAGTTAAGGAGACTTAAGTCAACCTAAACAAAGCTGCGTCTACACTGGGCTTTTATTAAGTCGACTTAAGCCTGAAATTGACTCCTTAAATTGATTTAAAGACAGTGTGGACGGGGATTAGCATCTAAGTCAACCTTATTAAGTTGACTGAAAGCATTAAGTCGACTTAATGAGGTTGACAAGGGGCTATGCCTACACTAGAAAAGTTAAGTTGACTTTCTTAAGTCGACTTAAAGTTGACCTTATTAAGTCCACTTAACAAAGTCGACTTAACTTTTCTAGTGTAGACATAGCCAAAGTGTTTAATTTAGACGCTTTTGTTTCTTTTTCTTCATTCCCAATTGACCATCAACAATGTTGATGAAATGGCAAGACATCAGCTGCCATTGTTCTTACTCCAGGACCAGCCCTGAGGCATTAACTGAAGAATCAGACTATTTTTCTCACATCCCCATGCTTAAGAATTATAATAATGAAGATTTCATCCGGTGTGAAAAGCACACTTTGTTCCAGCTATTTTAGTTATTCAGACCTACCCTGCATGAGTCTCATTCTTGGTTTTGGACAGAAAAGCAAAGAAGAAATTCTGTGAAGGGAAACCTTCTTCAGACTTTTCCCAGATGTCTTCTAATCCCCTCCCATTTATAGTTTATAGAGTTTATAGTCTGGGGCAATAGTCCTACATGTTGATATGGACACAGGATATTTAACTAATTATTCTCTCCACAAATTGGTTTAAAATATACTGCAATAATTAACTCTTCTAGAAGAACTATGAACTGCACTAAGAATAACTCTGTCTATGTGAATGTTCAGCATTCTTTACCATGGTATTTGAGCATCTGTATACATAGAGTACTGCAATAATGATGTAGAGTACTTAAAACATTATGGCTATGTCTACACTTGCTAAAATTAGTTTGAATTAGTTAGTTCAAACTAACTAATTTTAGTTAGTTCGAATTAGCTTAATTCGAACTAGCATGGCCACACTGGAATGTTAGTTCGAACTAAGCAAGCACTTGCTTAGTTCAAATTAGCGATCCCCATTCATTTCAATGGCCAGTTAATTCAAACTAAGAAATTAGTTCAAATTAACATGGCCACATTGGTTAGTTAGTTCGAATTAACCCCTTAGTTCGAATACCCTATTCAAACATATTAGTTCGGATTAAGGAATACCTTAATTTGAACTAACTAAAGCCTAGTGTAGCCATGGCTTTAGTTAGTTCGAATTAAGCCTCCTTAATTCAAACTAACTTGCCAGTGTAGACATAGCCTATGGTACCACTGTGCAAGTTTATACCCACAGTATTTCATTAATTGTAAGTAAACAGTGGACTCATAATAGCCAACTTTATTTCTGCTTTTTACTGCTCTTTCTCAACTTCCTTCTAGTTCTTGCTCTGCCTTTTAAAATTATACGCCTGATCCTATAGCATGTATTTAAATTAGTAGTTTACAGATTTCAATATGTCTACTTGTTCAGTAAAGTCTTCAGCATCAGGTCCTAAATCTGTGAAAAAAATCATATGCAAAACCTAAAAGATGGACAAAGATAAATTGCTACGAATAAAGCTCTCAGCAGAGAACTTCAGCAAATGGTTTTACAAAGTTACATTTCAGGGACATTTGACAGTTTAAAGCAACATTAAAATACATTATATATTTGAAAGCACATGGGAATCTTCAACATTGATGAATTCTTTAATGTACATATCTTAAATTTCATAACCCTCAGTAAAATGAACAGAAACCTGTTTTGTTTTGTTTTTTCAACTATATGGGCCTAATTCTTCATATACTTGGATCGTGTTTAGTCATTTAAACCTGTGAAAAGTGAGTGAAAATAGATGTAAAATGTTACCAAACCAGAATGGTATAATTTTATTCCTATATCACATAGGTGTATTTGACCAGGTTGCATGGCTTCCCAAAAAGTGCAAGGCAGCAGAGAATCAGGTGCTGATGATTTGATCCCAGTTGTGATAATACTGAGTACCTCACACTCCTTTAATGTATCTATCCTCACAAAATCCCTGTGAGGGAGGTATTATTAATTTCATTTTACAGCTGAGAAAGTGAGGCAAGAAGAGCTTAAGTGATTCACCCATGGTGACAGACAACATCTAGGGTGGAATAGGAATTGTATCCCTATGACCACTTTCCCTATGACCCAGAGTAAGACTCTAACCCATTGGACCATAATTTTGCTATGCCGTCTCATTACTTTTTGAAAGTGTAGGTCCTGATCCTCAACCATTGTAAAATCAGCATAGTTCCATTCAGGTCACTGGAACTATGCCAGTTTATACTAAGTAAGAATCTAACTTAAAAAAAAGAAAAAAAATCCATTGGCCAAGTTTGTACTGTCTGCTGCAGCTGTCCCCCTGCTGCATTTATTTTCCCTTTGTTTTGTTGTTTTGTGTGGCCACCCTTCCCGGGCTGCTAAGGGCCATTGCCCAGCCCAGGGAGGCGGCCTTTAGCTCCTTGGCTTAGACCCTGGCTCGGTGTAGGGTGGACAATGCCCAGGACTGCAAGACTTAAATGGCCTGTTGAGCTTAAGGGCATGAGTCATACCTGTGGTTCAGAACTTTGCCCAGACATGTCCTGTGCTTACCTGCAGTTTTCCCCTGCCCTCTCTCCTCCCCTGTAGCAGAGGGAGCCAATCAGAGTTACTGGCAGGAAGCTGCCTAAGTTTGCCTTTAAAACTGGACATTTTTGAGTTAGACATCAGAAAGGTTCCTGCTTTGCCACCTGGTCTGATCAGCTAGGGGTCTTTGGGGGGCCCTTTCTCCGCTCTCGTTTAATTTTTGAGCGTACTCCCCATTTTTAAACTCCCCTCCCACAAACACTGAATTTTTCCTGTGAGATCTCCTGATGATTGAAAATGAACTGAGCCTCCTCTGCATCCTCTGATGCTGCTGCTGTTCCTTCCTCTATTCCTGCTGCTGTCCTGGGAATTGGTAAGGCTCCCCTCTTGCAAACTCTCCCTGTCCTAGCTGCTGACCTTGCTTCCCCAGCAGACAGACACAAGTTAATTCCTTGGTCTGTGCCTGAAACTGTTTCTAACTCCGCAGTTCCCTTGCTGCTTAAAGAAAAGCCTGTGCCGCTGCTAAGCTCTGCCTCTGTGTGCTCTGTCCTGGGGCTCCCTGCTTTCAGCTGTTTACACTGCTGCAGCCACCATCTCCTGACTCCCTCAGGAGCTGTATCCTGGGCTCACACCACTCTGCCTCTGGGACTGCTCCCCCTGGTCAATAGGACCAGTGTAGTATAAGGCGTGCCATTAGGTTTAGTTTCATTAGTTTGTTTAGGTTTAGTTTTGTTAAGTTGCATTTTATTAGCTTGTATAAGTTGTAGCTCTGTTAGAATTGAATTTTGTGTCTGTGTTTAGTGGTAGTTAAGTGGGATACTTGTTTGCCATTACCTGTTATATTGTGTGGTCATAGTTAAGCTAGATTAAAGATAATTGTTTTACTGTATTGCTCCTCTCTTTTTGTGTTTCCTTCTTTCTGTTGTTCATTATAAGTTGTATAGTTGCTGTTAAGTTGTTAAATAAGTGCCTCTGTGTCTTCATTTCTCCCCGAACACCCCAAGTCCTCTGCTGCTGTTTCCACCTCTCCCTGAACTTCCAAAGCCCCTTGCTGCCTTTCTTCTTTGATTCCACTGTGTTTAGCCTGCAGGCTCCTGAAGACTGCTCTAAGCCTCGCCCTGCAGGGCTTCAGTGCCTCTTGCTGAATCCCTTGCAGCTGTACTCTTCCCTCTTCCTCTGCCACTGATTACTCACCCCACCCCTGATTACTCACCCCACCCCTGTTCCTTAACCCAGCCTCTAGGTACACTCTTACAGACTGCCTGCTACTGCAGTCCTACAAACCAAGTTATTGATTCTCATCTGCACTATTACACTTGTGTAAATTCACTAATCACCCTTATTGTGCAATTTTACTGCCATTTGTATCTCATTCATATTCATAAAACCCCATTGGTTACCATTGCCTTTACTGTACCTCTACACCTATACCACTGTGACATATTGCTTTATTTTTTTTGTAGAATCGCTATCCACCAATTGTGACTCACTGTGACACCTCTTCATTTTCACACTGCTTAATAAGAGAAACCCCCTCCTCAACTGCTTACTGTGACAAACCCCATACACCCCATTACTGACTACTGTGACAAACCCCATACACCCCATTGTTAAATTTTACTGTTTTACATTTTTCAATAAAGATTGATTTGTACTCCACTGTTGCGGTAATTGTCCCCCAAGATCCACTACCTGCTGGCAGGGACATGTACCAGCTTCTCCTTTCCACTGGGTAACTTCTGGGGAATTTTCAATGCTTCAGTTATACTTATACATCAGGATCTTACCCAGCAGTAGCAGATAAGGTTGGATTTTCAATTTTATTTTCCTTTTGTTCAATTTTCTTGTATCTTCTGGGTAAACTTATAAGAAAAGTTTTGAGATTTTTTTAAAAAAATCTGATTTAGAGAAAAAAATTCACACAGTGAACACAATCTGCTTGTTTTTTTCAATGTGGAAAGAATCATCAATATTTAAAATAAGCCCAAATTTCATCTTTGATATTTTTTACGGAAAATGTCTGATTTATTGGGATGCAAGATGAAATATGAATATCTATCCTATCCTTTATCAAGGCTCCATGCCAAGTAGCCTACATAGCACATAGCCCATGCTATGAAGATATTACAGTTTCAATAGACAAGATTATGGGTAGGGGAAAGGTATTATAATATAGGAACAGCACCGTCTATGTGGTGACATCAAATGTCATGTTCCAAAAGGTTAGCTGTATTAGTCTAGTTCAGCAAAACAGACAAGGAGTCTAGTGGCACTTTTAAGCTATGTCTACTCTACAAAAGTTAAATACACTTTGTTAAGTCGACTTAAAGGCGACTTAAAATCGACCTTATTAAGTCGACTTAGAGAGTCTACACTAGACTTTTAAGTCAACTTGGGTGCTAGGTCGACATAGGAGGGGTGTCATGTGGGAAGTGTGCCATGTGGCACTGGAGAAGGTCCCCCCTTCCCCGGCCACTCCTTTTAAATAGGAAGTGAGTTTAGCACCTTCCCCATTTTGTCTGGCAACATAGAGCCTGAGCAGGCCATGGACCAGACTCTTCTCCTGCAATTTCCCAGGCAGCTGTGTGACACCTGCCAGCTACTAGGAAGGCTTCTCCTGCTGTGGAGCAGACTTCTCTTGCCCCCCGACTGTGTGGAGGCAGATGGCAGCCTGCCCCCCGCCTTGCTGTCCCTGCAAGCTGCCATGCTCACAACAGTGCGCTCCATGCCTTGTCGCCTCTGACCACGCAAATCCAGCAGCAACTGGTGGGTGTGGATTGTCCTCACCATCTGGGGCAATGACCTACCCTTGCTGTCCTGGCTGATGAAGCCATACATGGGTCACATGCAGGGACCTCTTCAACCAGAGGCTCAAATGGTGCTGCACAGTCATCGAGCGTGCCTTCGGACATCTCAAGGCACACTGAAGGACCCTCCTGTCCCACCTGCAGTTCGCGAGTGCAACATCATTGTCAGTGCGTGCTGTCTGTGGCACAACCTTTGCGAACTGTGGGGGAAAAGGGTCCCCCACATTTTGGAGGCCGAGGCTGAGTGGCTCGCTGGCAACTAAGAGCTGCCAGACGATGCCCTGCCCCAAGCGCAGCAGGCCCATGAGTGAGCACTTGTCATCCAGGATGTGCTGAAGGAAGGAACGCTGCGAGGTGGGCCTGCTACCAGGCCCCATCACCGTCACATCATCTCCAGCACCCGACCATGCCTGTCCCCCACCCACCCCCAGGGGTTAAAGTAACGAAGAACGCACTGGAATGCAGTTCCGGGGCCCACGAATTTGAAGGGCCAGAGTTCTGGGACCCTTAACAATGGAAAAATCCAACGACACACATGTTCCTCCCTGTCCCGGCTGCTGGCAGATCCTACACCCCACTGTTGTTAATCACAATACTTATTGTGTTATGCAATATTTGCTAGTTAGTGACAATAATTACTATAGACATAAATGCCATATAAAATTATAAATATTTTTATGGAATGATAACCGATACACATGGCACTGAGAAGTGGTTGCAAATGCCTGGGGCCCGCACATGCATGAAGGGGGCCCAGACAATATGGGAAGTGGACCCAGAGATTAGGAGGGTTCTGGGGCCTGTCAAATTATACTTTAACCACTTTCCCCAGCCATCCGTCTCCCCCCCCCCCCCATCCCCACATCAATAAAAAGCATTACACACTGTATATTTGTCTACACGGTTTTTATTCTTCGGGGCATCTGGGGGATGGGAACTGTGGGGATTGGGGGGGGAGTGAGGAGGGTTGGGGGGAGTGGCTGGCGCTAGCAGCCACGGGCAAGTGGGTCTGGGGCCCGCAGACGTCTGCCCCATGTCCTGGGATGCCAGCGAGGAGGGCTGCTGCTAGTGTCCAGGGCAGGGACACGACAGACCAGGTAATCCTCCAGGTGCTGCAAGGCCTGGGTCTGCTGCTCCATTAGGTGCAGCATTCACTTGAGCAACCTCTGCTTGACCCTCCAGTGGGCATCCTCCTGCTCCTGCTGGGCTGACAGGAGTGCCTTGGTCCGCTCCACGATGCGGTTCAGGTCCTCGAACTGCTCATCCCTGGAGCGAGGTGCCCTCCTCCTCCTCCTGGTCAGGGCTGGTGGGGCCCTGGAAGTGCCACATAGCAAGGGTGCAGGGGCTGCTGGAGAGAAGCAAAGAACAGAGTTCCTCCCATTAGCTAGTGTGGCGTGCAGCCTGGCAGCAGGTGCTGTCCCCTAAACATACCCCCTGCTTCCCAGTCCATGTCCTTTGGGACAGGGACCCTTTGGTACACACCGCCAATCTGTGCTGCCTTGGTTGGGTGCAGTGCCCACTGTCGCGAGCTGCAGACAGCCCTTCCCCAGGTGTCTCTTCTGAGGCCACATGCCAGCCATGTTGGATGCATGCTGTCTAGCCTTGGTGCTCCCACCTACAGTCCCCCGACCCCATCCCCAGACACACCACCATACCACTCGGGTCCGGATCCCCCACACCACATGGCGCCCAGCCCCTCTGCGTCTGTGGGAGGGCTTCCACCCACCCCCAGGACTCTGCCTGTCCCTGGGCCATGTCCCCCTGCAGTCCCTGTCCCAGAGACATGCACATCCCTGTCCGCAGGGTGGGAGGGATGGAACACTCACCAGCAGGTGCAGCGGGTGTCGGGCACACTGTCCCCTCACCTGGCTCTTCCTCAGTGGGGAGAGCCTCCTCCTCTTCCTCCGACACTGGGCCCTCCATCAGGTCAAGGATCAGCTCCAGGCTGGTAGCTGACTCCAGGGCTGGTGAGCTGTCTTCCTGCTCCTGGTGGCTGGTCTCCTCCTCCTCCAGCACCACAGACTGATTGACCAAGCACTCCTTGCTGTCATCACCAACGGAGGGAGGCTCAGCAGAATAGATGGTGTGGGCAGGGAAGCTGCCGCTCTCCTGCCCCAGAAAGGCATCCAGCTCTTCAGAATAGCAGCAGCTGGTGATGGGGGCTGCCCCTCTCCACAGCCTGTCCTCCCGTGCCTTCTGGTACACCTGACGGAGGTCCTTGATCTTGACTCAGACCTGCTGGGTGTCCCGGGTGTGCCCCTTTGCAGCTAATGCCCAGGAGATGGAAGCATATACCTCCTGGTTGTGGTGGCTGCCCTGCAATTGGGAGGTCACTGACTTATCCCCCCAAATGGCCAGCAGGTCCAAGATTTCCTTGTGGCTCCAGGATGGGGCCCACTTGAGGCACTGGCTCTGCTGTGCCATCCTTGCAGACATCGGGCCTGGCGAGCTCTGAGGATCAGGGTGGGCAGGGTAGTGGTTGGCCAGGGCAGGGTCTTCCTGTGCCGGGAACCCTGCAAGGGAGGTCTGGAGGCCAATGAGGTCGACTTACGGCTACTCCACGTCCACACTGGCTTAAGTCGACTTAATAAGGTAGACTTAAGCATTAAGTTGATGTAAAACTAGGTGTTATTAAGTCGATTTAGCCTTTCCACCCTGGCTACGTCTACACTAGAAAAGTTAAGTCAACTTAATAAGGTCGACTTTAAGTCGAGTTAAAGTCGATCTTATTAAGTCGAGTTAAAGTCGATCTTATTAAGTCGACAACAAAAGTCGACTTAATTTTTCTAGTGTAGACATATCCCCTTTTTGATCTTATTAAGTTGACGTAACACTTTAAGTCGACTTAATAAGGTCGATTTAGGTGCTAATCCCTATCCACACTGGCTTAAGTCGACCTAATAAGGTCGATTTAAGAGTTAAGTTGACCTAAAACAAGGTGTTATTAAGCCGACTTAACTTTTCCTTAATGAAAGGCTTAAGTCAGTTTAAGGAAAGCCCAGTGCGGATGCGTCTTTGTTTAGGTCAATTTAAGCCTCTTTGAGTTGACCTAATTTGTGAGCATAGACGAATCATTAAAGATTAACAAATTTATTTATCGCATGAGCTTTCATAGAAGAAAATTCCACTTCATCTAACATTTGAAGCTTCTCCCACTACGCTTTTCCCAGTTTATCTATGGAAGCTCATGCGATAAATAAATTTGTAAGTCTAGGAAATCTCGTTAGCTCCATAATTTTGTCAGAGGATTTTGGGTGGGATTTTGTTAGGTAGGTATGAGCTAAATGAAAAGATGAAGGGAGGAAGAAGTGTGAGATGCACAGAAGAGGACAGGAGATAAAAGGGGCAGATGTGGAACTGAACTGAGATGAAGAGACAGAAAGGGAACAGGAGAAGGTAAGAGCAAACAGCCAGTCAGTACAGGGCAGAGAGGGTGATTCCACTGCTCCTTCACCTCTTTGAACTATTTAACCCATAGTAGGCAGCTCAGGACCCTAAAATTTTATCAGACAATATGTGATAGTTTTACTTCAGATGGCAAAAAAATTCTAAGTAGGAAAAGTACCCATTTATTTTTATTGAGAAATAAAGAAACATTCATGAATTTCTCCACTGAATAATTATTATCTGGGAAAGTGCGAGTACAAAGCAATACAATAAAAGGATTTTATACCCAAAGGTATCATCTACAATAGGAAACAGTCAGTGTGTCAGGTAAATTTCAAGTAAACTATTTAGTTGCTGCAAAAATGCTGTAGTCCAGATCATACCACTTCAACATCAGCCCTTAGATGGTGTGGAGTGGGGAGAGAAATTTGTTATGAAAAAATTAACCCTAAATAGACTAATCAACCACATATTATAAAAGATCATAAAAAGAGAAAAAAGCATTTCAAATCAGAAATTATTTTTCCCAAATTAAAATGGACCATTTGCTACTGTATAGTAGGACAGAACTCAGAACTGATCAGCAGATAAATTTACTCAAGTTCTAAATCTTGAGCATCAGTGGTTTACTATATGAAATAAATATTTTAATAGTTATTTACATCTATATCCACTGATAAATACTTACACCAAATAATCTATGCATATGTTATAAATATGGCTCAAAATGAGATTTTTGGTGATACCTTCACTAATAAAAAAGTTCCTTGTTTTGTGGCTAGGGAAGAAAGGATAGGATCCCATTTGCTCTATATTTTCAAGATGTCTTCCTTAGAATGGAAGGGGCATCTGCAGTTGACCCAAGCTTGCTCCATTCATTGTTTTTGCCCTTATTATAGTAGGTTAGAGAACCATAGCCATCATCTATTCTGAGAACATTATATTTGATCATAAGGGATAAAAATACAATCTCGAGCAGTTTGAGAAGACAAGGACAGTTAACAAGGCCGCATACAGGAATAAACGAACACAGTTCTTTTTAAAAGTGGGCTTTTGAAAGAAGTGATGTCATGGTAAGAAGCAAATTTGGGTTCTGTGGCTGGTCTAATTCTTTTTTTGTAAGTGATGACAAGGCACCTGGAGTCAGGGTTATGTAATTTTTACATAAATATGTAAATATGTACTATTTACTTTGTAAATATGGAGAAACATATAACTATTGCACAACAGTCATTTACCCAGTGACCATGAAAATTAGTCCATAGTACTTTGGTGAGGACAATCCCCTGGGATGTGAAAGACTAAGATTAGTAATTTTGCTCTGGCCACATCACTATTCAAGTACATTATAGAGTAAAATAACTTTAACACAAGACATTTCCATCACAGATTACTCTATACCAGGGGTCTGCAACCTGCGGCTCCCTGGCTGCCCCCTTGCAGCTCCTGGCTCCGGGCCTCTCTGTCACCAGGGGACTTTGAGGGGGGTCTGTTCCTGGTTCCAGGCTCTCCCTCTCCCTGGGTGGCAGGCACCTTGTCCCAGTTTCCCCAACCCCCACCAGGAGGCTACACCCATTTTGGCTCTCAAAACAATTGGTTATTGAAGGAATTTTTAAAAATGGTTCTTGTCTTTTGGGTTGCCGACCCCTGCCCTATACCTAAGGTAGAGTCACTTGGGGGCAGGGGAAAACTGGGTTCCAGTACATGCTCCAGAATAGAGCTTGAACAGAGCTTTATTTTTTGCTTTAAAGGGGGAAAAAAAGCAAAAATGCCCCAAACCATAACCAAAACTGTTTCCCTCCTTCCCCCCCTCCCTGAAGTCATTCAAACAATTCCACACAAAATAGCTACTTTGAACACAGAGATCTGCATCTGCTGGATTATAAAATAAAATTCACAAGTAAAATGCTGAGAATCTTACCATTTCAGATACTTTAGGACCAAGTATTCAAGGATGGAGATCAACTTGAATTGATTAAAGTTATTTGCCTAACTAGAAATGTTGATAAATTATGTTGAAACTGATTGACAAAATATAATATGTCAGGGTCACCTCTGGGCTCAAAATAGATCACTGCTGAGTCTCCATTCAGGTGCAATAGATGAGAGAGTTACATTTGGCATTCTTTCCCCTTCAAGCCGGGCACCATCTGCAACTCAGCAACAACATTCAGGTCAACAATAATACAGCCAAGACAATAGTCCTGCTTAGACCTACCTTCCCTCAGAGAAACTCTAGAAGGCAGCAATCAGGTCCTGGCATCAGTCAGGCTTCTTTTACCAAACTGTGCTGTTTTGCAGCCCTAAAATGAACTGGGTTCTATCTTTGTAATCCCTTCCTTCAAGACAAATATATTGTAGTAAAATGGTTCAGGGTTGATTAAGTCCACAACAGCTCTTTAACACTTTCCTTGTGAGTAAGTAAGCTTGTACACTCCATCACAATTAGGTTTTCAACTCAATGTCCCCCCACCCCTGCTGAATTATTTTTTAACTTTTTATCAAAACCAACCAAACTTTTTGAATGAAAGTGAAAAAAATTAGTTTTTTTTTTATGAAAAGTCAAAATTTTCCACATGCGTGAGAAAACAAAACAAAACAAAAATTTCCAAAACATTTAACTATTCAGCATATAAATTTAATGCATTTGCATACAACTGCAGTAAAAGAGAAACAGTCAAAATATGGAATATACACTTAAAAGTGTCATTATGAATAAGAATGATTCTGTAGCCTGATGGTTTAGGCACCATTAGAGATAGGTGATCAAACAAACATCCAGTCTGTGTTTGCTAATGGCAATTCATTTATTTATGAATTGTGGAATGGTTTCAAGAGAAGAGACCGAGGAAGCCTTTTATCAAGATATCCATTAGTTCAACAACTGCTGCACCATCCTAAGTGGGAGACCCCTGATCAAATTCTGTTTACCCCTCAGGTATAGGGGTGGGGAATTGAATCTAGGTCTGCCACATGAGTGGTTAAACCTCCCAGCCGTGTCGCAACAGTGAAGGGGTTGAGAACTCCTGGTCTAACCAGTGGACTAAAACTTATAGCTCCTGTTTCTCCTATTCCTCCTTTTTCCAGTGGCCAGATTCTGAATGGGATGTGACATGGCAAACAGCATCTGAGTGGACCTATCAGATTAGGCTCCATGGATACATCCACACTGGAACCTTAGGTCGACGTAAGGATGGTTAAGTCGACCTACAGACCACTGCGTCCACACTGGTTGCTTATTAAGTTGACTTAAGCACTTCCTTAAGTTGACTTAATAACACCACCTCTTAAGGTCAACCTAAGGCTTAAGTTGACCTTATTAAACTGACTTAAGTCAGTCTAGATGGAGCATAGCCCTTAAGTCAACCTAATTGACTTCCAGGCTCCCTCACAGAGTTCCTGGCCACTCCTTCGTCAACCCAGCACCTGCCAGTGTGGATGCAGGGCTGTGGAGTCACTAAGTCATCTTAACAAGGTTGACTTTAAGTTCACTTAAAGTCGACCTTGGTTAAGTTGACTTAACAGAGCCTCCAGTGTGTGTGAGAGGTGGTGTGTCTATCTTCCCCTGGTTTGTTGCTCACAGTGAGGCTTAGGTGGGAGACAGGCATCTGGGTGCCTAAAGTATCCTGAGGTAGAAACTTAAGTGACTAAGGAACTTTTATAGTGGAAATGTAGGTGCTGTGTGAGTTTAGGCACCTACAGGGTTAAGAAGCAGCTAAGGGGAACAGAGGTGTGTGCATTACAGTGGTGCCTAAAGTCCCTTTGTGGATCCAGGCCTAAGTGACTCACCCAGGGTCAGCCAGTTCTCAAGATTCAAGCAGAAACCTATCAATTTGGAAGGTTCTTTTAAATTGGGATCTAAGAGACAATGACTGAATAGCCTCATTTCCAATGTAAGGTGTGCCCTAAACTCTTTTAAAATTAAATAGAGCCATATGAAATAGAACTGGGTGGGAAAAAGGATTTGTTTTGTGGGATGTTGTATGTTTTTGATGTCCACATTGGAAAAAAAAAGTTGACATTGCAGGATTTCCTTGAAAACAATACACTTTAGCATCCCATGCAACCGACTTGTACAACACCCAGAAAAGTGTTTAGGGAGCCAGGGAGCTCACCAACAAGTATGCTGACCAACTGGCAAGCTGGCTGGGCAGCTGGGGAGCCAGCCTGCCCTGTTTCTGTTGGAAGTTTTAACATAAACATCACATTCAGAGCTTTTTGGTACTGGTGAATCAACATTTTCTAACAGAAAACTCTTCTCTCAGAACTTTTTTCAGTCAGCTCCAATATCTACTCAGCACCCAAGAAAATCAGGACGCAGCTGATTTTAACTGGTCCTCTACTTTTATGCTAGTTTCATGGAGAGATACACATCCAAAATTGAATTTGCAAATTGCAGATGCAGAAATAGAGGGGAATATTTGAAAGTTCTGGCACAGCATAGTGAGTTTGTGGTTAGTTGTTATATTAATCTTTCTTTTTTTTTCTGTTTGCTTTTCTCTAATTGTGAAACTTTTTGCTGAATCTGGGCTCTAAAACTCCGTGCTCATATATGTTTGTGTATATGTTTGTGTACATATATAAGTCTTGCATGGGACCCTCTGTGGGTGCTCTGCAATGGGGTAAATTATATCCCTAGGGCAATGGCAATATTCATTATAGTTTTTCGGTAATTATTATTATTTCCCCATTGGCAGTATATACAATATTATTCAAATGCAATTTCCTCTCCTTTTTTAATCTTCCTGAAGAACAGTGTATCCAATTTAATCTGTTAATATTGCCATTGATTTCAAGTTGATAGATTTGCCTTATTCTTTTTTTATAAGCAGTATGTCATTTATATTACTTTTGTGTATCTTAGTAAATTAATAGTTTGAGGTAGGTGGTGGGGGAGACACTTTGGTATCAAGCCAGAGGATAGTCTTTGCTAACATAGAACCTGCATTTATTTATACCTCCTTAATAATAGTCAGTTGCATAGCCTATTATAAAGCAAGACATGGAAACTACACTCAAATCTTAGACTTTGAAGCACTGAATCTGTGCAGAACAAAAGGAAGAGCAAAATCTCTTCCCTTTTTAGAACTATTATATTATATATTATAGTACTTTTATGTAGATGACCATTATGATCAAGTTACAGAAACCTGGCACAACATGTCTTGAGAATCATCTCTAACATTTTTACCAAAATCTCTAACATTGCAATTCAGCTAGCAGAACTAAACCACAAAGACACAATCAATTGGAGAAACAATTTATGATACAGTACAGCTTTATAGTGTCTTTTCATAGAAACTTTATCAAAAAATATTTCACAGAGTTAATAAATAACAAAGGAACACAGACTTTGAAAAGATGTAGACATGGAAGGCGAAAAGATACTTGAGCACAGGTACAGGAGGGCTGTTTTATATGATGAACTGTAGAGCAGAGTGCTTTCATATCCACTGTTATGAGATTATGAATGGATAGAGGAGAAAAGTTATAGCCAAATAGTCATGGGGGAGTGGTTTGATTATGGTGGGGGGAGGTTGTTTGTTTGTTTGTTTTTAATCTCAAGCTATATAAAATACATCAAACAGAACAAGCAGATTTTTAATATGGAAGAACTTGGCTCCAACTCCATAGTTAAGATTGCATTCCAAAGTGGACTTAAAATGCAGCATGAACTTCACATTTTCTCTTAGTTATGACATTTTATGCAATGTTAGATTTTATGCCCTTTGAAATTTGCTTGGATTCTCTTAATATATTTTAAAAGGAAGATTTTGAAACTGGGCTCTGACTGAATTATTTCAGTGATAGTTTTGGTATTCATTGATGACAGTTCTCTTTAAAATACTCCAAATTTAGTAGTGAGGGAAATCCAAAGCAGATCTATTGCAATGAGTAGTTTACAAAGAATTTTCAGTAATTTTTAGACATTATTCATTATAAAGGAAAATGTTCTTATCATTGCCTGCCAACCAAAAAAGTTTTTATGCCTTGCACACTTTAGGTATGTCTACACCAGAAACTTAAATTCCAAAGGGGCAGCTGTGTTAGTCTATTGTAGAAAGACAACAGAGTCCAGTGGCACTTTTAAAGACTAACAGTTTTATTTATCGCATGAGCTTTCGTGGGGAACAGCACAGTGTTTGAATCCTAACACCTATTTTGATTTGCTGTTACAGCCTGACCTGATCCTTTGTCATACACTCCCCTGCATTTAATTTCCTCCCATTCTGTAACTTTCCTATCTTCAAAGCGTCTGACGAAGTGGGATTTTCTCCCACGAACACTCATGCGATAAATAAATCTGTTAGTCTTTAAAAGTGCCACTGGACTCTGTTGTCTACCAGAAACTTAGGTTGACTTAAGGATCCTTAAGTCGACCAACAGAATGCCGCATCCAAACCTAGCTTTCATTAAGTCAACTTAAGGGTTTCCTTAAGTCAATTTATTAACTATCACTCTTTAGGTCGACTTAACGCTTAATTCGACTTGTTAAGTCGACCTAAAGCTGGTGTGGATGTTCTAGGTCAACCTAATTCCCTAAGTTGACCTAAGGGGGATGGGCTGGGGAGAAGGAAGGCACAGCTCCCTGCTGAGAAGGGAGCCCCGGCTCCCCAGGGAATAGGGAGCAGCGGCTCCCCGGCAAAAGGGAGCCACAGCTCCATGGCGAAAGGGAGCCACGGCTCCCCATGGAGAAGGGAGCCATGGCTCCCCAGGACAAGGGAGCCATGGCTCCCCGCGAGCCGTGGCTCCCTTTTGCCTCCCTTCTCCTGGGACAGCTGCGGCTCCCTTCTGCCGGGGAGAAGAAGGGAGTCGCGGCTCCTTTCCCCCGAGCCGCGGCTCTCTGTCAGCCTAGCACCTGCGTGTTTGGATGCAGGCAGTCGACTTAAGTTTTTAGTGTAGGCGCTGTAAGTCGACTTAACAGAGTCGACTTAGCTTTTCTAGTGTAGAGATACCTTTGTGTATTACCACAATTGTCATACACAGCTTTCTGTCAGCTCTTTGTCACTCCTTTTAGCAAACTACTCATAAGAACATAAGAATGGCCATATTGATTCAAACCAATTGTCCATCTAGTCCACTATCCTGTCTTCAGATAGTGGCCAATGCCAAGTATTTCATAGGGACTGTACAGAACAGGAAATCATCAAGTGATCCATTCCCATCAAAATACACTACTACATGCAATATCCACATCTACTAGTTTAAGCAGTGAGTAATTTGACAAAGGAGAGGGATACATTTAAGGTTCCTTGGTTAATCTAGGATGCATACTAGTTATGGTAATGATAACATATGCATGGATGGAAAAGTTGAAGAAATGCTCTGCAAGGTGGCTTAACTTTTCATTCCCATGTTTTAATGAACTGTCAGTATATTGTATGTGTAGGGACCCCATTACTTCACAGCAAAGATTTAGCATATAATTAATTTCTTATATGTGTAAATATATCATGTGCATACAGAAACTAGGGCTAATTCTACCCTTGCAGCAGTATGTAGAAATAAGTTCTTAAGGCAAAGAAATAATATCTGATATGATACCTGATACCTGTAGCCCAACTGAAAAATGTATATATCATATTCCCTGTGCCCCAGACTATTAATGGCTATTTTTTTCCACAGGAAGTGTTTTGAAAATACTTTCCATTGTCTTCAAATTGGTCCATTCCAAGAATAAATAACTCTCATTTCAAAATTGTTTCAATGAACCCCAAGAGATAGTCTATGACGTTTACTTAAGCACATTCAGATAGGGGTCAACTCCAAAAAGACAAACCACCTCAATGTTCCCTTCAAATTGGTTGTAGAATTTTAACAAAAGGCTACCTGGATCCCTTGAAATCTATCATTCATTTTTCATTGAATTGCATTAACATAGTACATTTGTTTATTCTCTATCATATTTATCTTGAGTATTATGCTGTATGCCTCTTTTTATTATAGCTTGAAACTGGGAATTCTCTAAATAGGCACATAAGGAACTTTAATGCATACTGAATTTAATTCAATACTAGTAGTATCAGGGCTTACCTTGATCAGAAAAAGTTCTGTGTATTATATTCACTAGCAAATAGAGCTGAACATTTATTTTTTCCTTCTGGTTTTATGGCTGAACCAAAAAAAAAAAAACCTGGGAAAAAAGTAGTTTGTTTCAAACCAATACTATTTTTTAAAAATTACTGAGGAAAACAAGTCAATTTGTGTCAATGTTTTCAAAATGGAACAATACATTTAACAATATCAAAATGAAATATTTTGACTCTTTCAAATAAAATCTCATTAAGCAAAAACTATTCATTGAATCAAAGAATCATAGAATCATAAGGTTGGAAGGGACTTCATGAGGTCATCTAGTCCAAGCCCCTGTTAAAAGCAGGACCACTCCCACTAAATCATCCCAGCCATGGTTTTGTCTAACCAGGCCTTAAATGTTTCCAAAGATGGAGATTCCACCACCTCCCTAGGTAACCCATTCCAATGCTTCACCACCCTCCTAGTGAGAAAGTTTTTTCTAATATCCAACCTTGACCTCCTCAGCTGCAGTTTGAAAACATTGCTTCTTGTTCTGTCCTCTGTTACTACTAAGAACATCCTAGCTCCCTCTTCTTGGGTGCGTCAACAGTAGTAAATTAGATCGACTTAAGCAGGCTTAAGTCGACTTAATTTACTCTGCATCCATACTGTAGTTTCCTTAAGTGAACTTAAGCTGCTGCTTAAGTCAATTTAAAGAAATTTAAAGACCTGCTTTTAAGTCAACTTCAATGCTTAAGTCGACTTCTTAAGTTGACTTAAGCAGTGTGGATGCCCTAAGTCGACTTAGTAAAGTTGATCTAAATTTTTCAGTGTAGACATAGCCCTTTGGAGCGCTTCTTAAAGCAGTTGAAGGTTGCTATCAAATTCCCCTTCAGTCTTCTCTTCTGCAGACTAAATAAGCCTAGTTCTTTCTTTTTCTCCTTGTAACTCCCCAGCCCCCTAATCCTTTTCATTGTCCTCCACTGGACTCTTTCTAATTTGTCCACGACTTTTCTGTAGTGGGGAGCCCAAAACTAGACACACTATTCCAGCTGTGTCCTCATCAGTGCCAAATAGAGGGGAATTAACACAGGTCTTCAGCCTGTAGCATGGGATTTTTCCATCCTAAGTGCAGGATTTTGCACTTGTCTTTGTTGAACGTTGTATTCACCAAACTCATCCTGAATTCATGAATTATTTTAATCTCCCCAAACTGCATTTGGATTTATTTTGTGGGGAGGGTTTTAAAATGTAGATATTTAGGCCTGGCTGTAAAAGACTTATGATCCTATTGTTTTTAAGTATGTTCTTATTAGTTAGTTAATTACAGGATTATCAAAACAAAGACTCAAAACCACAGGTCTTCTTTCACTGTGACAATCTGGGGCCTTATACTCTGGCTCAGAGGCAGCAGTAGCAGCCATAACTTGGGAAACATGGAGTCAGATACACACATTCAAACATGACATCTAATCTCAAGCTGTTAAGAAGGTGATCCAGTGTAGCACCTTCCAATAAAGGAAGGTTCCTAGGGTGTTTAAAGAAAACTTGGTTTTATAAGCCTCTGGTCTGGCAAAAGAATTACACATCAACAGGTTAAAGAATTAGGTTACAGTACGTTAGGCTTGGCTAAAGAATCATCTTTTAATATTATTTAAAAAAAATGATTGGTTAAAATACATTATAAAAATGAGGTAAACCAGGAAATGGCAGGGAAATTTATTGGTGTAAAGGACTTGTGGGTCCTCAAAAAGGATTACATGGAAAAGATCTCAATAAACCTGTCATATTGCCTTCTGCTGGACTCTAGATTCTTATTCCTGTCAGTAAAGTAAGAACTGAAAGGACTGGTGAGGATCCTAACAGGGGGCTTCTTGTTTTTTGATGGAAGTACTAGCTACCAAAAAGTTCAACTTATGAACACTGTACTTCAGAGTGGTCCATGAAGTTTAACATGTAGTAGAATATTATGGATTCATTTTTAAATGATCTCCAAATTCATATCTGGTAGCAGGGAAGCTGATCATGATCCTCTGAGTTCACTTCTCCAGGAAGATATAAATTTATTTAGGAAAATTGGCATTCCAACAAAAAATAAGTAAAGTAAAAGTACAGTTTTACAAAGCAAAAAGAAAACAAAAGATTTACAAAGTAAAAACTTTTCATTTACTTTACCTAAGAAATAAAAATAATTTTCAAAGTGTTCTGTTCACCAGATTAAGTCTTTTAGAAACATACATAATGTTGATAAATGAAGGAAGATGCAAGATCTCTGACTAGTTACATTAATGAAGACTGAAATGTTTATTTGCTGTAACTATGAATCAAACTGACAGTTCAAGATTAACAACAATGAATAATTTCCTCATATTCAATATCTTTCCTATTTCTACCTCCTAATGTAAATGCTTTGTTTCTATTTACTAGTGCAGTATACATTATATTAGTCAAACTTTTTATGACCTGTTTTAACCATATTGCAAAGACTAATGCATCTAAAATGGAATTTTAAAAAGATTATAATCCTTGCAAGAAGATTTTATATAGATAAAATGCTTCTAATACTGGAAAATTATATTGGTACTTCAGGTAACATGTCTGAAGAGGAATTAGCAATGCACTATCAATTAAATAGAAAAAAATAATGGGAAATGTTTTTGCACATTCAATTAGTCTTAAAAGAAACAAGAGCAGTTATGATTTGCCTGGGAGACATAGTAATACTGGATCTTTATTATCTGCATATATTTGTGATAGCCAAGATGTAATTTTGTTTCCCAAAAATGTGAATTTGCCATAGGGCCAGGTGAAAGTGAAGACCATATGAAGAATAGCAGTAGAATATGAAAGAGCAGTAGAATAGCAGTAGAATATGAAAGTAGATATGAGATGATCTGTTGAGTAGGAATATGTCAATTATACATGCTTCTTACCATAACTACATATTAAAAATCTGATATTCCAGATACCTCTGATTCTTATATTAACATTTATTTTAAAGTCAGACATTGGATTGTGTCTACAGTATATCTTGGTTTCAATTAAACCTAATAGGGTGTTCAACAATGAATGCAAAAAATATTTTTTCATCCATCTCCTTCTGCACACTATGCATTTTTACTAGGGAATATAACAATTTCTCATGTCTCATCCTAAAGAACCTCTACTTTACTTACACTATATTGATGACATCTTCATTAACTGGATCCATGGTAAGATTGTATAGAGATTTCAACAATTTCCACTCCACAATCAAACTTAGCCTGGAACACTCCACACAGGAGATCCACTTTCTGGACACTACACTGCAAATTAGTGATGGTACATAAAGACCACCTGATACCGAAAATCTACTAATCTCTATAGTTACCTACATCCCTCGAGCTTTCATCCAAGACACACCACATGATCCATTGTCTACAGCAGTGGTTTTCAACCTTTTTTGGGCTGAGGAACCCCTTAAGGTAACAAATAAATTCACGGAACCCTAAACTTTTTGTTATGATCTCTCTCACAACAAAACCACATAATATGCAATTATACATTGAAAAGTTATATAGACAAACAATATTTTTTGTGCAAACTCAGGCAACAGAAATTATTGAAAAATTTATAAAAGTTGTTATTTAAAATTGTTTTTATTAATAATTTGAATGTGTTTTATGCTTACTGACATTATGTCTCGTCAAAGAAGAGGGATAAAGAAAAAAAGGGGTGGTAGGGCAAAAGAGAGAAAGGTGGGGAAAGCATGGGGACAAAGGCCCGGCTGACAAGAGAGGGGCGGGGTGGGGTGGCTGAAAGAAAGAAAGAAAGAAAGAAAGAAAGAAAGAAAGAAAGAAAGAAAGAAAG
>ML685903.1:927928-957986 GCA_007922175.1 Pelusios castaneus
AAGAAAGAAAGAAAGAAAGAAAGAAAGAAAGAAAGAAAGAAAGAAAGGTAACAATCCAAAATAATTTGGGGGGAAAGAGTTGGGTTGCCTGGGGCCTCATATTTGATAAAGGGAAAGAAAAAGGAAAGAAAACTGAGGAGGATTCCTACTGGGATGTACTTCACTAGTGCCCACAGTAGACACCTCTTTCCCCATGTTCTTCTCAGCCCCCATCCACATTCCCTAAACTTCCTGCCCCCAAGATCCCACTCCAGCCCTCCTAACCTCCCACCCCCCCAGCTCCTCCATTTTCATTCCAGCCCCATTCAGCACCCCCAACCCCCTCCATACCTTCCCAGGCCCCTCTGTTCCTAACCCCCACTCCATTCCCCCAACCTCCTCCATACCCTCTTCAGCCACCCCACCCAGTCCCCCCTGCAGCCGTCCACAGTCCCCTCCACCAAAACCCAGCCCCCACTGACCCCTATCTAGTCTCCTTGTTCCCATTCCCCCTTCACTCCTCCCCCTTACCTTGCCACTGGACAGCAAAGGCCCGGGGCCAGCCTGAGGCGGTGGAGTATGGCTGCCGGCAGCATGGCTGAATCAGGCCACACTGCCAGCCCCGCGCTCTGCTGCTGCTGCCACTGCCACAGCCTCCTGGGGCCACCCAGATCAGGCCACCGCTGACTCCCGGGGCCAGCTGGATTGGGCCGCCGGCTCTGGGGTTGCCGCCGCCAACCGGGCCGCCCAGATTGGAAATTACGGCAACCCGATCTGGCCAGCCCCGTCATCAGCGGCAAACCTGGAGCCATCAGCCCGATCCAGCCAGCAGGATCTGCTGCAGGGTCTTCCCGGTTCCCGCCCTGCATAGCCCAAGTGGCTGGGCTGAGCAGGGTGGGGGATTTAAATGACCCTGGCTCCCGGCCAGCAGATCTCACGGAGCCCTAAGGTTCTATCTACGTAACCCTAGAATTCCACGGAACCCCAGTTGAAAAACACTGGACTACAGTCAAGCCCTAAAATATAACAGTATTTGCACCGATCCTTCAGAAAGAGAGAGATACCTTCAGGATTTCTATCAAGCATTCTTAAAACTACAGTACCCACCCGCAGAAGTGAAGAAACAGATTGACAGAGCCAGATGGCTACCCAGATGTCAACTACTACAAGAAAAGCCCAAGGGGAAAAAAAACGGAACACCATTGGTCACCACCTACAACCCCCAAGTCAGACCTCTTCATCACATCATCAAAGATCTACAGCCGATTCTACAAGACAATCCCTCACTCTCTCAAGCCTTGGGAGACAGACCTCTTCTTCAGAGTTCACATGTCCACTTTTGTAACTGGATCCAGTTGGTACCAGTTTGAAAATATTATCCCTTTTGTCATATTAAATTCATTTACATATTAACAACTCTCCCCAAATCTTTTTGGTATCAGCAAAGAATATGTTGCAATAGGAAGACCAGACTGTTGGTCTGTAACCTGGGAGTGACTCGTATTCAGGAATTGTGTATGATTAGTAAACTATAATCCATCATGGCTGCCAATTCCAGATCTGTGGGAATCTAGATGTTTAGGGAAGACAACCCATCCCCAGCCAAAGTACTTAAAGTATCTACTTAAATATGGTATAAACAAAAATGGGTGATTGATAATGGTGATTGATACTTATTATGGCAGATGTTTTCTGCACTAGATGCTCCATCAAAAGATGTTTTTAACTCATTTATAATGGTCAGTTTTTACAACCATTAATAACAATGTGCTTATAAATTCAACTTAACTTATCAATCATGTAACATAAAGATACCATAAAAGAAAGTTCCATAAGTAAACACAATTATTTCAATTAATTGTTAAATCATAATAAGGTGAAACATGGGCAAGTATTTTTCCCTTGAGAAAGGGGGTTTCTTTGTCTCACACTCTATAAAAGAAAAGGCTTGACACCTAGACTGGGGCGTGAAAATTGCCATCATCCCATCAGTTACAGAGGAGAAAGACACAGAGGCCAGCTTTTTATCTTAGACCAAAGATGGTATTGCATATATTCTTTCTACATTCTATTTAGTGCTGTACTAATCTCTGATTGATGGTTAAAATATTAGTTAAATAATTCCATTTGAGCCTGTTATATGACAATCACAAATAATTATTAAAGTCAAACAAGCAACACTCTACTGGGGCTAACATTGAAGTCTGATCCCAGAACTTTCAGTGGTAGAAGCATAAGCCTCTAATACGTCAGCTAAATAACTGACTCCCTTAACTAGTTGCAGCAAGAGCAGATTAATAAACTTATTATGAGAACTAGATCCCAGAAAGTGATAAATATCCACATACTCCTAACACAACAGAGGGCACAGCTCAGGCACTATGGCTGTGTCAACACTTGTAAATTAAGTCGACTTAAGTTGCTTAAGTCGACTTAATTTACCCTGCGTCTACACTACAGTTTTCTTAAGTCAACTTAAGCAGCTTGCTTAAGTCGACTTAAGGAAAATAAAGTCGACTTAATGGAAATTAAGTCGACTTTATAACACCTCCTTTGAATTCGACCTAAGGCTTAAATCGACTTCCTAGAGTTGACTTAAGCCAGTGTAGACGTGGGGTAGCCCTAAGTCGATTTAGGGCTACCCCAGGACTACACCAATGCCCTCCCTGCTGGGGGGGGGGTACAGGGAGAGCCTGACATGCCCCCCCACAGGGCAGGGCAGAGTCCTGCCGACCCTGCACCTATGCCCTTCCAGGGTCCCTGTACCTATGTACAATGGGCCAAAGGCTGAGCCCCCTGGCATTGGGCAAGGGGTGCCCCCATTGCCCCCATGGACCTCCCCTAGGTCCCCCTAAGCCCCTAGAAGTTGACCTAGGCATCCAGTGTGGATGCTCTAGGTCGACTTTCTAAGTTCCCCTTTAAGTCGACTTTCATTTTAAGTGTAGATGCACTAAGTCGACTTAAATTAACAAGTGTAGACATAACCTATGGTGTTCAGAGCATCCTAATGGGACCAGAGGTGGTTGGGCCATAGCAGATGTGCCCACATGTTGAAGAATGCTACAGATGTTAAAGAGGTCCAACTGTGGGCATGCTCTCACTCACTAAGGCAGTGCAAATGAAAGCCTGGGTTTTTACCAGTCATGTTGCCAGTAAGAATTATGAGCTGACCCTTCTTTAGAGCAAGACAGCTGTCAGAAGAAAGGGCTACTTGAGTTGCTGCAGCGAGATTTCATACCTTGGATAGACATGTCAATTCTTTAGTTAATGTTCTTGTAAGGATCCACTAAGATGATGTCCCTGTTTAGGAGGTGTGGAGAATGGGAGATAGGTAGCACATAGTTGTTTATTAGTGTTTTGTAGAGTGCTTAATGTAAATAATGGCTTTAATAAACACTGAGCTTTGTCTACAAGATAATTTTGCTTTGCCATTACTTTGGTGCCTGATTCGATTAAAGCAGGGTTCAGCAACCTTTGCTGACCCTGGGCCAGCCCCTCCTCCCTGACCATCAAGCAGTGCTGTTGGTCCCCTCCACTGACAAAAAGTAACAGCCACTTGAAAATTTGGTGGCAGCCATGGCTGGAGTTCGGGGGGATGCTTCTCAGGCATGCCATTGAAAGGAGCCGCTTGCAGAATAACGCTGCCTGGAATTGGCTCTTCTTGGTGGTGTGCCTGGGGACAGGGGTCCCTGGGGATGCCACAGAAAGAAGCTGCCCAGAGTGACTCCTTTTGGAGGCAGCACACCATGGAGAGAAGCCATTCCAGGTGGCTTCTTTCCACAGTATGTCTGGAGCATGGACATGGTGGGGACCCTCCACGCCCCAGCCGCCCCCAAAAGAAGCTGCCCAGAGTGACTTTTGGAAGCAGGAGTGGCAATTTCT
Source organism: Pelusios castaneus (assembly GCA_007922175.1). NCBI lineage: Eukaryota > Metazoa > Chordata > Testudines > Pelomedusidae > Pelusios > Pelusios castaneus. Next base: position 931,790 of record ML685903.1, read on the forward strand.
GTGGCCCTGTAGAGGGTGCTGCATGCCACTCCAAATGGGCTCATGTGCCACTGTAGGCACATGTGCTAGGGGTTGCCTATCCCTGTATTAAAGCTTTTAAAACATGCCTGCCAAACTTTGGGAATTTAGTAGTAAATGAATATGAACTTTGGGAGAGAAAAGTGCCCAAGCTCCTTTCTTTGTGTAATTTCTTGACTCAGAAAAAAAAGATTTATTTGTTCAGGTAGAGATCAGGTTGAAGGTCAAAATTTTGCAGTTCTGAAGGAGAGACATAAAAGATTAAGTTGTCACAGAGCTTCTCTGCCTTCTATCTTTAATTCCTCATTCATAGAATCTGTCTGAAACTGCCCTGCTGCTTTATTTGGATGCTATCATCACCCTTCACTGAAACTCTCATGTAAAACAAACTAATTACAATTTGTGACTTATTTAAATAACATGTGAAAATGAAAGCCCCTAAGGCCTGGAGCTGGTTGTTCCAAAATAAAGTAGGATCTGACAACCATAATTAGAATTCTCTGCACTAAAGAGCATTAAACAGATAGTACCATATGACAAAATGTTTTACAAATGTTATATAAGTTTCACAAAGATCTTAGTAAGTAGAAGAATATAATTAGACCCAATATTATGGATGACTAGACTGAGGCACAGAAAGGTTACGTGATCTGCTCAGAGTCACAGTTAGCCAAAAATAAGAACTTAGAAAAGAACCCAGAATTCCTGATTCATATTCTTCATTAATATTTAACAGAAAAATTGGGCCAGACTTTCAGTTGCTTGCATATTGTGAACTCCAGAGGTCGGAAATCCCCAGCACTCTTACCAAAAGTGGCAAGGGTGCCTATTCCCAACAGCACACAGTGCCGTGACTACTCCTACTGGCCCCACACCCCAGAAGGGGCCTGGGGCCACAAGACCCATGTGTGTGCCACAGCTTCTGTGCCTGCTGATCCTGCTCCCCAGCTGGTGAGCAGATCGAGCAGAGAGAAGGTGCAGCTGCATGTGGCGGCTTCTGTTCCCTGTTGGCCTCACCCCTGGCACTTGCTGGCCCTGCCCCTTGCACCTACAGAGGGATCGGGGACCATCCCTGCCTCCATTACCTACAGAAGGAGCAGGGGGTGGGGCTGACATGGGGACCAGCAAAGGTTGCCGACCCCTGGTGTAGTCATATATATCCATGAAGACTAGGTATAAAACACTACCATCCATGTAAATGAGTGGAAACTTATTACTTGATTGTAGTTTCCACATACTTTGTGAAAACCCCCTTCTAGGCCAATGGACCAGTGATAGAACTACATACCTCCAAAGCTAAAAGTATGATCTGCTATAAGTAAAACTAATGTGTTCTAGTTGGGGTTGTAGAAGAATCATACAATCTTTTGAATGGACACAGGGGGACCTGTACCACACCTTCACCAGTGTGATACATTTCCACATGAAAAAATGACTATATCAGACTCAGGACACAACATGGGTGATGTAATATCCTTCTTGCACCAACTTTTGTTAGTGAAGGTTCAAGTCGGTGAAGAATCAGGCCCATTGGCTTTCAAATCAATAGATGCATTTGATGTAAGATGTAGATGTATTTGAATGGCTATTAAATTGGGAGTTCTTCATGGCAGAGACCTTTGGTTCCATTCTCCACTACTACAAAAATTATGTAGTCTGATAGTAGGAATTCCACGTTGGCAAGGCTATGGAAACAAATGCCTTCAATTTACTTAGCAAAGAGTTGATGGAAACTAGTACACCAATGTGTAAAAGGCAATAGTGAATCAGCTCTAAGGCTATGGCTGCGTCTACACTAGTAAATTAAGTCGACGTAAACTTGTCTTAAGTCGACTCAATGTGCCCTGCGTCTACACTACACTTTGTTTAAGTCGACTTAAGCTGCTTGCTTAAATCGACTTAAGGAAAATAAAGTCGACAATGAAAATTAAGTCGACTTTATTAAACCACCTTTCTACTCGACCTAAGGCTTAATTCGACTTTTTAAAGTCAAATTAAGCCAGTGTAGCCCTGGGGTAGCCCTAAGTTGACTTAGGGCTACCCCAGGACTACACCAATGCCCTCCCTGCCGGGGGGGGGGCACAGGGGGAGCCTGGCATGCCCCCCAAAGGGCAGGGCATGTGGGCACGGTGGCTATGTCTACACTTGCACATTTAAGTCGACTGTAACTAAGTTGACTTAGTGTGTCTACACTTAAAATTAAAGTCGACTTAAAGGGGAATTTACAAAGTCGACCTAGAGCGTCCACACTGGATGCTCTAGGTCAACTTTGTGGGGCTAGAGGGACCTTGGGCAGTTCCACGGTGGCGGGGGGGGCACCCTCTGTCTACAATGGGGCAAAGGGGGGCAGGGACCCTGGCAGGACAGAGCCCTGTGTGTGATGCTGTCTGGATTTAGGGAAGCATTTATGATATTATTTTCTATGGATATCTCATAAATGCTATAATCCATAGGAACTATGTCATGTTTGGTATCAATAGAAAGGTAGTAATTTGCTGGGAATTATTATATAGTTTATGTCTAGGAATTCTATTTTGATTAGAAGTTAAGAATTTGATGTTATATCCATACTTTAACTTGTGTCATTCTGGAGGAATGTCTTAGACAGGAGGGTGTGAACAACCATTGTCTCCTTAATGTTTAGGATTCTGCCAGGTGATATGGTTCCAGGGAGTAAACTGATGAGCCATTAAGGATACAATGGTTGTATTCTTTATGTCTTCAATGGCTCATCAGGATACTCCCTGGGACCATTCTACCTGGAAAAGCGTCTGACGAAGTGGGATTTTCTCCCACGAAAGCTCATGCGATAAATAACTCTGTTAGTCTTTAAAAGTGCCACAGGACTCTGTTGTCTCCCTAAACCCAGACAGTGTCACACACAGGGCTCTGTGTTAGAATATGAGACTTGGTACGCAATTAAAGAGAAATAAATGTATGAATGTCTGGTGTTATATGTCCTCAGTATAAGAGAAATGATGAATAACATCACCTTAAAAGCCTCTCACTCCAACCAGAAAGGGCCATCTTGGAGAAATGCTGAATCCTCATGTGGCTTCCATCATCCACTTTGGACTGCACTAGCTGGCTAGCACCACAATGCCCAGAATAGTGAGAGTTGTATGGTCCTTTGTGTTCCCACTCATGACCAATCTTTTTTCCACAAGGGTCTGGGTTTTGCAGCTTTGCATTGATGAAACTCAAGAAGTGAATTAAGTCCCATGTAGAATAAGTAGGTAAAAAGATAGAAAATAGAGAGTGTGGAGAAATAACCTCACTACATATGTCAACCTGTGCCTGCGGGGGAAAAAAATCAACAGTCATAACAGAGATCTGTTCACTTTTTATGGCTGTTGATTTTCTTTTTTCAGTGGCAGGGTGATTCATATTGTGAGGTTATTTCTCCACATATATATAAGACATTTAAACAATTATCTGTGTGAAACCTATTTTATATACAGATAGTTGATCTAATAACTCTAGCAATGCTTACATACCTAGCTTGCCAACAAGGTGATTGAAATTTGGGTAGGGAATAGAAATATGTCTTCACTTATTCAAGATGCTCTTTACTTTTCATTAAAGCATATTAGTGTATTCCAGTCTAAAAAAATTGCTACACTAGTCATAATTTCTTTCTATTTTGATATTTAACAGAAAATATCTCAGATGATATGACCTGGGCTGAAAGAAACCTCATGAGGTTCAACAAAGACAAGTGCAAAGTCCTGCACTTAGGACGGAAAAATCCCATGCACTGCTACAGGCTGGGGACCGATCGGCTAAGTAGCAGCGCTGTAGAAAAGGACCTGGGGGTTCTGGTGGATGGGAGGATGAATATGAGCCAACAGTGTGCCCTTGTTGCCAAAAAGGCCAATGGCATATTAGGCTGCATCAGTAGGAGTATTGCCAGCAGATCGAGGGATGTGATAATTCCCCTCTATTCGACACTGGTCAGGCTTCATCTGGAATACTGTGTCCAGTTTTGGGCTCCCCACTACAGAAAGGATGTGGACAAATTAGAAAGAGTCCAGCGGAGGGCAACAAAAATGATTAGGGGGCTGAGGCACATGACTTATGAGGAGAGACTGAAGGAACTAGGCTTATTTAGTCTACAGTAGAGAAGACTGAGGGGAGATTTGATAGCAACCTTCAACTACTTGAAGGGTTGCTCCAAAGAGGAGGGAGCTAGACTGTTCTCGAGGGTAACAGAGGACAGAACAAGGAGCAATGGTTTCAAATTACAGCTGGGGAAGTCAAGGTTGGATATTAGGAAAAAGTTTCTCACTAGGAGGGTGGTGAAGCATTGGAATGGGCTATCTAGGGAGGTGGTAGAATCTCCATCTTTGGAGATTTTTAAGGCTTGGTTAGACAAAACCCTGACTGGGGTGATTTAGGGGGAGTGGTCCTGCTTTTTAGCAGGGGGTTGGACTAGATGACCTCGTGAGGTCCCTTCCAACCCTATTATTCTATGATTCTATGACCTTATAGAACTTTACCGCTATATTATGAACCAATCCACTGGGAAGTGCAAACTGAAAAGAACACTTTTACTTTCATTTAAATTCAACCCACTGAAGTTTCTGCCATTCCTGTTTTACCTGTGATTAAGCACAGGGGTTAAGCCTGCTTTTCCAGTACCACCGTTGTTTAAAAGCAATAGAAGTAGACTGCTAGTGAGCAGTTCATCACTTCTCTATTCCCATTTGGTTCTGTTTTCTTAGACTTCAGTTTTAAAATATTTTTTAAGGAAAATATGAGAGAAATATAATAAGGAAAATATAATCCATCACTGAAATATTATTAGTCAAAAATGTATTACAGTGTTTCAGAACTCAAGGATATCTACCTTAGATGTTATATAAAGCATATAACAACTTTGTTTTAATATTTTTGTGTAATGCTATCCATCATAAACATATCTGAACATAACGTCTGATCAGGAGTGAGAAAGGGATATTGCTTTTTTTTTTTTTTTTCTTAGAAAGAATATTGCTTTACTGGGGGCTCAGTACTATCATTAGCATTCTATTAAAATGTCTATAATGGTTGCAAAATCAGATCTGGCGACCTAAAGTACTATATATCTATAGCCAGTTATTCAACAAAATTTGGTCATTTCATTTTTCATGTTGACAGTCAAAGAACATTGTATGTGTTTTAGGTTGGATGAATTATGTAGTTACAGTTTAAAGTAAGTCAGGAAGGAAATACTGGTCCTGATCCTCAGCTCTGAGGCTGCATCTACACTTGTAAATTAAGTCGACTTAAGCTTGCTTAAGTCGATTTAATTTACCCTGCATCTACACTACAGTTTTCTTAAGTTGACTTAAGCAGCTTGCTTAAGTCGACTTAAGGAAAATAAAGTCGACTTAATGGAAATTAAGTCAATTTTATAAAACCTCCTTTCCACTAGACCTAAGGCTTAAGTTGACTCCCTAGAATCGACTTAAGCCAGTGTAGACGTGGGGTAGCCCTAAATCAACTTAGGGTTACCCCAGGGCTACACCAATGCCCCCCACAGGGCAGGGAAGAGCCCTGCCCACCCTGCCCCTCTGCCCTGGCAGGGTCTCTGACCCCCTTTTCCCCATTGTACCTAGGTAGAATGGGGCAAAGGCTGAGCCCCCTAGCATTGGGCAAGGGTTGCTCCCCCCACCCACATGGACCTGCCCTAGGTCCCCCTAACCCCACAAAGTTGACCTAGAGCATCCAGTGTGGACGCTCTAGGTTGACTTTGTAAGTTCCCCTTTAAGTCAACTTTAATTTTCAGTGTGGACACACTAAGTCGACTTAACTAAAGTCGACTTAAATACACAAGTCGACTTAAATACACAAGTGTAGACATAGCCTAATAGAGGAGCTATTAACATAACTCAGAAGGGGGAATGTAAAAATGGTTTTATGGGAACTTTATACTTAATAGGGCTTTTCCCCTACAGCAAGATAAAACGGCCTGAAGCTAACGTTTGGCAACCAACCCAGGGGTCAATTGGTCAAAGTATAATCAAAGAAATTGAATGCAAAATAATTGATTTTGAAGCTATTAAAACCATTTTTGCTAAAAGAGCAATACACATAACTTTCAGGCACTATGTAAAGAATCTTTGACATCACATCAATCACAGTGGTTTTGAATAAAAGTTAAAAGTTGTCTATGATTATTTAAAAGAATGTCGCGTTTTTACAAAACATGTCTTGTTTAAGAGTCGACTCATAAAAATATAATGAAATGTTGTTTTGCAGAGGGTAAATGAACCTACTGTTTCTCTTGAAATCTTATTTTGGGCTTATTTCAGTGTAAGGTTATGGAAGAATATGGAGCTACATGTAACTCTATGTGGTAACATGTTGATTTCTCTTTAAAAGCTTTAATTACAAAAACCTGTCAACACTAAGAAGATTACTTTAACAGCATCACAAAGAAGAGAACAGCAGAATGAGATCATTACAAGAGTGCAATACAGATGGGGGAATTTGGATATAAGCATTCGTATATATCTGGATGTGCATTATTACTCAGCTTTATTTGCTCTACACAGAATGGCTTATATGTAACCATTAAGGACAATGAAATTATACTTTCACATAAGCAGGGGGGAGTTTTAAAGCTGGGGAAGGGCAAATATCAGTCTGAATAAAGCTTTAATATCAATAAGCATGTGGTGTGGGAGTGGTGGGTTCAAGAAGCAAAAGTCATTCAATCAGAAAAGAAGTTATTCCTAAAACTCCTTGCTTAACTTTGTCTCAGGATGATTTGTACATTGTGTCTCAAATGACAGTTCATTCACACTTTAGTGCCTTCTGTGACAAAGTTCTACTGTATCATCTCATGTTGGATTTATCTTCAGTTTTGTTTTTATTGATTAAAGATTTGATTAAACTCATTAAATGTGCATGCCCCTGACTTTTATGAATTAATTACTTAGCACAGATTGTGTCGTTGTGAACTCAAGAAAACTATTTCTAGACTGTTGCTTTGTTTTTATCCAGACAAATTTCAAATGACATGCAGCTATGTAAAATGATGACCTTGTATTCTGATGGCCATAGAATGTTATTGAATGTATTGTATTACATACACTTTAAGTCACATTGCAATGGTTTTTACTATAGCAAGTTGCTAATAAAATTCCTGCTGCACAGTAATATTATACCCTAAGTACTGTAGGTCTTCTGATTTTCCAGTTCACTGGCTTAATGTTTACTATCTTCCTCTGTGGTTAAATATATGAAAATATTGTTTATGCATGGCCAACATAAAGGTCTCATGAATTATGACACAAATTACTTGTTTTCCACTGTGGAGTAATTCTAATTACATATTGTAAATAAAAGAGTGTGAGATTATTTTTTTTGGGGGGGAGGGGGGACAGGTGATATGTTTCTGAAATATTAACTAGGTTTAGAATACTGAATTAGCTACACTCTACTTTAAAATGTTTTTTGTAAACATTTGTAAATTATATTGCTCTGAAGGGACTAAATTTATTTTATGAACCAGAATCTAACTAACACTGGTCCCAAATTGTGTATAAGTGGGAAAGCAAAACAACTCTTTCCACTAAACTCTAAGCAGAAGACTGGGCCAAATTCTAATTACGACATACCTATAGATGGAAATATGTAGTCTGTTGGAGCCAAAGCCACACGTCCTTCCTGCAGTCTACACCACCAAGTATCCTTCGGCTATCTGATATAATTTAAAAACAACAGAGTCCTGTGGCACTTTTAAAGACTAAGTGCTACAGGACTCTGTTGTTTTTCTGCACCAGGCTGACACGGCTACCCCTTTGGAAACTGATATAATTTAGACATCCAATAATCTCTTCTAACCATATATTCCTTTTGATGCTGCAAGAGGATAATCATGGCAACATACTATGAGGAAATGTATTCCTAATGCACTGAGAAGTAAACAAATTGATTCATTTCAGATGCCAGAAAATTAATTCTAGTTGATGTTTCTCCATACTGCTACTTCAACATGTTGAATTGATTTTTCCTATCCTTCATTGCTTCTTGCAAGTTCTTCGGTAACATTTCAGGTTAATAGCTGAGCTCTTAAAAGACTAACTATCCATTTTTAACTTTTAAAAATTATCCATTTTAATTTGAGAGACAGAGACAGAGAGAGAAAAAATATTGAAGTTTCTGTTTGTATTTTAATAATGAAAGTTTGCAAGACAGTTTTTATTATAACTCCCTGTGTTCATGAGCATTTAGGTCTCCAAAATATTCAGCAAATAAGCTTAAACTTCCTGTACTTGTTCTGTGCTTATAGATAGTTTTATTTTCATGTGAGCAAAGTCCACTTACTTTTCAAGTTATGGGAAAGTGGGGAAAAATACAATTTCCCTTTTTAAAATATTGGGTTGTTTGTATATCTAACCTCTTTAATCTTTTTTTTAAAGGCCCTACAGTAAAAAATTCTGAAATTTGAGAGTTATATGTTTTTGTGCGCATAGTAATAGAAACTGAAAAATCACTTCTGAACATGCACAGTGCAATCTGCTAAGTTTTTTAGCAGTTTTATGAAGCACTCTCCCCTTGCAGATAGTATTTCACATTCTTTATCCTCAGCTTGACATGCAGAAGAGGTGCTCTGGGACAGTTTGCACAAGGAATATTGTAAATGTCTCACTGGAGAAAAATCTTCCCTCAAAATTCCTTTAATATCAAAGACAGAAGAACACTGATAAAGAAAATATTCTGGACTCTTGATTTTAGGGTCTGTATTATTGTGAGTGTCTTGTACTATACCCAGCACATTTCAGTCTAATTAGGGTATGTTGCTGTCTTTGGGCAGCATAGGCAGCAAGCCCTATGCATATGAAAATCTCACTAATATTAGTGCAAGCTCGGTATGTAAGGGGCTAGCAAGGATCATGCCTCTTTTCTGTAATATACAGAAAAACCGTCTCTATGCTAACCAGCCTTGCAAGAAACAATATTCCTTCAGAGAATGGCAACCATGAGAACTGAGTCCAACACTAAAAGATCTCAACAAGACAAAAATAACATTTAAATTGTGATTACTATCCTTACTAAACATGGGTTCTTTACAAACAGACTGACAAACCTAGATAACCTGTGGGTGTAGCAACAGGCAGCCACACTCTTTTAGTCTAAATAACTGTTTTAAAGAAAAAAACAGTAAACTATAAATAAAAAAGTTCTCCACTGGGTGGTCTAGACTAGGAGAAGTGGATGAGATTAGAACAAGATTGGTTATCACATTTTATCTAACCCTGACCTAACTTTGATCTTTTTCTCAGTGTGTATGCAAGTTAGCACCTTCTACATCCATTTGGCTGGTCCAGATTAACTTTATGGAGGAGCTTCAGTTGAATCTTGATGAGATATAAATTAAAGTACAAGATATTAGCCTGCATTTAGGTTTGGAAAGGTTAAGGCTCATATTAGCTAAAATATGTTAGCTAATCCCAAAATACATGTAACCAGTTTTCATAGACTAAAAATATGAGACATCATATTAAGTGCCTCTCCTGTATCAAGCTGCATAGGAGTTGAACAGGAAATGATTGCCATGTCTAGAGGATAATGGAGTTCTGCAGAGTTAAAGGAGAAATATGCATACAGAATTCACAGGGCTAGTATATAACTATATATCTATATCTATATATGATAGTAATTAATGTTAAAACATTAATGCAGAGTTAATATGAAAACAATTACAAAAAGTCAGAATATGTAAAAGTAAGAGTTCTAGTATTTATGTTGGAGATATCTGCTACAGATTTTTTGAATGTATGAGATACTATTTATTCTTGTTTCTCCAGTTCTATATGAGGTACATGACTGTTTAAAGCATAAAATATGTATAGGAAACATAAGATTTGCAGTGTGGCTTAATTAATTTTTCAGTTGGAACCTTTTATTTGAAATGACTCCAGTTTTTTTCTGGTTTTAATGATACAACATAAATGTTGCATTAACATATGTGTTTAGCAATGAATGTAGTTAAAACACATACATGTATGGGAATACATCATCATATTTTTTCACCCAACGGAGAAATCTCACCTTGGAGTTAAAGAATGTAAATTAAAGCTAGAGCAGTTCGTGACCATTAGTATTAAAAATAGTTGATCATCCAACAGTGGAGCTAAATAAAAATCTCCATCGCTTGATGCTAGTAGTTGATGTTTGTTCTCATACATCAAAGGTTGGCAAACTTTGCTGGCCCCCATGCCAGCACTGCCCCTCAACCCTCAGCTGGTCCCATGGGCAGAGCCAGCAGGTGTTGGGGGACAGGGCCAGCAGGCGGGGAGTAGCTGTGGAGCTGTAGAGCCAGAAGCCCTGTGTGGTCCTGTGAATCAGTTGTGTGCAAGCTTTGGCATGTGTTCCGGGGGTTGCTGAGCCCTGTCATACATGGCCAGCCAACCGACGACAAAAACCTTTTTACTAGTGTGTATAACATAGTTCTCCTGGAGAAGCTCACCCCAAACAGTTTAAGTATCATGTTGGGTACCATTTATGTATCTGACTTCACTTGGGATGTGGGTTTGAATTCTGGTCCTTCAATGCTAAGAGTGTAACTGCTTCCCTTTTGAGCCAAAGAACAAAGAGAAAGATTTTCAAAGACAGAAAGGGAAAGTGTCTAAGTCACCTCTTTGTAAATCTCCCCCTAAATTCCTAGCTGCCAGCTGTATTTGATGGTTTAACATTTTATATGGACAAACAATTAGTGTTGAGTAAAAACTCAACCATTCCTACATTATCTTTTGAACACATTTATGATCATTCCTGAATTTGGACTTACTTTTACATAAAATGTTCAAAATCTCTATTGTTACTTATCAATGTTGTTGTAGTTTGCATGTATACCAAACTATAACTTTAGGAGAGATGGCACCGTATATCACACACAGCTGCAAGGAGAAATTCAATGACAATTAAGAAACAAAATCTCTGTAATTTTCTATCCAAGGTCTAAATTTTAACAGTACTATTGTTTGACGGCTGAGCTCATGAAAATGCAAGGTAACTTTGAATTCATTTGTTAACCTGGCATTGAATGATTGCTACTAACTTTTTAAAATCCCAGATGAGGTTTATATATGCTTTACAAACATCAGCTAGAATCACGGAGAAAAAACAATTTATGTTTACGAGTCTTATGTACAAAAGAAGCTCATATAATAAATACAAAAATTACATTTGGGACAAGACATATATACATATAAACTAAACTAAATAATGGCAAATAAGAGAAATGAAACTAGGAGTAAGAGAAATACTGAGATGGAGCTAGAAATAAAGGACCTACTGGAATGGGTGAAGGAATAGGCGTAATTCTGTGAATAAATCAGCTAAGACAAGATCAGTGTGCTCATAGCAACTAATAAACATTTTTCACATTATTTTCTTCCTTGCTCCATATGCCAAAGACAAAAAAATAACAATGAAGATTAAACAAAATCAAACATAAATAAGGGAAAGATTTGTGCAGGTTTTGTCAACCGTTTGGGCCTAATTAAAAGAAAATTAACTTTTGATTTCAAAGTGCTTACAGTATGCAGTCTAGAGTGTTGCTTACTGGCCAGCATTCCATTTACTCTGTTATCTACTTATTTTATAATAACGGTCAGATTGTACCTGGCCATTTCTAGTGTATGCAGGTGGAAAAGGAAAAGAAAGATCTCATTGAGAGAATCCATTTTTATGCTTATTTCTGAACTACAAAGGGCCTCTGCTGGTGAAAGGAGGTCAGGAGAGGTGCTGGATCACATGCTCCCTTTCCTGGGCTGGCAGTATGGAACTACATATAACGGTTTTTGTCCTTCACCACCCGGAGATGTAGCCTGTGACAGAGTTTTTGCCACTAAGATTCCAGGGCCTGTGTTCAACAGTGAATATAGTCCTAAAACTGTACTCTTCTTGGGTAAAAATGTATCTATATCTGGCAGATGAGTCTTATTCATTTTGGAAGAACTACCTACAAGAGGGATTTTCCCTGAGTCTTAGGAAGCCCAATCTACTTGGAAGATTAGTTTGCTGACAACATCTCCCTGTTCCGCTCCTATAGAATTCCTGCCCTTCTTCATTTTACAGCAGTTGTGGTACATGCTTGGCAGGGAAAGGTGTAGTTGCTTCTAGATGGGCACAGAAAAAGGAGAACAAAATCCTTTATTATATATTTGTTCAAAATTTGAACAAGACATTTTAACCCTATAATAAATGCATATGCACCAAAACCATGATGTTGAAACTTAAGAGTGGCTAGAATTTTGGTGGAGAGAATTTATTGAATAAATAATACCATCCTGTCTTTGGTATGTGCTATATTTCCTTCAGTTGGATAAGTTTCTATCTTTTTGTTTCCCTTCTGAATATATTATCTATTTGTCATGTAGCACATTTGTTTTAAAACCCTTTAATACTAGTTCCAGAAGGATTGGATGGTTCCAAACAAATGTGTTGAGGCTTGTTTTTAATGATAATTGTTTATTATTTGTTTATCTTCTGCATAAACCTCCTAATTTGCTAATTAATCATTTTTTATGAGTACAGAGAGAGGGTGGAACTTGCCAGTTGTGCTTGATGAAAATCCCAGATTGATTTGAGAGAAGCAGAGAGACCAGATATAAAGAAATAATTAAGCACAGGAGAGCTTGATTTCCTGCTAAATAAAGTGATGCACGGGATTAAATCTATTGATTACAACAGATTTTGATTTACACTGGTGGGATAGAAAAATTAGATGTAGTGTTGGGTTTTTTATTTAAAATGTTGGATGGAGTTATATATTATGATAGTGTTATCTCTGTGGATTCCGCAAAGTGTAAATAGGTACATATGTTGCAAGCAAAATGAGACGGAAAAGCAACCAACTATATTAGAGAGAAATTTTAAGACACCCTGGGTTCCTCGATCTTAGCTAACAACATTATGTTTCTTATCACATGGAATGTCAGATACTTTTGATTTGTAAGTCCCTCCCACCTAACGGAATCAAACTTCTAAAAGCAGTATAAAGGATGAATAGTTAAATAATTTTAGTATTTTATAGTGACTTGTATAGAAACCTCTGTGTGAGGAGTTCTTTATTGCTAGAAGTAGAATGAACAGACTTTTATTATTTATACCTATATCAGTATTAATGGCATAAAAACAAATTAGAAGGGACATAAAACCTCATGGTCTATGGAATAAGCCAAAAGCTGATTCATGTGAGTTAAGGAAGGGGAAAAAAAAACACTTTCACTATGGTTACATTATTCCATATTAATCAACTATGGGACTTTTTGCATTTTCCTCTGAAGTATCTGGCATGGATCACTTTCCTCTGGCATGTCAGAGGAAAGAAGCTACAACAGAGGAAGCAATGAAGAAATTCTCACTAATAGATACTTTTGATTTTTCAATGTTAGATTGTTAAACTTGCTAATTAACCAAAAAAGAAACAAAACCACCTTTCTGATTTGAGGCTTACATTGGACACTTCAGCCCCAAAGAAGACCTTTTCAAAAATATTGAAAATGTAAAAACAGGAAATTGAAATGTAAACATAGCTACTCAAATCACTTCCAAGTGACCTCTGAAATATATATTCATAATGGTTCATAACTAAGGCCATGATCATCTATTCCCCTAGTAAAGATTGTAAAATGGGCTTGGAGGATAGAAGTTTCCATAAGGATTCCTTCAGAGGAGTCCACTGAGGATAGGATTTGCCCTTCCATGGAATTATTGGCTTGGGTCCTAAGCCAGGCAGATCTCTAAGGATCTTTGGGAGATAGGGGCCAGGAATCTCAGGGCAGCTGAGACTCCTTCTTTCATACAGAATGAGAGTCATCTGCACGTGCAAGACCCTAGCAGATGCATAGATCTCTCCAGGCCAAACTGGGTTGGCTTTTTTTTTGATTTGGCTGCTTTCCCCTGGTATTATTCTTATTCTTATTAAAGTACAGTTATATGCTACAGTAGCCATAATCTGTGATTGTTGTGTCTGGTTCAAAATTAGCACATTAGCTCTATTTATAGGGAGCCTTTCGCTGATGTCTTCTTAAAAGGGTTTGCAAATATTTAACAGAGAAATTAAATGGATCCTTTTCTGCTCTCACACTGTTCTTATAAAATATAAATCCATAATGTTACCCTTGATTTATAACAAGCTGAGTGAAAACAGAATCAAGATCACTTTCTTTACTGACCTCAAATAAAACAGAATTAATTATGAAAAAATACAGAGAGAATTTCTGATGATGAATAATGATGCCTAAAAGAGAAGGAACAATGGAACTAAAGTTTCCCTGAAGGTTCCATGGCAAATGGGAAACAGATAGTTATACAGCCTTTTTCAAAGTTTATTGAAGTCAATGAGCTTTGGATAATGCTCACAGCAAAGAAATAGGATTTTGGTGTGATGCTGGTATGTTGTACCTATGGGGCACCTAAGGGTGGGTAAAACCTCCAGTTATCTTGAAAGTAGGAATTGGGGGTGGGTGGGGGGGAGGGGGGGAGAGAGAGGGAGGGAGGGAGAGTTGATGCTCCAGAGACTAAGATAAATAACAGGCATTGTGTGAAGGTGAAAAACAGAGATCAAAATCAATCAAAGCTTGCTAAAATGTGAATCTGTGGCTATGCTAAACATAGTCCTAAAAATGAAGAGAAATAAAACAAGAAGAGCAGTAAGAATTTCAAAGTGACAAATTCTTATTAAAGTGCAATTGATGTACAAAAATGAATGTAACAATTCTGAAAGTTTGGAATAGAATGAATTTTGGAGAGAATGTTTCGCTTGGAAATGCAGAGCTGGAGATTTAGAGAAATAAAGATTAAATATATGCTGTTCTAAGATTTATTTAATAAAGACTAGCCTGGGAGCTAGACTTTGTGCCTGCATAGGAACTGTCCATTGGATCCCTCTCTGGTCTGTTTGGAGAAAGTGAGTGGGCATTGGAGAGCTTTGTGAAATGGGCAAAGCCCCAATTCCCTCCAAAATGCTAGCTAATACAGCTGAACCTACTTTGGATATTGCAATTTGCTACTTATATAGGTCAACATCAAATTACTAATGTTACCTTACCTTCTATATCAAAAAGGAAGGAACTGTGCCTCAGAATTCTGTAAATCACAGTGTTTCCAAGGGTCAGTCCAAGTGTTGTGCCTAAAGATAAAGTTTATCCTAATGAGATTACATATAACGTAAGGTCTTTATCAGCATTAGCAAGAATGTCAGAATCTATCTCTCTGTAATTAATTCTAACTGACTCAACATTATTATATTGCAAAAGAGGGTTTATATCTACAGGTGTAAATGTCAGGATTCCTTCGAAAGATTGAAAAATTATGTTTGCAATACAACTAAAATTTATAGCATAGTCTCTGAAGCTGTCTGAGTAAAACATTCTGGGAAAGTATTGGTGCCAATCTACCAAGGATTCAATATATAAGAGTTTTTGTTTTGTTCTGTTTTAATTCCTGATGTGCTTTTGGCAAAAAATAATTTCAAAATTAATATCAAGATAAAAAAAAAATAACAAGAATATTCTAATTGCCCCATAGTAAAGGCACCTTCACTATAAGTAAATAAAAGATAGAGATGGATTTATTTAAGCCAAAAAGATATTAAATTTAACTTTCTATAATCAACTTAAATGTCACATTCTGGAATATAAAACACATATTAAATAAAGAAATTTAATTGCATATTAATACAGCTGCTAAATATATTCAATATTCAGAATCAGGAACAATCAAATTTGATAATAAATCTCAACTGAATCACATAAGTTCTCCTCTTCTTCATCTTCATTTTATTTCAGACTGTGCTATTAAAAAAGGCTAGTATCATCATAATCGCAGAACATTTTTTTTCCCTTGAGCAATTAATCAGAGTTTAGCTAGAAATAAAACAAAGGCAGTAATACTCACTGAAGCTTTCGAAATCAGAAGCTGCTTACTATAGACTTGTCTATTATTGGCAAAATTGTATTTTTCCTCTTCATATGAAATTGGTTTCTGTATGTAATTCATAACACAGTCTATGTCTTCCATTAAAAGAAAGATATAACAATTAAAATGTAGTGCAAAAATATTTTAGCTGGTTGATCTACTGAAGAAAAGATAGTTTTATAAGGCCTTAAAATATGACTTTGTTTTGAAAAACTGACTATGTAACAATGGGAACTTTTTCTCCAAATATCTATTTTAAATACTTCTATGGCCCCGGTATTGTATTATTCAAATGCCTCACAGTTTTTTAAACTATTTATCTTTAAACTATTTAACATCCATTTTGCAGATGAAAAGTAATTTCAGACTAAGTAATTTGCCCAAAGTCACACAGGAAGTTTTTGGTGGCCAGAAAATTGAAACTGTATCTTCAAGTCACAAGCTAGTATCCTAATCATGGGACCAGCCAACCTCAATCTGGGATATATGATGCTTGCACAGGAAAGTAAGCCACTGAATGGATATGTTCACCTTGCTCCTATTGTTGTTTGGGACCAAGAGGAGAACTAAGGTCAATGTCCATATTCACCCAGAAACTACAAGAAAGTGGGTAGGAATGGATAGGGGGGAGCAAAGAGTGAGTGAAGCCATGGCTCTATTCTTCTTAACACATCAGTCAAGAGTCTTGTCTGTGCATGATGGAGGAATATGCTGAGCCCCATAAAAGATTATAGGAAGTAATTCCCCAGCAGACAGAGAAGAACCATAATTTATTTATTTCTGTACAGTCCCTGGGGCAAAACAATGTCCCATACTCTGGGTTAAACCTAAAGGCTCAACCTTTTAGTAACCACAAAACTAAACAAACAAACACAAAGGTTTTGTTATTTTTTTACTCCTCTTAACATTGCAGGCCTACACAGTGCAGGCCACACCATGACAATTAATAACTGGATTAGCATCCATCAAAGAACATAAATCAATTGCTGAATTTAATACTGCCCAGTGCAGGATAGGATGTACCCCAATAGCTAGACAGAGGAATGGGTGGGAAATATTTTAAGCATCTGTAACATGTTAAAACTTTATTTTTTAAGAAATCATTTGTTTTTGATTTTATGGAAATCTAAGCCAAACCAACTAAAGCAAAAGTACCTTTTTACTGAGTCAAAAATTAAAAAGTAGCATGTGACTTCCAAGAAAAGATGCAGTTTTAGAGAGAAAATCTGAATTTTTTCCTACAGAAAATTGACATTTTTGATTAAAAATCTAAAACTGAAATATTTTGTTTCAGAATGGCCTCTGCAATGCCTCATGGGAGTTGTGACCTCATTGCCTCAAACTCTTATTTGCCTTGGGAAATGGGATTCCTTTATTGAACTACATCTCCTGTGATGCCTCATACTCCCCAGTCTTGGTGAGGGTGGTGGTACATCAAAGTAGTATCTTTGGAGTGGGGTATCATGGGAGATTAAATCTGACTGGGGCCCCGGGACTATGGAGAAAATAGGGAGATGACACAACTGAATCCAATTTACATGAAACACTCAGGCAGCATACCTGAACCAAAATATTCTGGTTTCCAGGCACTTGAATATTCGATTAAATATTAAAGTTATTCATGAAAAGAATTCACTTTAAAAATAAATGAATAAATAAATAAATAACCCCTAATTTTCTGTTGGCAAACAGTTTAAATGGAAAATTTCCAATTAGCCATAGCTTTTATACATTCTAAGAGTTTTTCTTTTTGCCCTTTGAGTGTAATTTATGCCAAAATATATCCTTTAATTATAAACGGCTTTCTGTTGCTTCATACAAAATATCACTTTGAACATCTACTCAGTTGAGTATGGGTCATTGAAATTGTTTAATTCACTTGCACACTCATCTGACCAATTAAATGAGCATTGATATTCCATGAAGACTTCTTCCAATGTTTTATCAAAAGAGTACTAATTCTAGCCTAGTTTTACTTTAAAGTTTTCATTCTAGAATAGATGAAAGGTTCATTAATCCCTATCCTATCTATATAAAAAGCATATTTAAAAAAAATCCTTCTATTAGAATACCACTGGACATGTATTCAAATTTATTTTGATTGTAAAATAATTTAAATTCATTTCTATCATTATTGGGTTTATATAGAAATGCTAATTACAATTCAGAAAAATCTGTTTTGCTTCAACACAAATTCCCTTTTAAAAATCTGTTTTTGACATGAAAAATACAGGAGCCTGACAGATGCTGAGAAAAATGAATGGGAGTTGAGAACATTCGTTACTTCTCAGGAGTTCCAAATCATGTCCCTGGATCAGGAGTAGAGAACTGAAACTTAGACAATTAGGAAGAAAGATCTTCTAAAGATCTTCTATTAAAAATGAGGCTGAGAAAAGTCAAGTTAGGGGCCCAGGACACAGAGAGGGCTGGAAACAGAACTCATACCTCCGAGCACCTCATCTAGTTGCTTTCATTAATCTTTAATGAGCTCTGGAGTTGCCTTCTTACTCCTGTTTTCTTATAGAAAAAAAATGCTTAATCTCAGTGAACCCATTTTCACAGGTGATAGTTCTGTTTTAAACATTTCAACCCCTATACGATCCCTCCATCTGTTCCCTAGATGTGGCAGCATTGCCTTAATCTGGAAAAGTTGGCTGAAATATCACCTTCGCCAGATGTGACTCCCGAACAATCCTATTGTCATACATGGCATTAAGTTGGAAAGAAGAGTATAGACTTGGACTCAGCCTCTGGGGAGTAAGACAGAGATGGGTAGACACTGAACAGCTGATCAAGTTTTGCAAAAAAAAGCATTTCTTACTGTTCCCATTGGTGAAAATCAACAGACATTTTCCTATCATAGACAGCAAATGATTAAAGTAATTCTTATTGTTGTTCCATCAGTGCCCAGCAGATGGTGGTACAAGTTGATGTAAAGAGTTACAAGAATAGAAGCGCTTTGGAGTATAGGGAAATAAATGTTATTGTTCCTACAACATGAAGACCTATGTTACATATTACTGAGCACCATCTACTGGTGGCACTCATAACAAAGGGCACAACAAATTACAGTAACAACATGAGAGAGGGGTACAAGATATCCATCACAATATTAAAAAGTCAACCTTTGTTCATTTTTTAATTCACAGAAATTCAGGATTCTTTGTGTTTGAACACAAAGCTGAAGACATATGCAACACAGTAGGATAAGAAGAGGCCATTTTGACATGTTTTCTTAGCTTGTGTGGAAGTGAGGAAGAAGATATTCCCTCAGAAGATGCTGGGAATAGGTCTGCTATTGAATAAAGACATCAGTCTGCAACAGCAAAGATATCAAGCTGGGCTTCCTCCTCAAGAAGCCCTTAGAAGGATACATAGCTGCTGGGAAAGCAATGTAGAGGGAGGAAAGACTTCAGAATTTGTGATGGTGATGCAAACCAAATGAGAAATCCTTTTCGGTTCTCAAATCATTAGGCTTATATTGTTACTATAGCAGTCACTAGATAGCACTGTTAAACATAGTCCTACACATCAAGATTATTAATATGGGATCAAAATGAGTCTTTAAAGAGTTGTTGTATCCTTGCTAGGTGGTTTTCTTTGTTTGCTTGGTTATTTTTGGTTTTTTAGGTGGTGGTCCTTTGAGGGAAGCTGTGGCAGATAACGGAGTTTGCTCTTTGCTTCTAAGAGCCATGCATTAGTGTGTGTGCTCTGATTTCTAGTAGAAAGGATTGTCTGCATGCTGTTTGCAACTGACTCTTTCCAAGGCTGGTTTATACATATAAATAAATCAAGCTTTGCTGAGAATATACTCCGATTTCACACACTGATTTACCCTCCACTGGGAAGCTGACCTGCCAGGCCCTGACATCTTCAACCTCTTAGCAAAATGGTAACACAGGTTCAGCTAGGGACATTAGTGTCAGAATAAGGGACAACAATACATATATTTCAATAGCAGTTATCCATCTTTACATGTGATTTTGTTGCTGGATTACTGGTTTACAGCATGTAACTTTGTTACATGCAAGTCTATAGTGCTGGGCAAATTCTGAACAATTTATTCATTGGATGTTTTACAATTTGCTTATTATCAAATAATGATTTTTTAAAAAATATATCATTATTGTTCAGTCAATTATTTTTTAATGAAACAATGTAAATGTATTTGCAAACTGTTCGTAACAAATATTTACTTTGAATATAACTTCAGAATCATAGAATCATAGAATAATAGGGTTGGAAGGGACCTCACGAGGTCATCTAGTCCAACCCCCTGCTAAAAAGCAGAACCACTCCCCCTAAATTATCCCAGAATGACCACATATAGGGTTATTACACAATCTTAGACAAGAAATACTAATCTAGATATGGCAAAATAAGATCAGGGAAGAATGAATTTTACCTATCCCCTTAGAAAATCCTGCTTGGAAATCTCCAGTTTTGGATCTGTTGGGGAAAGATTCTGACATACTCTCAAATTCCGGTCACTACAAATGCAGCTGAGGGTGAGCTAACATTGTATTTCACAAAGGCCATTATTAGTGCTGTAAACTATGAGGGGATCCTCCAAAAGCAGGGCCATCCCTGGGGGGGGGTGAACGGGGCAATCGCCCTGGCGCCGTGGGTGCATGGGCCCCGTGCTGTCCCACTCCCAGCGGGGCAATGCGGGGCCCATGCGCGTGCCACAGCACCCAGCCGAGGGCAGCGGGGCGGGGCGGGAGGGCTATGCCCGACCCCTGGGCTGGCCCTTCCCGCCCCCAGAGTGAAGCAGGCAGGCCCAAGGGCAGAGCACATGGGGCCTAGCCTCTGGGCTGGCCTGCCCCACACAGCTGGCTCCCTCCCCCACAGCCGGCTCTGGCTTCACCCCCACACACAGGTGGCCCCAGCCTCCCGGCCAGAGCCAGCTCTTACCAGGGCCGGGGCCGGGACCAGGACCACAGCAGGCTCTGACTCCCCTCCCGCAGGCGGGGCCCCGCTTGGCCCCGGGCGCCGCCCCCCTCACGGGACAGCGCTGTCCAAAGGACCAGGTTACACAGACAACACTGAGGAGGTTTTATTCAAGGTACCAAGAAGGAAGGCTGCTGAATTGATTAAGCGTCAAATTGGGAGTGGTATAGCGGTCATATATATATATATATAATTCTTCATCAATTACGTAATCCATTTGGAGTTCTTTACCTATTTACTTACAAGTACAGACCTTGTTCCACCCCGGGCGAGTCTGTACTGACTGCAGCAAAGTTGCCACCGTCAGTGCGATTTTCAGTTTTCGATTGAGGCT
Source organism: Pelusios castaneus (assembly GCA_007922175.1). Lineage (NCBI taxonomy): Eukaryota > Metazoa > Chordata > Testudines > Pelomedusidae > Pelusios > Pelusios castaneus. Next base: position 953,013 of record ML685903.1, read on the forward strand.
CCCATATGGATGTGTTCAGTCGAAAACTGAACCAGAGCTGTAACACAACTCCGTCACTGCACTAACACTACGCTGACCGGATGCCATTGCTGGTTGGCTTAGTGGTGAGTGTGTAGTGAGGGCTTAAAAAGTCAGTGGGAGATAAGCAAGGAATTTTACGTACCTTGTGTATCTTCCATCGACTGCCGCTGAAAAAAGAGGCTAGTGTAGACTAGGGCCCAGAGAGGACAGAGATGATAATGACTGATGCAGAGACACTTTAATTTCATTAAAGACCTATGACTACATTTAGGGTGGGGAGGAAGGATGTGATGGACAGGAGAGTCCTTACAGATAGTCAAAAAGTTTGGGGAATGCCAGAAAGTCTGGGGGATGTATTGTTCACATCTATGCCAGAATTTCTCAATAGGCAGCTGGCTACTGCCTTACTGATTGTTCACAGCACCATTGTCTTTGCGTGGGTCTGGGATGCCTAACTGTTAACATATGTGAGTTTCGTTCCACAACTTGCTGGCAGGAAAAGTACCTAAGCTGTAACAGAAGAGACCTGACAGAGAAATGTCTAAAAAGATAGAAAAATATTAAAACCTAACAGTGCACTGGAGACACTATTTAGTGATAAAAGCAGAATGCTATCTGACTTCCATATTTTGCTTTTATGATGTCTCTCCTCAGAGTCCAGCCCAGTAGTGTACTTTGCCCCAGGTTTTTTTCTGTTTACAAATACAGATAATCACAGGGTTTGTTGAAGGGTGGTTAAAAATTATATACTTTTCAGGATTTTTTTTTGAGTACTACCAAAACCTAAAGAGAGAGAATTTAATGTTATAGTAACTAAATGTGTGTAAAACACACAAGTGCAGTTTTAAGTGCATTTGAACTCAATCCTGACTTACATTTGAACTGCCTGAGGGCTGCTACCTCTGAGACACAAAAAACTGGGTTAGCTGGGATGATCCTGAGCTCATAAAACTGGACAGCTAGCAGTGTATACTGAGCATCTTTACTGATTTTTGAGGACAGCTGCCTCAGAAATAAAATAAAGTAAACAAATTGTGGTAATGGGAAAACCAGGACTGGTGGCAACCTTAGACTAGCAGGGATTTACTTGGATTTTGTTTACGTCTGCAATCTTCTAGTCAGAAGTAAATACAATTTTCTTTTCCTTTCTAATAGCCTCAAATCTGTTGAAGTCTCAACTAATCTGGGTGAGAATAAACAAATGAGACAAATCCCTAGACATGGAAAGTGTTTTGTTGTTTTGTTTTGTTTTTCTACAAACTGCCTTGTCCCTTTCCCCATATATGCACTACCATGATCCCCTGCACTTTTCCCTGTCTCCCCTCATCTCTTATGCATGAATCCAAAGGATATTCTTTGATCTCCTTCTCCCTTGTCTATTTCCCCTGAATTCCCTTTATGCTCTTCAGTACCTGTCACAGACTTCCAGGGACCCTTCTGTTGCTTCAAAACTCTTCCAAGCCTGCCCCTGGCCCCCTACCTGTCTCATTTACAACTCCTACAGTCTTTTGCATCTCACTCCACTTTCATTGGTCTGTATTCCACTTCCATGCCAATGTAATGTGGCTGTGAAAAAGCTAATGTGGTACTAGGGTGTATCAGACAAGGTACTTTCAGTAGAACAGGACAGTAGAACAGGGAGGTGTTAGTATCATTATACAAGGCACTGGTGGGGTGTGGCCTCACCTGGAATACTGTGCACAACTCTTGCCCCCCAAGTTTAAGAAAGATGAATTAAAAATTGGAATAGGTGCAGAGAAGGGTTGCAAGGATGATCTGTTGCATGAAAACCTTCCTTATGAGACGAGACTCAAAGAGCTTGGCTTATTTTGCCTAACCAAAAGAAGGTTGAGGGGAGATTTGATTTTTCTATATAAATACATCACAGGGATAAATATCGGGAAGGGAGATGCAGGGGCATCACTCATGCTCGACACAAGGGCACAGGTCCCATGTGTCTCAGCTAATGACCCGGATCTTTGAGCTCCAGCAGCATAAGCATAGAAAGCCTGCCTGTTGGCGGATCAGCAAATCCGCTGCCCTAAACCACATAATTCAGGCACCTGATACAGGGTGGGAGGGAAGGGAAATTTAAATCCCTCCCTCGCAGACAAGTAATATATGAGGGGCCCATCAAAGCTAAGTATTACTGGGGCCCTACTGGAAAAAGGGCAGATGGTGGGGTGGAGGAGGGGAGGTTGGCAGTGGGGGTGGCCATAGCTCGGGTCAGTCCCAAGGGTGGTCCAAGCCTGGTAGTGGTGGGGGGTGGCTGGCCTGGACCCAGGACTGGCCCTGAGCCTGAGCACAGCAGCCACTGTGGCTGGCCCAGACCTGAGCTGGCTGAGGGCTCAGCCAGGGCTGGCAGTGGAGGATTGGCCCGGGACCGCATTGGGTCATACCCCAAATATTTTGGGGGGACATCAATGCCCTTGAGGAGAGGAATTCATAGAATTATAGGGTTGGAAGAGACCTCATGAGACCATCTAGTTCAACCCCCTGATAAAAGCAGAACCACTCCCACTAAATCATCCTAGCCAGGGTATTGTCCAACCGGACCTTAAATATCTCCAAAGATAGAGATTCCACCACCTTCCTAAGTAACCCATTCCAATGCTTCACCACCCTCCTAGTGAGAAAGTTTTTTTCTAATATCCAACCTCGACCTCCCCAGCTGCAACTTGAAACCATTGTTCTTTGCTCTGTTCTCTGTTACTACTGAGAACAGTCTAGCTCCCTCCTCTTTGGAGCATCCCTTCAAGTAGCTGAAGGTTGCTATCAAATCCCCCTTCAGTCTTCTCTTCTGCAGACTAAATAAGCCTAGTTCCTTCAGTCTCTCCTTGTAAGTCATGTGCCCCAGCCCCCAATCATTTTCACTTCCCTCCACTGGATTCTTTCTAATCTGTCAACATCCTTCTTGTAGTGGGGAGCCTAAAACTGGACACAATATTCCAGATGCAGCCTCACCAGTGCCAAATAGAGGGGAATGATCACATCTCTCGATCTGCTGGCAACGCTCCTACTGATGCTGCCCAATTTATCATTGGCCTTTTTGGCAACAAGAGCACACTGTTGACTCATATCTAGCTTCCTGTCCAGCATCACCCCCATCTACAGTGCTGCTACTTAGTCAATTGGTCCCCAGCCTGTAGCAGTACATGGACTTTTTCCGTCCTAAGTGCAACACTTTGCACTTGTGCTTGTTGAACCCCATGAGATTTCTTTTGGCCCAGTGTTCAAATTTGTCTAGGTCTCCCTGAATCCTGTCCCTGCCTATAGAGTGTCTACCATCCCCTCCAGCTTGGTGTCATTTGCGAACTTACTGAGCATGCAATCTATCCCATCATCCAGATCATTAATGAAGATTTTGAACAGAGCCAGCCCCAGGACCGACCCCTGGGGTACTCCACTCATTATTGGTTGCCAGCTAGACATTGAACCATTGATTCCTACCTGCTGAACCCAGTTATCTAGCCAGTTTTCTATCCACCTTACAGTCCACTCATCCAAACCATACTTCCTTAACTTGCCGATGAGAATGCTGTGGGAAACTGTATCCAAAGCCTTGCTATTTAAGTTCAGCACCAATGTGTACAAGAACAAATGTATATATAACCTGGCCATCAGGAAGTTTAGACTTGAAATTAGATGTAGATTTTTAACCAGCAGAGGAATGAAGTTCTAGAATAGCCTTCTGAGGGAAGCAATAGGATTAAAATACGTAGTTATCTTAAAAACTGATCTGGATACACTTATGGAGGGGATGCTATGATGGGACAACCTCATTTGGCAATTAACTGAACTTTGTCTATTATTGGCAAATGTGCCAATGACTTGTTATACGGTGTGGGTTTTGAATTCGTGCAGAGAATTCTTTTTTGGGTGTCTGGCTGGTAAATCTTGCCCATATGCTCAGAGATTAGCTGATTGCCAATTTTGGGGTAAGGAACAGATTGTTTTCCCTAGAGCAGATTGGTGAGGTTCTGGGGGATTTTCACCTTCCCTTGTAGTGGAGAGGCATGGTCACTTGGTATTGGTTTCTCTGTACCTTGAAGTCTTTAAGTCATGATATGGAGACTTCAATGACTCCTTTATAGGCTAGGTTTCTATTGGAGGAGTGGGCGGGAGGTTCTATGACCTGCATTGTGCAGGAGGTCAGACTGTGAATCTGTGATTCAAGTGCTTTCACCTCAGTTCCCATTACATGCAATTATCTGTGTTTTTAAATTTTCAAATTCCAAAGGGGTAGCCGTGTTAGTCTATTGTAGAAAGACAACAGAGTCCTGTGGCACTTTTAAAGACTAACAGATTTATTTATCGCATGAGCTTTTGTGGGAGAAAATCCCACTTCGTCAGACGCTTTGAAACGAAGTGGGATTTTCTCCCACGAAAGCTCATGCGATAAATAAATCTATTAGTCTTTAAAAGTGCCACAGGACTCTGTTGTCTTTAAATTTTCAGCATCTCCTATCATGTTATATGTTCCACCACTGTTTTCCTTTGTCTCACTGGAGCCTCAACTGCAAGATCAAGGAGCATGACATAATGTTACCCCTCCAATCTCTACTGCACATCTTTCTGGTCCTCCACCATCTTCTTTAGCCTTTTCCTACATCTCTACATCCTACATCCTGAACTTTTGTCCTAAAACATTTCACCTCAGTCTCCTAGCTCCTAGTTACTGTCCCCCAACTTTCTGGCTCCACAGCAGCAAAGCCTATGTTCAGTAGCAAGTTAGTTTATAAATCTGAATATTTAAATATGTTTCAAATAGATATTTAAACTTTTTGATACAGTCTATATCTTTAGAGATAAACTCTGTATTAAGTTCACAATAAATCCTCTCTGTCTCAGCATACTGCTACTCATTTGTATGGGAGATTCTAGAACAAGTCAGTTTAGAAAGAAAGAAAGAAAGAAAGAAAGAAAGAAAGAAAGAAAGAAAGAAAGAAAGAA
>ML685903.1:957996-979808 GCA_007922175.1 Pelusios castaneus
GAAAGAAAGAAAGAAAGAAAGAAAGAAAGAAAGAAAGAAAGAAAGAACCCTTCACAGTTGTTTTTTTCTCTGAGAACCTATAGGCCTCAAACTCTTTTAAACTAAAGCCTCTTTCTAACTTCCTAAGACTTTTGAAATGGGGAAGGTATTACATTTTGGACTTACAATGGAAGCTGGCTTCAACCCTACCTATGGAATGGTCATTGCCACTCTATAACAACGACACAATATCATTTATAAAATTGTACAGATATTTTGCAATCAGCCACAGGCAAGGTGTGGGTATTATTAATAAAGGAACTACACATCTCACTGAGCCATTGCACAGTAGCTCTTAAAATCAGATTCAAATATCATTTTAAAAATGTGTGCCAGAGCAATTTGCTGCTTCTACTGCCAGTTAAAACCTCTTCTGTGTTCTAAATATATTATCTATTTTCTTATGCACTTGTAAATGGAATACACTTAAACATATTTTACAGCCTGCTTGAAATGCCACTCTCAGCATGATCTAATTTACAAGAGTACTCTTCTGTTACCAAGCTTCTCTGCTGTCTACCATACACAAAATGTTTTTCTCCTTCAGTGTTATCTGTGGGTGCCCTATAATGTTTAATATTGAACAATCAAATTAATCTCTTTTAAAAAAAAAATTACATTTACTTATAAGCTGTAAAAATGTAATACTGTTGGGAAGAAGGAGGGGAAGTAGAGGTGAAATAAAGGGGAAAACAGCAGTATTGTTCATTTGTTGAAAAACTAGGTCAGGTTTCAGATATTTCATCTTTGATGTTCCAATCACAGTCTTAGTTAACCACAGTAGATTGGCTGCAGTTTTTCAGTGAGGGAGCAGAATAGCATACTATTTAAATACCTTGTAAAACAACGTCTGAGTATTTTGTTAATTGCCATGATTTTGGGATATTTATCACAAGTCTGGAAACTTCTTAGTGTCCAAAAACAGATTGTTCTTCTTTTTGCTACTATCATTATTCCCAGTTTGTGAATTTAGCATATAAATGTGAAAAGAAGGAAAAATAGCAAAATGATAATACCTATTACCATTATCTATTTCTACCCGTGGAGAGTAGAGGGACACTAACTTCCTTGTGAGTAATCTGGGACAAGATGAGGCCATCAATTTCTGAAATCAGTTGGGAGCTCCACTTAAAACCTAATGGTACAATATAGCCTTTAGTGATTATCATTAGTTCAAAATAATAAGAAATGAACACCTGATTTTTAAAATCTTTTGAAAGTATAAATCTTAGTAAAAGGAGCATATTCCAGATCTACACTGTTTTTCATTTCCCATTCCTATTCTCATTCCATTCAGGCTGAAAATATGAAAATTTATGTAATCTCTTTCAAGACTACACAGTTTGAAGCCTTATGATTTTAAATTTTAGAAGAAGGCTTTGAAGAAAGCTTTTGAAATGGGACCAAGTATTTGACAAATGTCTTTTCATTGGGTAATTTGCTATATGGATATTAAAAACTATTTTACTGTGGGTACATATAACCTATGGAAATAATCACATGCTAACAACAAAGATTATGGAGATCTAAGGAGGCAACTATGGTGAGGAAAATAGCCCATGATTTTCACAATGCCACCACATAAACAATTCCACGCTGATCTGCTAATTTGGAAACCAAACCAGCAGGCAAAACTACCATTCATTTCAAAGGGATTTTTTAAATGTATTTTCCAAACTGAGTCTTTCAAAAGGTGCTGACCCACAGAAGTTCTTTGAACTTGTTTTCTATGAAAAGAATGGAACATCCTGAGAAAAGTAGAGGCCATGGAACAAGAGACGTGATTTTGCTCTGTTTATGCTGAAGTCAGTGGAGTTGCACTGGTGTGAAACTGATGTAAGAGGGATCAGAATCAGGCACAATAACACTTCTTTCCAAGAATCATTCATTCTTTATAAGAAGACTTTTAATTACCCTATTCTCAAATAAGATTTGTGAATTCTAGGACACTGTGTATGTAGTATATATGTGTGTGTTGAGGGGGTTAATCGGGCCAGAAAAGAGAGGATCCATAATGTGTTTTCTATTAGTTTCTTGCCATTTCTTCTCATCACTTCTGAGGTATGGAAAGGAGTAGAGATTGAAATCACTACAGAGACAATTTGTAATCCAAGTAGTCATGAAGCATGTCAGGAAGAACATGCTGCATATCATAAAAGTCAGTCACCCACAGCAGGTGGCCCCTAAAAAACCTGGAAAGGCCAAAGTGGTTATATTGAAAACTGGATCAGAGTAGAATTATGGGGGAAGACATGTCTGCAAGCCACTAGGACTTTCCTAAAGACATTAAAAAGAGATTTCTGGAGCATGACTGTTGTTGTGGGCAATAAGGAGGAGATGAATTGAGGATGGAGGAGACAGTTGTTCCTTCCTTTGCAGTTCTATTTTCTTTTAACCAAAAGTGCTTCTTGAAGTGCAAAGTGGTTGAATGTTCTGAACCCTTGATAATTGAAGCCACTGCTACTTTAGACATTTAACGGGGTTTTCACTCATCAAACCTATGTCTTCTTGTTGCTCTTGTTCATTTGCTTGGCTATGTTTACACTTCCAACGTTACTTTGTTAAGTTGACTTAACAAGGTCGACTTTAAGTTGACTTAACAAATTGATTACACTTAAAGTCGACTTTGTTAAGTCGACTTAACAACAGAGATAGCCATTATATTGGCTTTAAGTCGACTTAATAAAGTCGATTTAGCGTTAATCCTCATTTACATTGGCCTTAAATCGACTTAAGGAATAGATTTAAGGCTTAAGTCGACCTAAAAGGAGGTGTTATTAAGTCAACTTAAGCTTTCCTTAAGTCGACTTATGGAAATGCTTATGTTGACTTAAGAAAATCCCAGTGTGGACGCAGCTTTGTTTAGGTTGACTTAAGCGTGCTTAAGTCGACCTAACTTGCCAGTGTAGACGCACCCAAGCTTGTGTATGTTTTTTTTATTTGTTTGTTTTGTTTTGTTTTGTGGGACCCTTTTTATGTTTAAACTCTACCAAGCTGAAAAAAGACATGTGACTTAACTTTGTAGTTCATCTAGATAGCTTTGTGCATGCTTAATGAATCCCACTGATGAGCTTTCTGTTTTTAAATTCCATTATGGATAATGCCAAGAAAATGATATTATTCACTAAATATAATTAGAATCTGCCATTTTTAGAATAACTGATAGTATGAAAGGGAAAATGTATAAAAAGGATAATGGTAGAGAACATACATCTGAAAAATCTCTTCAGTATCATTAAAGGCTTGATTGTGTCCCACGGATACAGTTTGTAATAAAAGATGGCATGTTACTGTACCTGCCCAAGATGCACTGCAAAGAAGGAATTCAATTCCCTTTCTTCAAGGCTTTGCTCCCAGTGAGCAGTATTTTTTGCTTCCATAGGGGCTCATTTGCCAAAATGAACTCATTTAGGTTGTTCACTGCTCCTGCCTGCCCCCAGCTTTGGTGGGGACTAAGCAGACATACAACACTCCTTATTCTTTCACACTTTGAATCAAATCCAGGCAGCCTATATAGGAGTATGAGAGAAATTCTGAACCCACAGAGAGGGAAAAAAACCCCATATATTTGGGGAACAACTAACTCTTCTCTAATAAACACAGAAGTTATGCGGTGTTTGGAGCCTGTAAGTGTAATCAGAGGCAGTCTTAGGGATTCTGGGACCTGGGGCAAAAGTCAATGATGGGGCTCCCATCCTTCACTTTTGCTTCCCACCAGGCCTTAGAATCATAGAATCATAGGGTTGGAAGGGACCTCATGAGGTCATCTAGTCCAACCCCCTGCTAAAAGCAGGACTTCTTCCACTAAATCACCCCAGCCAGATTTTGTCTAACTGAACCTTAACTATCTCCAAAGACGGAAATTCCACCACCTCCCTCGGTAACCCATTCCAATGCTTCACCACGCTCCTAGTGAGAAAATTTTGCCTACTATCTAACCTCAACCTCCCCAGCTGTAATTTGAAACCATTGTTCCTTGTTCTGTCCTCTCTTACCACCAAGAACAGCCTAGTTCCCTCCTCTTTGGAGCACCCCTTCAAGTAGCTGAAGGTTGCTATCAAATTCCCCCTCAGTCTTCTCTTCTGCATATTAAATAAGCCTACTTCCCTCAGTGTCTCCTCATAAGTCATGTGCCCCAGCCCCTGGATCATTTTCATTGCCCTCCGCTGGACTCTTTCTAATTTGTCCACATTCTTCCTGTAGCGGGGAGCCCAAAGCTGGACACAGTATTCCAGATCTGGCCTCACCAGTGCCAAATAGAGGGGAATTATCACATCTCTCGATCTGCTGGCAACACTCCTACCGATGCAGCCCATTATGCCATTGGCCTTTTTGGCAACAAGGGCACACTGTTGACTCATATCCAGCTTCCCATTCACCATAACCTCCAGGTCCTTTTCTACAGTGCTGCTACTTAGCCGATCGGTCTTCAGCCTGTAACAGTGCATGGGAGTTTTCCGTCCTAAGTGCAGGACTTCGCACTTGTCCTTGTTTAACCTCATGAGGTTTCTTTTGGCCCAGTTTTCCAATTTGTCTAAGTCTCCCTGGATCCTGTCCCTGCCCTCCAGCATGTCTACCATTCCCCGCAGCTTGGTGTAATCCATGAACTTACTAAGCACGCAGTCTATCCCATCATCAAGATCATTAATGAAGATGTAGAATAGAACCGGTCCCTCCAGCTGGCCTCACTGGGTCCCCTGCTCTCAGGCCCTCAGCCCCACCCAGCCCCCCGCCAACCTCACTGGGGGGCCCCTGGCCTCACCACTAGACCTACAACCATCCTTGTCTGCGCCCCTGTCAGACCCCTGCCCCTGCTTTGGGCCCCTTTCAGCCTTACTGCCCCTCCACCAGCGTCACTAAGGCCCCATCCAGCCTTGTTGGGGCCCCTGCTGTACCCTTGGTCCCACCACTGTGGGCTCCCACCGGACCCATCCCCGCTGCCGCCAGGCCCCTCCAGCTGCCAACCCCCCAACTAGAGTGACACGGGGCCCTTCCCGCTTCAGCGACTGCCCTTCATTCCTACCCGCTAAGACAGCCTATGAGTGTAATGATTATAGAGTTAATATTGTAAAATAGAATAAGAAATATCAGCAATAAAGAAATAATAGCAGAAAATCTATGGTAAATGGAATACATGAAAATACCATAAAGACTCCATTACTCAGAGGGTTTTTTTGGGGGGGGGGATAGTATTTGTTTGTTACATATGTATTGTGTTATCATGAATAGAACATAAAGTAAATGGTTACCGAGAAAGTTTTTTATAATGTGCTCAGATAGTGAAATTGTACATGTCTCCCTCACTCAATCTCCAAGCAAGAAATTAAAGGCTGAAAGGGAGTAGCTAACATTTGAGAAGATCTACTTTTGGCGTAACCCAGCTCCCACTAAGGTTAATGGAGAGGACCCATTGATTTCAGTGGTGGTTGTATCTGGTCTTGTTAAAATAATTACACAGATATTTATATTTATTAATTTATTTAGATTTGTTACTAATCTATAATAAAACAGCAGCATTCGGTTCTTTTCAGCACTGCTGATAATCTTTTAAAAATACAGTAATTTTAGCATACCCATCAGTTACTTTAGATCAAATCAAATAAAGCAGCAACAATTCAGTTGTTGTTAGGTATGGTCGTCTATAAATCCCCTCTGGAGACCCATATCATTACTTCCCATGCATATACTACACCCATCTCCTCATAGAGAAGGGAGAAAGGATGGGCCTTGAAGGCTAACAAACTCAAGATCTTACAGATTTGGGAAGGACATATGTTCAAAAATGTCTGTGGCCCTCAAAGTGGAATGATGAACGCTGAAGACACTAAAGAGTTTTTCCTGTCTAGCATTACTGAGAATTGATTTGTGGTGGACTGAATAGGAGCTTGCTTACTTTTCTCATTTTACCTCCTATGGCTCCCAAAGGCAGGGTATGATTGTAGAGAGATATTAGGCCCTGTTGGCACTACAAATAAAACCATATTTCTGTAAGACATTTTTGACCATTTCAGATGACCTGATTTCAGTGAACAAGCTTTTTTTTTTTATCACAACCCAAGGTATCACTTGTCAGCTGAATTTATTCAGACATACCTGCCACACTGCCTAGCTATGTTTGTAGTTGTTCATTCTCAGAAAGTATAGGCAGCTCTTCCATATCTATCCCAAAAGGGAATAGAATTTCTAGAGGATGTTCATACAGGCTGATAGATAAGCAGAAACAGTGTGAGACATGCTAGTTATATTGATACAGTCAGGGATACTGATCACATTGTCAAAACCATGATGACAAGTAAACCACCATGTGCTATTCTATGTTGCTGGCAAAACCAGAACTGTTAGTGGCCACAGTCACTGATCCAATGTTAGGCATGTTGTGTATAGCCTACTGTGATATTAAATGATTATAGAATCAACTAAAAGCCGTGGCACAGAATGGGCTTTATTTAGTCACCATGAGTTTGTGCTTCTTTCAATATCACTATCTCATAATAGAAATAATAAGGTAAGGATTTTAAGATAAAGGGTAGTGACCTTTCAATTCTGGACTCAATAATTGCTCGTTTGTCAGTAACTGCTAATTTGCCTGCCATATTATAATGACGGAACTTATAGGGGGCTTATTTCCTGTGGAGCTTTCCTTTTGATACGTTGTTTGTGAATTTCTTATGTTTCACATTTATATAATGAAGCTAGGTCAAATCCCTGCCTCAAATATCAAAAGCTTGTTCCATTAGGCTGGCTTCACTTCAGTGAGGGCTGCAGATGAATACAGATAAAAAGGTAGTCAGAGATTTTGATTTTGAGTGAAAACATCACTCAGTCATTGTGTAACTCTGTAATTGAGCTGGCTGAATAATGCCAAACAGCAACAACAAAAACATTTCTTTGAATAAAAAAAATATGAGATTTGCATCTATGAAATTCATAACCCTTTTCCTGGCTGTCTGTGAACATTTAAATGGGCAAATGTTTGATTTAAAAAATGCTCACTAAAAGAGACATGAATATGTGTACAAATTTGTATTCATGCTTGAAGTGTTCATGTGGCTAACTTGAAAGCTCTGGATGTCTCCCATGAAATCAGAGATCAGAAACACAATATGTGACTTAGGTAATCAACTGAACTTCAAAGAGGAAGCAACTTTACACCCACTTACCTGGAAACAGGAGACCCTACCCTAATCAAGTGGAACACCCCTTTACTGGTTTTGATGAAACTCTTGTCAGGAAGTACTGCCAGGTCCAACATGGAATTTCTGATCAGACACATGTTCAACCCAGTCTAGCCAATAGTGGAACCAGACTTGGGACTAGAATATTGGCTTGGACCTTGGTTTTACACTATTTTAAAAAATGTGTTACAAATTTAATTTTTACTAACTGCTGTTCAGCAACAGAAAAAAGAAATTAACATGGAGGCCACAGTTGCTAACTATGTTTCTATTTTGTCAGTGTTGTTGTGCAACAATAATCACTTTGAGGCACATTTGAAAATAACACCTCAGTGATTTTAAAATTATGTAAGATCCTGAAATAATGTCGCCAGTTCTTTAAACTGTTTGTACTTACATGATTTGACACTTCACTGTGCCTTCAAAGGTATTTGTGGAGGAATTTGTGCTCACTGTTACCTTTTTAAAACATCTGCATATTCTTTGAAGTGTACTTGCTGAGTCAACGAGTACTTTGAAGTGTACTTGCTGAGTCTCTCATAGCTGGAGAATATCTGAATCTCTTACTTGATGAGTAAAATCAGCTTTTTCTTTTGCCAATCTGGTACAGCTATTGTATGGTTTCAGATCAAGTCTGTTCAACTACTCCTGTCATCCCAGTAATGTGTGATTTGGTGTGGAAACATAGCAACTGTTAATGTTGCTATAATTAATGTTGACTTGAAAGAAGATTTTCCTGGGGAAAATAATCACTCATCTTACATGCATAGTTTTTTTCCAGAATAAGTGTACATTACAGGGTTATAATACATCCTTCTTCTATATCAAGGTAAAAATGAAGACAGTAATACAAAACAAGTGTTAATCAGACATAGCCAAGTGTCCTCAAAACTGAGGTGACAGTCCTTGGAAGGAGAAAGTGCAATTAACCTTTTTCTTCAAAGACATTTGCCATTTTCAAGAGAATCAAACCTTTACATTAAGTGAATGTATAGCCTTTATGGATCCCTCAGTGCTAATGGAAGCCCAAATAGCCAGAGCATCAAACAAATGTTCACTTTTGTCTGTGATAGGGCAGAAAAATTTACACTTTTTTATCAGCTACCCCCATCCATGATGATCAATGTATCTGTAATGTATAACTTTGATTATTGCATCATAGGATATCTGTGATGAAACAACATATCCAAAACAAAGCTTCAACTGGTAGAGAATATAGCAGCCTGGTTTTTTAGCAATACAGGTTACTTGTGAACATTGCCGCAGTATCTGACTCTGGTTTCCCACTGAATACAGATTTCAGATCAAGATCTCCATCCTAAATTTCAAATCCATCTATATATTGGTTTTATCTACTGAGATATTCTCTCCTCTTCTGTAACCATAAACATCCATGCTAACTAGGCAGCCATGAAGCTATTCATCAGCATGAATAGGCTAGTGAATAAAAGAGACAAAGAACTTTCACAAGATCTGGACCCAGACACTGAAACTCTCTCCTGCAGGAGGAAAGAATGACCACAAATCTCATTACTTAGAAAACTAAATGAAAAACCCATATCTCTGACATATCTTTCCCTCAATTTTTTCACACCCTGAGGACCAGGAGCAAAAACCACATCAACAAACTAAGCTATTCAAGGTATTCCTGTTAGTACCTGTGGGGATGCTAAAGGAAGATTGTTATTATTTCTGTTTCTAACCAAGGTACTTAGGAATTAGTCAGCACACTAAAGGGAGCATATCAGTACACTGATAGGTAGATACTTCATCATTTTTTTATGTACAGTATTTTTTTAACTACATTAAAGAAAATATGGAGAGAACATTTTGGCAAACTGTCCTGCGAAGATGTTATTTTAGTTCTCTGAAAAACAACGTGCTCACGTGGAAGACATTTAATATATTACAGACAAACTGGCTTTATATTTGATTACACCTTTTAAATTGGGATTACTTTGGCACAAGCCAGCGGAAAGTAGGTGCGACCAGTGGTCGGTGCCAGCAAGCTGGCAGTCGTTGGGGTGAGTGGTGAGCAGAGAGCACCAGTAGAAGACATGAATGACCAGTGAGTGGTGCGAACGACCAGTGGATGGTGCCAAAGGGTGGTGCAAGCAACAGCGGATGGCGCAAGCAGACCCAGGTGTGACAGAAGAAAATTGGAGGGGACTGGATGATCCTCGACTCCTTGGCTGCATCTACACTTGTAAATTAAGTCGACTTAAGCTTGCTTAAGTCAACTTAAGGAAAATAAAGTCAACTTAATGAAAATTAAGTCGACTTTATTAAACCTGCTTTCTAGTAGACCTAAGGCTTAAGTCGACTCCCTAGAGTCGACTTAAGCCAGTGTAGCCCTGGGGTAGCACTAAGTTGACTTAGGGCTACCCCAGGACTACACCAATGCCCTCCCTGCTCGGGGGGATACAGGGGGAGCCTGGCATGCCCCGCAAAGGGCAGGACATGTGGGCAGGGTGTGATGCTGTCTGGATTTAGGGAAGTATTTATGATTTTATTTTCTATTCATATATCATAAAGGCTATAATCCATAGGAACTATGTCATGTTTGGTATCGATAGAAAGGTAGTTATTTGCTGGAAATGATTATATAGTTTATGTCTAGGAATTCTATTTCGATTAGAAGTTAGTTTAGTTAGGACTTTGATGTTATATCTATACTTTAACTTGTAAAACCATTGTGTCCTTAATGTTAAGGAATCTGCCAGGTGATATGGGACCAGGGAGTAACCTGATGAGCCTTTAAGGACACAATGGTTGTATTCCTTAGGCAGATTCCTTAACATTAAGGACACAATGATTTTCAAGTTAAAGTATAGATATAACACCAAAGTCCTAACTAAACCAACTTCTAATCGAAATAGAATTCCTAGACATAAACTATATAATCATTCCCAGCAAATTACTACCTTTCTATTGATACCAAACATGACATAGTTCCTATGGATTATAGCCTTTATGATATATGAATAGAAAATAATATCATAAATGCTTCCCTAAATCCAGACAGCATTACACCCTGCCCACATGCCCTGCCAGGGTCCCTGTCCCCCTTTACCCCATTGCACACAAGGGGTTCCCTCTCCCCTCCCCCCCGCCACCGTGGACCTGCCCAAGGTCTCCCTAGCCCCTAGAAGTTGACTTAGGCGTCCAGTGTGGATGCTCTAGGTCGACTTTGTAAGTCCCCCTTAAGTCAACTTTAATTTTAAATGTAGACACACTTAGTTGACTTAACTAAGTCGACTTAAAGTCGACTTAGTTAAGTCAACTTAGTTAAAGTCGACTTAAAATTACAAGTGTAGACATAGCCCTTGAGAGGTGGATTGTAAAACTATGATGGACAGTATGGGGGAATGGAAAAATGAAGGACATACTCTATGTACATTGTGGTGGGTGAGTTCTGCTTTTTGTTTTTTGTGTGAATCCTGCCCTGCACTGTCTTCCCAAATCAGTGTTGGTCTTGAAATGGCCTCTATATATTCTCTTTATGTTACTATTAAATGTTTTATATACTACACTCAGGCTCATGCTTGTGAGAAGGGAATCACTGCCCTTTTTTCAGTTTTCATGTTTACTGTTTCTAGCACAGCAGGGTCACTAAGCATTACTGTGATACCAATAAGTAATAATAATGTTCAGTGACCCTTGAAGGTATATATTTTTCCTCAACCACAGTTAAGCCTGTTTATAAAAGTAATATGTAAAAATCCAGGTCTTAACAAAAGCTCAATGAAGATAGTTTGTGGTGTCCTGGGTGTACAAACGGCACAAAGATGTGTGAGTGTGTGAGAATAAAGAATATTATAGTTGGGGCCAGTAGGATATTCTATATTTAGATTGAAAGGAGACATAAATTAAACTTAAGGAGCTTGGCTTGTTTAGCCTAACCAAAAAAAATTTAAGGGGAGATATGATTGCTCTCTATAAATACCAGAGAGAGAGAAAAATCATTTGAGTACAGCATCAATGTGGGCATAAGAACAAATAGATATAAACTGTCCATCATGGAAGTTGGGGTTGAAACTAGATGCAGATTTCTAACAAACAGAAGAGTAAAGTCCTAGAATAGCCTTCCAAGGGGAGCTGTGAGGGCAAAAACCTAGCTGACTTCAAAACTGAGCTTGAAAAAATTATTTTTTCACTAGTGTTTGTAGACATGTAATAACCTTAGATGAGACATTAGATGCAGTGGGTTCTGAGTTGTTATACAGAATTCTTTCTTGGTTGTCTGGCTGGTGAGTCTTGCCCACATGCTCAGGGTTTAACTGATTGCTATATTTGGGGTCAGGAAGGGATTTACCCCAGGGCAGACTGGCAAGGGCTTTCAGGGTTTTTCGCCTTCCTCTGTAACAAGGGACATGGTTAACTTGCTAAAGGATTCTCTGTATTTCAAAGGCTTTAAACCATGATATGAGGACTTTAATAACTCAATCATAGATTAGAGATTTATTACAGGAGTGTGGGTGTGGTTTTGTGGCCTGCATTTTGCAAGAGGTCAGACTAGATGATCATATTTGTCCCTCTGACCTTAGGCTATGTCTACAGTTGAAAAGTTAGGTCGACTTTAAGTCGACTTAAAGTGGACCTTATTAAGTCAACTTAACAGAAGTGGTCTTAACTTTTCAAGTGTAGACGTGGCCCCTTTTTGGCCTTATTAAGTCGACTTAATGTTTTAAGTCGACTTAAAAAGGTCCAACTAGGCACTACTCTGAATCTCCACTGGCTTAAGTCGACTTAATAAAGTTGACTTAAGTGCTAGTTTGAATTAAAATGAGGTCTTATTAGTTTGAACTAACTTTTCCTTATTTCGACTTAAGGAGCAGCTTATGTCGATTTAAGGAAAGCCCAGTGTAGACGTGGAGTAAATTAAGTTGACTTAAGCCTCCTTAAATCGACTTAATTTCTAAGTGTACACGCACCCTTAGAGTCTATGAGTTTAAGATTTGCCACATTGGGTTTTCTGACAGTGACCAATACCAGGTGCTTCACGGGGAACAGAATAGGTAATTATCAAGTGATTGATCCCCTCTCATCCTTCCCCATCTGTTGACAAACAGAAGTCAGGGATGCTTCAGAGCTTAATTTTGCATCCCTATCCATCTTGGCTAATAACTATTGATGGTGCTATCTTCCATGAACTTAGCTAATTCTTTTTTTAACCTCATTATACTCTTTACCTTTACAACATCCTCTGATAAAGAGCTCCATAGGTTGTTTATGCATTGTGTGACAAAATACTTGCTCCTCTTGTTTTGTTTCAAACCTGTTGCCTTTTTATTTCATTTCATATGGTGACCTTTTCTTGTCTCTAGGAGTAAATAACACTTCCTTATTTATTTTCTCCACACCAGACATGCTTTAATAGACCTCTGTCTTATCCCACCTTAGTTGTCTCTTTTCCAAGGGTAAAAGTCCCAGTCTCATTAATCTCTCCTCATACAGAAGCTGTTCCATATCCTTAATCATTTTGTTGCCTTTTTCTGAACTTTTTCAGTTCTTACATATCTTCTTTTGAGGTGAAGTGGGGTGACTAGACTGTCAAGCAGTTTTCAAGCTGTGGGTGTACCATGGATTTATAGAGAGGCAATCTGATATTTTATGTATTATTATTAAGAAACACTGCCAGCAGGGAGACCTTTGAACCTGGGTATTTGCTTTGGGCACTATCACACTCAGTGTGGCTGTCAGGAGCCAAGAGCTTTTCCTGACAAGGAACCCAGGAAGGAACCCTGTCTGAACAGGGTGTGGACAGTAAGTCAAGGGGCATGAGGAAGTAACCCAGGAAGCTAGCAGCTTTCCTGAAGCCGCAGCATGAGACTGATACTTGTAGAGTCACTGGGTTGGGGCCTGGAGTTGAGGGTGTGACTGTCCCTCCCCACCAGTTATTCACCTAGGTACAATGGGGCAAAGGGGGTCAGGGACCCTGGCAGAGCATAGGGGCAGGGTGAGAAGGGCTCTGCCCTGCCTGGTGGGGGGGCATGCCAGGCTACCCCTGTGCCCCCCCAGCAGGGAGAGCATTGGTGTAGCACTGAGGTGGCCCGAAGTCGACTTAGGGCTACCCCATGTCTACACTGGCTTAAGTCGACTCTAGGGAGTCGATTTAAACCTTAGGTCTACTAGAAAGCAGGTTTAATAAAGTCGACTTAATTTTCATTAAGTCGACTTTATTTTCCTTAAGTCGACTTAAGCAAGCTGCTTAAGTCGACTGAAAGAAACTCTACTGTAGACGCAGGGTAAATTAAGTCGACTTAAGCAAGCTTAAGTCGACTTAATTTACCAGTGTAGATGCAGCCTGTCAGTGGGACCTAGGGGACTTCTCTGAGAGGCTAATCTTTGTCTAATCCAAGCCTTCAAGCCAGTTTACGCATTAGTGGTATAAATGCCTTGATGATTAGATGAAGTTGGACTAAGACTTTTGTGTAGCTAATTAATGTCATCTTAAATATCAGTCCATTTGAACATATTTCCTTGAATCTAGTTCATTTAAGAGTCATGAGTCTTATTAATTTTTCCTGTAATTATATTCCAACACGATTTCCGCTCAACTAAATATAAATTATTGACAGATGAAAGCTCATCTGTCAAACCACATATTGTAATAATAGAATAGAATAGAATAAATTTAATATATTATAATGCTATCATTATAAGCCCATTAGCAAGATGTTTAATATTAAAATGTTTAGACCATTGTCATGTGGTATTAATAAAGCTGCTGACTTAATATACAACTTTTTGTTTTTTTAGGGTACTTGAGCTTTTTCAGTGTTTCAATTCATACAGTAACCATTTTTTCCTTCCGTTAAAAGACTGTGTCTTTTGATGAAGTTTTAGCATTTCATGTTTCCAATGCTGCTTCTAAAACACAAACTTATCATTGTATTTCTAAATTGTCTAAGAACCTTTCAAGTAACATTTCAGCGGAACAGTCAATATTTGGAAATAAATGTAAGTGTCTCCTCAATCAGAAGATATTCTCTGTTAAGCTATGGAACATATCTAATAAATTCTGCAGCCACTCATCATAGTATTTTGCTTCAGTCTTTGTAGATTGTAATGATATGGGGAACCCATGTACGTATAATTTACGAATTCTGTCTAATATTATAAAATCTTTGTATACATTTATATGATAGAATGTACTCCATTTTGATTGTAAGATTTTCTGCCTTTTTAAAAAATCTTGATCTGAAATTTAAATGACACAAAGATGACAAAAGAGGTTATTAAACCTTGATGGACCTTATTCAACCTTATTCAAATGGAGGCACTCTAGGTCAATGAACTGGCTATCATCCAGAAGAAATAATACACTTGGGCTATGTCTACACTTGAAAAGTTAAGTCTGGGCAAGAAGGAAGCCACTGGCACTCCAGCTGACAGGAGATCCCTGGTGTTTCCCCTGTAAGCTGGAGTGCTGGTTAGCTGGTGTGCCAGCAATTACTGTCCCTGGCACTCCAGCTTCAGGGGAAACATTGGGGATCCCCTGTCAGCTGGAGTGGCCAGAGTGGGTCCCAGCCAGAAGAGAGCCCCGCAGGTCCCTTCTTGCCAGGGACCAGAGCAGGTCCCCAGGAGAAAGGAGCCGCGGCTCCCTTTTTGCCAGGACCCGCACAGGTCCCAGGCAGAGAGGAACCTGGCTCCCTTCTTGCCAGGACCCACGGGGATCCCAGGGAGAAAAAAGCCGCAGCTCCCTTCTCGCTGGGACCTGCAGGTCCCGGGGAGAAAGGAGCCACAGCTCCCTTCTTGCTGGGATCACAGGGGTCTCTGGGAGAGAGAAGATGCAGCTCCCTTCTTGCCGGGACCCATTGGGGTTCCGGGGAGAAAAGAGCCTCATCTCCCTTCTTGCTGGGACCTGCAGGTCCCAGGGAGAAAGGAACACAGCTCCCTTCTTGCCGGAACCCCCGAGTCCTGGGGAGAAAGGAGCCTGGCTTCCTTCTCCCAGGGACCATACCCTAGGTCGACTTATAGAACAAGTCGACCTAGGGCGGCCACACCGTCTTTAGGTCGACTTAAGTCGACCTAAAGAGTGGTAGTACTTAAATCGACTTAAGGAACTGCTTAAGTCGACTTAATGAAAACCAGGTGTGAATGTGGCTTAATTTAAGTCGACTTAGCTTCCTTAAGTTGACTTAAATTGCCAGTTTAGGCAAAGCCCTGGTGAGTTGGTAATGAGCCAACTGATCAACTGATAGAGGAAAGAAAGTAACCTCTGGAGAAAAAAAGATATTTAAAGTTTTTAAATAGAGCAGGTCTGCTAAGAGCAGGCCCCCTCACTGACTAAAACAGGACAAGAAGTATCTACTGGAGGAATGAAGTCCAGAAGAATAGATCCTGACAAAATCCCAAAGAATACTTAAGAACCAAGAGGAAACTTAAACAGAGAGTTTCATAGAGTTTTTTTCTTATTTTGTGTAGATCTGTATATCTCTTGTGCTGTCTAAACTAAAAAGTAATTGCTGTTAAAAATCCACCTAAAATGCTTAGATTTATTTGCTCTGATTATCACATGTGCCTGACGGTGCAGGCTGTACACCAGTGGGCCCACAAGGACGAAGCTCAGGGAACAGATGTGCTTTAGCTAGTGGAATGACTTGAGTGCCAGCACTGGTTCTGTAGGCCAAGACCACCAGGACCATGGAGTCTCAGTTTCAGAAAAAGTATCATATAGAAAGTCCATGTTAGGAAAGATGTGAAAGGCCAGAGCCAGCGCTGAAACCTATTCAGTACCCACAGAAAACTTAAAGCCACAAAAGGTCCAGTATGTGGATACAAACACAGTAATCTGGTGAGTATTCATTAGAGAGTGCTTGACTAGAGCTATGACATAGGTTAAATCAGATATTCAGAATCAGTCTGTTTAATTCTGATTTGTATTTGCCTTCCAAAAAGAGAGCAATAACTTTGCTGTGCCTGATTTGGAACAGGGACTTGAACTTGGCTCTCCCACATTGCCTGTGATGCCCATTTAATTGAGTCTGAAAACAAACAAAATTAAACCATAACGAGTCTCTATTCTTTAAAAAATGTGTTTGTCAACAAACCCATAGAAAAACTAACAAGATACTTACAATGAAAAGGAAACAGAATATGCAATAATCGTGTGGCGTCTTGTTGATACACTACAGATGAATTCGCCTTAGTGTGGAAATGCTAGGGAAGAGTCTCTGTGCCATTTAAACCCTGAAGGGGTGTGCAGGACTGGTTAAAAAGTGAGTGAGGACTGTCAGTGAACTTTGAACACAGTGTATCATTTACACTTTCATTCTTCAGAGGTCTTCCTTTCATCATAGTAATACCTGGAATACAAGTGAAGGACGAAGGGATGCAGGACAGGATGAAGATAGAAAGCCAGAGGCATGATCAGAGGAATCATATGCATTCTGATCTTAATACTAGTATGATCCTAATCCTGGTATGTATGTCCTAATCCTCATGGAAGTGGGGTGTGGGGACTGAGGCTGCCATTCTAGCATATAAAATGGACTAACAATCAAGGATGATGCATTGTCTTTTGTCCCTGAGCTGGCTGTTTTGGCCACTGTTATATGGAAGATCAAAACTACATAAACATAATGGTCTATTCTGGCCCTAAAAATCTATGAATGGAGTTAGGCAAATGTACAGCAGCCAAATTTACTTAAGAGCTAAGAAAATATTGAGGGGTGGGGAGGCACATCCATATATAGCTAAGTATCTTCAGCGTACCCCTGTGTAATTTGTCACACTAATTCCAGATTATGTGAGCTTTGTGGGAGAACTAACATTTACCCTGTGTAATAAATTTTCGTAACCCAAATCCATGATGATTATTTGGTTAAGGTTAAATATGTTTATTTTTAAGTGACCCACAATATTAAAAACTTATTTTTGTCAATATAAGAAGAATTTAAAAACAAACAAACAAACAAAAATGCTGAAAATAGCTTTGATTTTCTTATATATCATTAATATCAATAACTGCCCTCAAGTTATCATTAAGGAGTTACACAATAATGTGATATAAGTGTCTTATTATTCATTATCCACATTATAACGCCACACATTTTTAGACAAACCTTCCAGGCTTCAAGTTTGTCACATTAATTATGGGCAATAAACAAATGAAATGTCAAATATTGAACTTCTTTTAGACAATATGATATATCAAACATGGTTCAGATTTCCTATTTTCCCATTTTAAAATCCAGCCTCAAAATCAAACATGGGTTCAATAAAGGAGGGAATAAAGGAGGGAAAGTATTCATTTGAAAATTAACTGCAACGGTCATGAAACCCTGTATATTAGGGTGATACACATTATTCTTTTGGCTTAGTAAACTAAAAAGGTACATTTAGTTTGCATGCCTCCAAGACAGATGTAACACACAGAGAAACTTTCCATGAAAAGCAATAATTACAGAATTATCACTGCATATAGTTTGTTTCACTCTGCTTCCTTGGACATTCAAAAGTTCATAGTAAAAATTTAAATTGAAGAAGTGAAAAAGATCTTTGGTGAGAGGAAGGTGGTGTCTATAGTAAAAATTTCCATAGGTGGTTTCCATAGTAAAAATTGGTGGGAGGAAAAAATGGTGAGAGGAAGATGCTTTCCATAGGACAAAAAATCCATAGGTGGTTTCCGTAGTAAAAATTTAAATTTAAGATGTGAAAAAGATCTTTGGTGAGAGGAAGGTGGTTTCCAGTACTAACGATCTCACATTCACTCTGTCACTCACAGACCTACTTAATAGTCCTTAATCAATCCTTCTTCCAGATGGTGCCAGAAGCAACAAATGCCAGGGTTCGGTTTTGAGGGGTTTCTCTTAGTATTATAAAACTGATTTGGCTTGAACCTCCATCCAGAAATCTAGGAGAACTGAACACCAATCTTGGGCTTCTAAGAGGCAATGCTTCCCCTCTTGCAAGCATTGAGTCAGTTATAAAAATAGAAAACATCTATTAAGAGAAGAAAATACAACATTAATTTGAGAAAACAGTGCAATAGTGACTCAAAAGTATGCAAGCAATAAGTAAAGCAATAATCCTTTGACTTACTTTCCTATCTTGCACAGCAAAAATCCAATGGACAAATTTCCTTTAAGCATATCATTGTTCCTCCTTTCCCTCCACTACATCCCACTAACAGTTTGTTTTGCAAGGTCTTTGAAGTCCCAGAATCCAACTAGGTGGATTCAACTTTTGCCCCAAAGGGTGGGGAACAGTGGCTGAATGGTACCTTTACCATCCATATCAACAGATTTAAGACTCAGTCCCTTAGCTTCACTTATCAGTGACTTTAACTATAGCTATCAGTGAGCCAAACTAATGACTCTCTATTGAGTCTAGCTAGCTCTATCTTTTAACAAAGGATGTCTAGGCCACTGGAAAAAAAAAAAGTCTATGCCTATGCAACTGCTGCCACAAAGGATCAACTCTCCCCCAATCCCATCTCATTTTCATTTGGATTTGGCATCCCCTTTTCCTTGTACAATGAGTAAGGTTAAATTTAGGGTGACCTCCTTAATTAGAGGAAATAAGGTTCTGCTGTCCTTTAGTCAAATAATAAGGATTAGAACATTTATCTACTCCTGCATCCAAGACTTACATGAATTTAACACTCAAATAGCTAAAACTGAACTCTTTGGCAAAGCAGATCACCTAGGTAATTATTGTCTGCTACTAAGATCTCCCCCCTGCCAGTTTATCCCAGGATAGAAAGTGATAGTTTATTCGGACTACTGATTAACAGGGCATTATGGGGATAATGTGATACAAGTATCGTAACAACACACTTGGTTGCTTTTTTTTGTTTTTGGGTTTTTTTTTTTTAGATGAACTGCTTTTCATGATGTATATGGAAGGGTCCTGGGATTTTTGTTGAGGGTGATTTTCTGTCACTCTTGATAGCTGGCAGGTGTGTGAACAGCATACATTTTATCTAAAAACAATAATAAAAATAACTGGATAAACAAACCCCACTGTAACGCATCTGCTGAGTGGAATCAGCATCAACAGGGGCCAGGTTCAATATCTAGGTGGTTTCTCTTAACAGTACAAAACAGAAGCAGCTTGAGACCCATCTTGTAATCTGGGAAAATCTGACACCATTAGTGAGCACCTCTAAGAGGTAATACTTCCCAACATACAAGCACTAAGTCTATAAATAAAAAAAAGAACTTTTTTTAAACGAGAAAAGAACCCAGAATTAATTTGGAAAAGCACCCCAACCACATTTAAAAGCATGTGACCGTAAACCAAACTAACCTCACAGTGCAAAGAGCCATATCCTTTTCCTCAGTATTCCATCTTATGGTGGGAAAGTCTGATGAGTAAATGCCATTTTAACATATCACTCTGCTAGGAATCACCAGACAGAAACAAGAACTATCAACTGTAGCAAGGGCATGGCTCACCTACCAGTGAATTCTCTGTATCTTAAAGTCCTGAAATCATGATTTAAGGAGGTAAATAACTCAGTCATAGGTTGGTGTCCTTTGCTGGAGTGGGTGGATGAGATCTTAAGGCCTGCGTTTTGCAGGATGTCAGACTAGATGATTGTACTGGTCCCTTCTGACCTTAAAGTCTATGGCTATGTCCACACTGGCAAGCTAGTTCAAATTAAGGAGGCTTAATTCAAAATAACTAAAGCCATGGCTACACTAGGCTTTAGTTAGTTCGAATTAAGGGCTTCCTTAATTCGAACTAATAAATTTGAATAGGGTATTCTAACTAAGGGGTTAATTCGAACTAGTTCAATTTCTTAGTTCAAATTAACTGGCCATTGAAATGAATGGGGATCGCTAATTCGAACTAAGCAAGTGCTTGCTTAGTTCGAACTAACATTCCAGGGTGGCCATGCTTGTTCGAATTAAGCTAATTCGAACTAACTAAAATTAGTTCAAATTAGTTAGTTTGAACTAACTAATTTGAACTAATTTACCAAATGTAGACATAGCGTATGAGTCTATAACTGAGGCAACTCAACTCTGTTATTAGATACCAAAAAAAGACAGGTGAAATGGTGCTCAGAACTCTTTAGACAAAATCTACACAAACCACTGTCCTCATTAGCCTCCTCCCCTGGACTGGTATTTTGTATCTCTACCCATTGCTTAGCAAGTGGATTTAGTTGGGTGATCCCCCTCAATCAGGACAGGATAGTACAGTCTGCTTTACTTGTACAAGAAGGATAACAAATTCTATTGCCCCTGTACTCCATCCTCCTGGTATTCCCTAGGCCCAGTGATGTGTTTTCTATAGACCTGACAGTGTCAGGGCTGGATTCTCATGGGGGAGTTAGGGGTTTAAGCGCCAGGCTCCAGACAAAACCCCCCTGCGATAATCTGGTCTCACTCAGTGTTGGCAAGGCAGGAGCGCTGAGAGCATTCCTATGCTGCCAGTGTTGTGGGGCAGGGGAAGGGCCCTCAAGCCACAGGCCAGACTCTGCATTCTTCCCTGCCCCTGGCCTGGCTGGCCTATCTCCAAGGCGGCGCGGGGTGGGCCAGCCCCTGTTCATTCCACCTGGGAGGATGGGGCTGGGTGGCTCACAGTGAGGCTGCTGCTCAGGCATGGCCTTCCAGGGCCCATGGCCCTGGGGGCCTACACTGGAGGCTGCCACGCCACGTCCCATCTGGCCGCACCACCCCCAGTACACTGGCCAGAGCAAGGCCAAGGTGGAAGCACCCTTTGGCCCCAGGGCCCCACCCTGCGATGGGAGGCCCTGCAGTCAAGGGGTGCAGGCGGGGTCCTGGGGGGGCAGGCGGGGATGGGGGGGAGGCAGGTGGGGATGGGGGGGCAGCCCAGGGCACCCAGGCCAGTCAATCTGGATAATGAGCCACATTATGAGACACCACATCAGCCAAATCTGACACCCACCAATTCTGCACACCTGCAGCACTTGCTCACTGTGGGGTCCAACATACTTAGGACTCCAATGGTCAATGCATGTGTTTGAACCTCATAGCCCTTTGTGCTCAAGATGTCAGTCAGGGGAGTATATGTCTCATTCTTTCTAGCTCAGGTCTCATGGAAGGCCAGGGTCCTGTTCCTGAAGGAGATCATGATGTCTATTATGGTGATCTTCTTCTGTTCCTCATCAATGATGGCAATGTACAGTAGCAGTTGACTGTTCTCGGACAGTGGAGTTTACTTCCATCTTCCCCATGGGTGGAAAGATGGCTCTGATCAGGTGATCCTGGCTGGCATTGTGGTGTAGCTGCCAGGTTTTGGAGTGGGGCTTTCAGCTACTGTGGACAGGGTCTAGTTGGAATAGCCATACCACCTGCACTGCTTGTCCTTGTCCGCAGTAGGTAAAGGATGGGAGAAGGAAGGCTCCTGGAAACTTAAAGTGGTGGCCAAAAATAATAAACTTTATTAGTCTCCCTCTTTGGGATGCAAAGGATTAACGGTTTTGCTGCTGGCCCAGCTAGACCCGGCAGTCAGCTTCACAGATAACAAGATAACCCCGGGTGATTACCCACAGTTTAACATACAGTGAGTCACACAGGAATAAAGCTTTCAGAACAAAAAGGCAGAATCCTATACATGAAACAATAAATGTAACAATAATCCCCAAACCTACACCAATTGTAACAATAATCCCCA
>ML685903.1:979818-990350 GCA_007922175.1 Pelusios castaneus
ACCTACACCAATTGTAACAATAATCCCCAAACCTACACCAATTGTAATACCTTGGGTTAAAACTGAGGTAGAAGAGTTATTCACATTCAACTATATACATTTATAGGGAAGAGAAACAATCATGAGAAGTAAATGTGGGGGTAATTTGGGGTCACATACGTACCGAGACTATCAGGCAGGTGATTAACAACAGCATGACATCTTAAGGCGGAGGTTGAAATCGATTCGGGCCAGCACTCTCGGGGGAACTCCTACTGCAGGGTGATCAGGCCTAGCAGTTAACTCGAGGAGACTCCTACCTTGCTCCATGCGGCATGGTAGCTTTTATGGCCTAGGCCACTGCTTCCTGCCGAGGGCTGTGATTGGCCAGATTTCACTGCAGCAGGAATTTTGGGGCGAGGGGCTGCCCGGTTCCTCCTGTCCTTATTTGGCCAAAGGAATTTTCACCAGCTCTCTAGGTTCCAGGTCAGAGCCTTCTACACCCCTGGGGGGGGCCCAGAGCAGCCATGATTGACTTGCCCTCCAGATGCCCTGACATGGGCGAGGGGGATGACCCACCCCTTTGGAAGCTGGATGAGAGCAAATTAGGGTTTGAATAAAGCATGTTGATGGTCACAAGCCTAAACAGTTTCTGTACGTGACCTGGGGGGAGTATCTGGTAAACAATCTTTATGACTTTATATCACAAGGGAGGTGGCGGCCACTTTATGGGGTGCTCATAACAGCACCTTAACAGTGCTGATACCCATGACAGATGGCTCTGTTCAGTGGGATGCAGTTAAGACAGGCCCAATGGATGAGCCTTCTGTTGGTGAATTGGATGAAGCTGTCCCCGGGAGGAAGTGATTGCTGGTGTCCTACTTGCTCCTCATCTCGAAGACCTTACTCTGGTCTGGCTTCTGCTTGAGGTTTTCCATGTACTGTGCATAGACAGCAGCCTATAGGGTCCTCTCCAGGATGCTTGTAGCTTTTGGGGTAATGATTGTGTTCTTGGTAGTTTTGACCAGGACTCCCAGTTCCTCACACTCCTCACACCATCTCTAGCGTCAGCCGATTCACTTTTCCAGGTCTGGTTTGGCATTTCGGGTGTGGATCCAAAGTGAAGAGAAGTCACCCCCATCCCTTCCAAACTCGCCAGTCAGAGAACTGCTCAGGTATGTGGCAACATCTTGGCTGGAAGGGTTCTGCTGATCGTCTTCTTGACAATGTCATGCATGATGCTTACTGTGATGTTCCTCCCTTTGATATCAGGATATGTCAGCAGATAGAACACATGGATGATCATTGCAACATCACATAAGTTGCCCATGCAAGGAACATTGGCACCATGCTGTCACCACGCTGTAGTCCTGCTCTTTACTGGCCCTCTTGGGAAGAAACATCCACTTCTTCACCAGCTCCCTGAGGATGCTGTCCACCACAACAGATCCCCATTCACCACAGCAGAGGTATGAGGGATCAGGAAAGAGTTCAAGGAGTTAATTTTCTGTCATGATGCCAGCAGGGATGTGTCGATCTTAGCTTTGTCAAGTAGATTATCCATGATGGTGTCTTTGGGCATATCTTCTATGATTCTGTGATTCTGAGTATGAGCTTTTACTGAGAGGAGAGAGAAGACATGTCTAACATGTTGCTTGCAACTCCTTTATTTGATCTGTTTCACTCTCAATGCTCCTTGTCTTGGGGAGCTCTGCTTCACCATTGGATGGTCATGCAATAAATAAGAAATTCAGTTCAGCTGGGTGCAGTGAACTTATTATTACCTGTAAACAGGGATCAAAACATACCTGACAAGGAGCAGTTTATATATGCAAAGTACAAATCATGGCATCTCTCCTTGTTTCCCAGCAACACCCAGTCCAAAAAGGTAGGCAGCATTTCAGTGGCTACCTGATGAAAATTAAGGCTATGTCTACACTTGCTAAAATTAGTTTTAATTAGTTAGTTCAAACTAACTAATTTGAACTAATTTTAGTTAGTTTGAATTAGCTTAATTCGAACTAGAAAAAGTTAGTTCGAACTAAGCAAGTGCCATTCATACTTTCTTAGTTCGAATTAGCGATCCCCATTCATTTCAATGGCTGGTTAGTTCGAACTAAGAAATTAGTTCAAATCAACATGGCCACATTGGTTAATTCAAACTAGTTAGTTCAAATTAACCCTTTAGTTTGAATACCCTATTCAAACTTATTCGTTCGAATTAAGGAAGCCCTTAATTCGAACTAACTAAATCTTAGTGTAGCCATGGCTTTAGTTAGTTCGAATTAAGCCTCCTTAATTCGAACTAACTTGCCAATGTAGACACAGCCAAGGAGTTTACTGCAGTGAGTGGCATTAAGCACTTCCTTTACTTTGTATCTTGGAGTCAGCTCTATGTCTTCATGAAATGGGGGACTGAGAAGACTTGTGCTGGTAATAGAACCAAATTTTGTTAGAAGAGCTTCTTCCAAGTGAATAAAGCTGTCAGGATTGGAAATAAATTCTCAATTGCCCAGATTTACAATACAGGATTTGTCTTCTTGAAGGATTATCAAGTAAAAGTGAGCTAAGACCACTTTACTGAGAGTATCTACATAGGACTTAATGCACTTTAACTTAACACCTCAGTTAATTTGTCTTAGCTTTTCTGAGTGTCCCAATGTGGCAAACATTAATGACAAGATACTCAGCTGATATATATCAATGTAGTTCTACTGAAGTACATAAATTGTCATTGGTCTGACTTCAGTGTACCTGTACTAATTTATATGATCTGAGAATCTGGCCGTAAGTTTTCCAGTAGTTGCTATTGGATATAATTGGCTTGGGAATGTCACTGGGTAAGGCAGTGGATTATAAAAAGAATAATTATGTTTCTTATTGGAATGGCTGTGATTTAAAATGAAAATTATTTCATATGGTTTTAAATAATTAGAAAGAGAAATTAGTTACATTTACTATGCTCTGTAAAGAAGGGGGTTTGTCTTTGTGTATGTGTGTGAGAGATGATTTATCAGAATGTATTTTTAAAATGCATATTCAGCAAACATATTGATTTTTATAATGTTCTTAGAATTTTGATGTTCTCTCCTGAGATGTTAGCTCCCCATCTCCAAACAGTCTTTCTCAGCTTGCATTTTTGTTATGTACTTCATAAATAGATGTAATATACAAAATATAAGAGATCATCAGGTTTAAACTTATTATATATCACCAAAACACAGTGACATGACAATCCATTGCAGAAGCACTTTTCAGAACAGAGGATGTGACAGCCACGATATCTTGGGAGATCTGTGTTTGAGGATAAAGGATCTAATGTCTTTGGTATGTTAAATTCCAAAGGGGTAGCCGTGTTAGTCTATTGTAGAAAGACAACAGAGTAAAGTGCCACAGGACTCTGTTGTCTTTGGTATGTTAGATAGACATAAAATTCTCATGGTATGGTTAAGACTGGCTTCAATCAGTTTAATTGGACTTGTGGGGCTCAGGTTTCATGGCTAAAATTTTCTGTGCTGAGTCCAAACGTCTACACAGTAATTTTTCAGCCCCAGAGCTTGAAACCCATGAGTTTGAATTAGCTGACTTGGGCCTGTTATGGATTTTCTATGCCCTTGTAAAAAACAAACAAACAAACAAACAAACAAACAAACAAACAAACAAACTCTGAGGCCAATAGGGAAACTTCTGTGTCAGACAGCCTGCATACATTTTTCCAAAAATATCCATACAATGGCTCAAATTTAATCCATACAATGGCTCTGAGGTTCTGAAATACAAGCTCTAGCAATGTCCCCTCACCCCCCAAAAAAACAAAAAAACCCAACTCATAAACACATTAAAAATAATTAAGTTCCAATATTTAAGGAAGAAAATGTGAACATACCAAATCACCTTTTTGAGTGTGTATTTACTCAAATTTCCTTATAGATAGCCATTAGGAAGATTGGGGCTGCTCTTTTCAACATCTCAAGCAATATCAATGAGTTCTCCTCCCATGATCTATTCAAGAGTAAGATCAGATTAAATATTAAAAAAAAAAAACCCAAACAAATACAGATAAGTTTTATATTATTCAGTTAGTAGCTGAAAGCTTTTATTGTTATACGTGTGGCTCTTGGGCCTAGTAATCCACCATCTATGTACAGTAGCGCTCATACAGCCAATGAAATTGTTGCATGCAAAAAGCTATAGCAAAAAGGTATTATCTGGTTATTGAGTTAACTTGGATATTACAGTGTTATAGGACTTTTGGCGTTTCAGATTGGCTTACTGTGACATACATTGCATGGGAGTGATTCATAGATTCAGAGTGGCTGAAAACTTAAAAACTCGATGGTAGAGATGATTGTAAATGGTGATATTCTGATCCAAAAAGCTTTCAACTATCTTTGTACCTCTCAGCCATTGCAGCCCACTAACTCAACACATAATTTAAGCTTTAGAAAAACAACCAAGGAGTCCTGTGGCACTTTTAAAGACTAACATATTTATTTAACGCATGAGCTTTCGTGGGAGAAAATCCTGCTTCATTAGACGCTTTGACGATGGGGTACTTATAGAATGGGAGGAAAATAAATGCAGGGAAGTATAAGTCATTGGATCTGGACAGATTGTAACAGAAAATCAAAGTACTTGTTAAGATTTGAACACTGGGGAACAGCATATAGAGTAAGGTAAGGTCCAATCACCTGTTGTAATGAGAAAAAAATCTGTTGTCCCTGTTTAATCCTGAGGCAACAGTGTCAAATCTGCATATACATTCCAGTTCTGCAGTTTCTCTTTGGAGTTTCAGAGTAGCCCATGGATATAATCCTAAACTCTTCTTATATAGATATATAGTTGAACATTAGAATCTCCATTAAGAGTAGTATATTTTCATGAGATGGAAAGTCAAATACAAGTTTAGGTTAGTTTTATAAGTAATCACCACATCTAGACGGTAAGACTGAAACATATTTTCTATATTTGACAAGAGTACAGAAAAAGCAACTTGATTTCTGTATCAATTTCCTTTATATAAATCACTTCAGCTTTCATCTCTTCAGTTTCACCATCTTTCGGAAGGTGATAATTCTACCTATCCACCATTTTAAAGTTATTGGATGAAAATCATTACCCATGGAAGGTGTTGTACAGGAGTTGAATATTACTTTTTTTTTTAATGAAATCTGTCCAATAAAACTATTTATTTATTGTGACCAGTTTTTAGCTCTAAAAATACAAATGCCTTATAATTTAGAAGCAATGTATTAGTTTGCTCTCTGGAAAGCTCTTTTTGGGTAGCATTTAAAGCATTAGTATCCCCTAAAATACTCAAACAGTGTGGGAAACACAAATATGTTTCCAGGACAAATTAAGAGAAAAAGAAAAAAAGCACAGACAGGATGAAGAGAAGTATCAGGAGTGCCGAGAGTTTTGTAGGCACTATATTTCAGTCATTTAATCTATTCAAGTGGATTCTACAAATCTTAGATTAGAAGACATATATAATTTTTCAAAAAATTGTGCGCATGTGCATTTAACTATGAGCATCAAGTTGTTGCAAGTTCAGGGACTAAAATATACATTTTATTAATCAATTAAATTCTGCTTTTATGGACACCAATTTATTTGAAATTTCATTTTACTTTCTAGTATTGACAGTGATTTCTTCCATATCCTGAACCTAGTTGCTTTTTCATTATCATTTAAGCTGCTGATGGAAATTCTAAGGCAACAGAATCAGGTACAATAGCATTTGAGCCTTCATTATTCTGTATCTGAACATTTGGTTCCTGAATTTCTATTAAAGGATTGAATGGAAACACAATTTAAGTCATGGGATTCAACAAAAGGTCCTAAGTTAGTGGAATTTCTCTTTAGTACCAGTCTCCTGGTGTGCAAGAAGTGATCCATCAGAAACTTCCTTGGATTACTGAAGAACTAATCTTACTGGTGATATTTTTATATTTGCTGTTCCTAGGAATGTCTTTGAATATAAAATAACTTTGTAAATGTACACATAGTTAGACAGGTTGGACAAATTACTTAAGGTGTTTTATAGGAAACTGTTATTATATACGTTCCCACAAATATTCCATAGGTGATAGCTCAGGACAGCAGGACAGAAAACAAAATAAAAGTTTTTAAAAATAGCCTTTTTCAATAAAGGTGTTAATTAAATTTAAAAGATTTAAAATATAAAAGCAATGACAAATGTTCAATAAACTTCTATCCATACCAATAAATCATATCCTAAATATGCCACTTATATTCTGATCACATGAAGGGGAATGGTAGATAATCTGGAGGGCAGGGACAGGATCCAGGGAGACTTGGACAAATTGGAACACTGGGCCGAAAGAAACCTCATGAGGTTCAACAAAGACAAGTGCAAAGTCCTGCACTTAGGATGAAAAAATCCCATGCACTGCTACAGGCTGAGAACTGATCGGCTAAGTAGCAGCACTGTAGAAAAGGACCTGGGGGTTATGGTGGATGGGAAGATGAATATGAGCCAACAGTGTGCCCTTGTTGCCAAAAAGGCCAATGGCATATTAGGCTGCATCAGTAGGAGTATTGCCAGCAGATCGAGGGATGTGATAATTCCTCTCTATTTGACACTGGTCAGGCTGCATCTGGAATACTGTGTCCAGTTTTGGGCTCCCCACTACAGAAAGGATGTGAACAAATTGGAAAGACTCCAGCGGAGGGCAACAAAAATGATTAGGGGGCTGGGGCACATGACTTATGAGAAGAGACTGAAGGAACTAGGCTTATTTAGTCTACAGAAGAGAAGACTGAGGGGAGATTTGATAGCAACCTTCAACTACTTGAAGGGGTGCTCCAAAGAGGAGGGAGCTAGGCTGTTCTCGATGGTAACAGAGGACAGAACAAGGAGCAGTAGTTTCAAATTACGGCTGGGGAGGTCAAGGTTGGATATTAGGAAAAACTTTCTCACTAGGAGGGTGGTAAAGCATTGGAATGGGCTATCTAGGGAGGTGGTAGAATCTCCATCGTTGGAGATTTTTAAGGCCCGGTTAGAAAAAACCCTGCCTGGGGTGATTTAGTGGAAGTGGTCGTACTTTTTAGCAGGGGGTTGTACTAGATGACCTCGTGAGGTCCCTTCCCACCCTATTATTCTATGATTCTATGAATGCCATTGTGAGATAGTATAAGGAACTTTGGTTCCCTAGTGTTTCTCTTGGCTGTAAGAGGATTCAGCTTCATTGAAACTACAGTTGCACACAGAGCTGGCCAACCATATAGGCGACCTAGGCACTTGCCTAGGGCTCCAGGCTTTAAAGGAAGAAGAAGTATCACTGTCGGGGGGCACGTGGTGCCCCTGGTGACTCAGCCAAGACTTCCCAGAATCTTTTTTCCCCCAGCATGAAGGTGCAGAAGAGCCTGCTTGCTGAGCTTAGCTGTTGCCCCGCCCTGGAGCACGGAGCTGAGTCAGTAGCTCAGGGTGGAGAGAGAGGGAACTTCAAATCTCTCCTCTCTGCAGCAGCGATAGGCAGTGGCTTCACCCCAGCAGCCCCCTAGAACACACAGTACAGGTAGGTACTGGGGGGGGGGGGAATTAGGGGACCTTGTGGGGGAGCTGGTCAGGGGATCACTCCTCGAGGGCCCAAGTGGGGCTAGTGTGGACAGGTGGGCCTGGGGATGACTGGGGGATTGGAAAGATGGGGGTGCCAAGGAACCATTCCTTAGGTCCCGGGTGAGATCAAGAGATCGCCCCTCAGCCTCCAGAGCCAGGCTAGGAGTCAGGCCAGTCGGTGAGGAGCAGGTGGGCTGGGGATCAGGCAAGTGGGTAGGCCTGCGGAGCGGCAGGCAGGCTTGGCTAGGGGTTGCCTCCCCCACCCCGAAGCCCAGGGGGTTTCTTTATATTGAATTGGGTGGAGGTGGTGCCAAAATCTTAGTTTACCAAAAAACCTTACTTGCCAAAAAACCTTGGGCTGGCCCTGGTTGCACACATAGTCAGTGGACACCTGAAGGATACTATTTTTGTGTCTGAGTGTACTGAACACCTGCTAGACAGGGAGATCAATATGGCTATGTCTACACTTGCACTTTTAAGTCGACGTAACTAAGTTGACTTTAAGTCAACTTAGTTAAGTCGACTTAGTGTGTCTACACTTAAAATTAAAGTCGACTTAAAGGGGAACTTACAAAGTCGACCTAGAGCATCTACACTGGATGCTCTAGGTTGACTTTGTGGGGCTAGGTGGACCTCGGGCAGGTCCACGGTGGCGGGGGGGCACCCCATGTGAGCAATGGGGCAAAGGGGGACAGGCACCCTGGCAGGGCAGAGCCCTGTGTGTGATGCTCTCTGGATTTAAGGAAGCATTTATGATATTATTTTCAATGGATATCTCATAAATGCTATAATCCATAGGAACTATGTCATGTTTAATCTGTTTAAGGTTGCTATCAAATCCCCCTTCAGTCTTCTCTTCTGCAGACTAAATAAGCCTAGTTCCTTCAGTCTCTCCTTGTAAGTCATGTGCCCCAGCCCCCAATCATTTTCACTTCCCTCCACTGGATTCTTTCTAATCTGTCAACATCCTTCTTGTAGTGGGGAGCCTAAAACTGGACACAGTACTCCAGATACAGCCTGTCCCAATTTTGACATGTTTGGTATCAATAGAAAGGTAGTAATTTGCTGGGAATGATTATATAGTTTATGTCTATGAATTCTATTTTGATTAGAAGTTGGTTTAGTTAGGACTTTGATGTTATATCTATACTTTAACTTTCCTGTCCCAATTTTTCACACTTACAATCTGGTCATTCTACACTCCATATCTTCTCTGCTCATCTCCCTCTCTTGTTGTGTCATGTTCAATTTAGTGTCCTTAGTACCTGGAGCCTGCCTTTACTTGATCTGGGAGTTATCTGGTACATTTATGGGTAAAAAAAAAGTATTCTGAATTGGACAAATAGCTTCTCCCACCTATCAAGAGCATAAGTGACATTTACATTCCTCTTTTGAATACAGTGTTGTAGTAGCTGTATTTTTCCCAGGGTATTAGAAAGACAAGGTGGGTGAGGTAATATCCTTTCTTGAAGTAACTTCTATTGACAAGAGAGGGAAACTTTCAAGTTTTCACTGAGCTCTTCTTCAGGTGGTAAAGTTGCTCCAATTACTTTATCCACTTGTCTTTCTAATGTTCCTCTTTATTCTACTTTGTCCTGATGCCAGAGATTTTTAAACTGCTCCAGTCCATGTGAGGAGGTCAGCACCAGAAACAGCTTTGAGCCACACAGATGAAAAGTAGACAGAGAATGGGTGAACACATTGTGGATATTATTTGTTGTAACAGAAATAACAAAGAGGGTGAAAGCATCATAATGATTAAGCATTGATAGCAAATAGTTTTAAGTTTAAGGCTTTTGATGAGTTGTAAATAATAATAGGTTAGAGCAAGTTTTATCTAAAATAGGAGCCAATGATGTCATACTGAGAGGGAGAGAGAAAGAAAATGGAGATGTTAAGAAACTGATCAATAGCAGAAAGGTAGACTGGGATGAAATAGTGAAATAGAGGTCACTCCTAATACCTGCAGAGAGGTGTCAGTAGGTAGGAAGGAGTATTTGAAGGAGAGCCAAGTTTGAGGTAAACCAGTTAAATTGATTAGCATTTTGGACAACTGATTTATCAATAATGATATAACACCGTGGTGAAGAACATGCTGTTGATTGACATTAAGAAAGCCACCAATCAGAAAGGGTCAGAAAATCATATATAAAACAGAGAGTTGAGAGGCTTGAATGTGGGTGAACAGAGGAGAAAACATCAACACCAGTGATTACAGTAACATCAGATAGATAGAGTAGAAGGACCACAGATGAGTAAGAGGGAGTATACTAAGAAATACCGAATATGGTCGCCTATAAGACGATCTACATATAAGCAGACCCTGCCTTTAAAGCCCAAAATCCAGGAAAAATGCACCACCCGTGCATAAGCCAAGGGTCAGACTTCGATTTCAGAAGGCCCCACCAGGGCCAATCTCCTTTTCCCTCCACCCCCCTCTTTCCTGCTCCTTGGCCCCCGCTGTACACAGTTATTCCCCACTCCTCTAGGCTCCCCTTGCTCCCGCCCGCAGCCTTTCTCTGCTCCTCTCCCACCTGCGGAGTTTCCCTGCTCCTCTTTGGCCCTCATGGCCTTTCCCTGCTCCTCTACCCCCACCCTTTCCCTGCTCATCAGCCCCCCGAGGCTCCTTCCCCTGCTCCTCTGGTCCCCCCTTACCTGGCTGGAGGCGCGGAGGTGCAGGTGTGGTCAAACCGGGAGCCGCTCCATGGCCAGCCAGCCACTCCCACCCTGAGCACGCTCTGTCTGAGACAGAGCGTGCTCAGGGCGGGAGATTTGAAACTTCTGAGCCTGGCCATAGCAGGACAGGGTGGAACACTTCCCACTCAAGTCTTCTGTGGCAGGAGCTCGCGGGCTGGATCGGGCCTGCCCAGGGAGAGGTGGAGGAGCAGGAAAAGGCTGCGAGGGGGGGCTGAGAGGAGCGGGGAAAGTGGGAGAGGGGCTGAGAGGAGCGGAAAAATCCATGAGGGGGGGG
>ML685903.1:990360-1007226 GCA_007922175.1 Pelusios castaneus
GCGTGTGACAATGATGCTTCCCTGTAAATGCTCCTGGTGATCCCTGTATAAACCAAAACTAACTGTGTTGATTTTTAATTCAAAATCCAGTTTGTTAGAATTAGTATTTAATAAAGACACATTTTGTTTTCCAAAGATATTATTGTCTGAGTGTCAGTCCTTTGAGCAGAGGACTGTATCCATATCCTCCCACTGGTAAACGAAAGTAGGAAGATCTAAGGAGTTCTCCAGCGATTTAAATGGAAACCTGCTTATAATGAGTAAGGTTTGGGATTCTGTCATTAGTATACCCAAGATACTATAGGGTAACTATATCATCTTCAGAAAACTGTGCTCAGGTATTTTACCCATCCGAAGGAGACTAGCATTTACAAGCCAAACATATTTACATGCAGCATATGCTGGATTTTGCAGTAGCTTGTTTGGCTTTTTAGCTACAATATGAAAGCATCAGTTTCTGCCTTCTCGAAACAGGAATAATAACTTTATGCAGAATAAACGGTTGTTTAGAAAGTTTAACTCTATATTCTCCATCTTTTTCACCACCTCCTCCACTACAGAATCATCATTAAAGTCTAAAAAAGATACCTCCTGTGTTTGGGAGGAAAACATGTTCATGGTGACAAAGCAGACAACAAGCTTAAGGACTACTACTGAAAGATAAGAGGATTAGTGCTGTTTCTGGGTAAATTTATTTTGCAGTTGTCATGATTTGCAAAATAAACTATATTTAAAAAAAAAAAAAAGAAGAGCTACTACCTAGGAATCTATCACTGAGCAAAGGGAATTTTTTTTTTACATCTAAGAACCAGCAGATACCTACTGTCTACCTGCTTTCTGGGTATAATGTACCATATAAACTCTTAACAACCATATCTCCCCTGGCTCTTTTTGACCATGCAATACAGTGCATGCAAGTTTATTTATATATTTTTTTAATGAAAACTTGTTTTGGTTTTGGGTTTGTTTGTTTGTTTGTTTGTTTTGGTTTGGTTTGGTTTTGGAAAGTAGCTTATATATATTGTGACAATATTTTAATGATAAATTAACAATAAAAATTGAATGGAACAAATAACAAATTTGAAAAAGAAATTACCTGACATTACTATGTAAAATGCATAGCACTGAAAATCCATTTATTCAAATTAAATAAGAACTTTAAAAATTGTCTGGCTGTTGACCCATAAATAGCATTAATAGTAGTTTAATAAACTGAAATTTAGCTTTCTGAAAGGTACTGTATCTAATATTTATTTCCTACAATGTAATATTAACTTTTCTGTAAATACCCCATCAAATCATGTTGCAGCCAATACACAGAGGGTGAAAGCCTGGCTTTCAGTGGGAGTTCTTCTATTAACTCAACTTGGGCCAGGAGTACAGCTAAGAATTGATATAAACTTTATGTGTCCCCTTTCCCTGGCATGAACTGTTTGTTTTGTTTTTTTTTTAAAGAGATCATATTATTTTAGCAGTGTTATCTTTGTTTGAAAAAAAAAGTGCTGGTACTCAGCCCAATCCAGCCAGGGACCTGGGGCCACCGACGGCGGTAGGAGCTGGGGCCGCATCGTTGTGAAAAAAAGGTGCCGGTACTTTATACCAGTGTGTACCATCACAAAAATAGCACTGCCCCTTAGTACTACACAATTATGTAAATAGTCCAGCATTTCATTGTATACATCAGACTATGGGAGAGAGAAAAAAACATTGTTTTTGTCAGAAGAGATCTGGAGTGTTTGAATATGTCTTGCTAATTCTGAAAAAGCTAGATAAGCCAACAGATGATAGAGTGGGGTGGGATATTTAAATTAACTCTAAAGATATGTGCAGAGAAGATATTACATAGGATCTACATAATTTTGATACAATGATAACTCCTAAACAAAGAAACGCTATTCTGCAAAATTATTATTTTGCTGAATTTTGCATTCAGATTTGGAATAAAATGTCATCAGAAAACGAGTCAGTCCTGTTATATAACACTGTTCTGAAGGTTTCACTTCTGTCAGCGAAATGAAAATTCTATTAGTATTTACACATTTAAAACAAAATGTGATTCTGCTGAGCTTTTCAAGTTCTTAATTCACTACACGTGTATTCAATTTATTTTGCCATATATGCTGAGATGGTCTAAACCAATGAGACACACTCATTCCATATGTCATTTTTGAATTGTATTACAACTGAAGATCTTTCTTTGTAAAAGCAACCAAGAGATTAACAACTCCCAATCTATAATAGTATTCACCTGAATTCCCTGGTGTTTTGGTTTGTTTTGCTACCACCATTTAATTTAAATCATATAATAAATGGTCTGTCCATATTTGCAATCCTATTTTCACAGATTATTAGCCTAATGGGAAAGGTTTAGTCAGCTATATCCCTCAGACTAAGATATCTTTCTCATTTTTTAAAATCTTTTAGGGAGCTCTAAAATAGAATGCATCACCTTTTTGTGACTATCACTAAATCTGATTTTCACCTTAGAGATAAATCAATATCAGACTAAAAATGAAAAATACACTAAGCATTGGCAGTATATTCTAGGCCTATTTCACATTATACAGTACAGGGACTGTAAATCTTTGGGCTAAACTGTATTAGCAAGCAGCAAATTTAAATTTAAATCCTCAAGTAAATATGCTAGGGGAAATTTAACCATCTTAAATATTTTCACTGATTTTCTTTTCTTAAAAATCGTGTAGTCTGATAAAATGAAGAACAGGATAAAATTTTGGATTTCAGTCGAGATGACCTGGAGGAAAAGGAAGATGTTCAAGGGATAACAGAGTAATTTTTTTTTCATTGCTTACATTTCCATTAACTTCACCTGAAGATTACAATAGTCCATAACTTGCTGTGTTCTTTGCAAGCTCAGTTTTGCCATGGGAACCCAGAGTGATTTCACAGATTGGAGCACTAGACTTTCATTTACCCTTGCTGCTTTTCTGGAAAAGACAAACTTGGAACATGCAAGTGGAGCATCTCAGGGGAAATAGGCAAGACACTGCATTCTGCAATTACACGATGAAGTACTAGCTTCTTGAGGGCTCTAATAATCTTATGTAGGTTAGAGCAGTTGTGAGCCAGATCTAAATTATGATAGGACCTGAATCAGATTCCAGTTTCCTGGGAATTAAGATAGTGCAAACATCATGCACAAGGTGGAGTTCATATGTATTATTATATATTAAGATAGATAGATTAGATAGATCTCTGTGGATGGTGAGTTAAGAGCAAAGGTGGAGCACTGCCTGTTACAAGAATTAACCAGCAGCCAGCTTCTCACTGTGAAAGACTCATTTCCACCTCTACTGCACCATATGTGTCATCATCACAAAACAGAATTCATAATAGTCACAGAAACGCCATCATCATTTTTAAATGTACATATTTTCTCTCTCTACATATATATATATATATATATATATATATATATATATATATATATATATGCTACCCTGGGAATAAGGGATGAGAAATCTCCTCCAAAGGTGGAGTTGTAAAAGCCATATGCTCCCATGGCTATGTCTACACTGTCAATTTAAGTCGACTTAAGGAGGCTTAAGTTAACTTAAATTAAACCATGTCCACACTTTGCTTCATTAAGTTGACTTAAGAAATTCCTTAAGTCGACTTAATGAAAGCTTAAATTGACTTAATAACTATCACTCATTAAGTTGACTTAAGCCTCCTTAGGTCGACCTAACTCTTCCTTAGGTCAACCTAAGCCCAGTGTGGATGCATAAGTCCACTTTGTTAAGTCAACTTAAGGGCAGTTAGGTCAACTTAACAAAGTGGACTAAGTCGACTTAAAGTGTTGCCACTTGTTAAGTTGATTTTAATAAGGTCGATTTTAAGTCAACTTAAAGTCAACCCGATTAAATTCAACTTAACAAAAGTTGACTTAACTTTTCTAGTGTAGACATAGCCATGGTTAGTAGGTTTATGGCTACCACACACAAGAGGAAACAATTTTTTTTTTGTGGTTGGTGACTCCCTTCTAAGAGGAACAAATAAACCACCTCCCAGACTGCAATAGCATCACAGGAGATATGCTGCCTGCCATGGGCCCATATCCAAGGCATTACAGAAGGCTCTGCAATAATAATCTAGATTTCTGACTAATACCCCATGCTGCTTATCCATGTGGTAACTCTTGATATTGCAAGCTATGACCCTGAACAGATCAGAAGTGACTACAGAGTTCTGGGAGAGAGTGTGAAGGAGTGGGGACACACGTGGTGTTCTCATCAATCCTTCTGCTCAAGACACAGCTCCCAGCATAGAGACAATCTCTGGAGGTCAATGTATGACTGCACAGATAGTGTCACCAGGAAAGCTTCAGCTTCCCCGTCACAGGATACTGTTCTGAGAAGGACTGATGAGCAGAGATGGGGTCCACTTATACAGGAAGTAGACAAATATATGTAGAGAATTTATATTTTATAACAACTGGGAAGCTAGCCAGCTGGATTTAGGAACCAAGGAGTCAAGAGGTCAAACCTGTTATTGAAGTTGTGACAATGTAAACAGCTTTGACTGGAAAGCACCAATATACAGCTAACAAAAAGAAATTAGAATTGAAAACATTCATGGTTAAGTGGTAACCACCTACTCTGATGGGCCCACTAGAAAGCCATTACCTCAGCTCTGGTAAACAGGTGGCGTAAGCAAGGTACCAGAGAGAGCAAGAGGGTTTGGAGAGTTTTGTTGGTCAGAACTATTATTTGGTACCCAAATAAGCTATAAACATCAACAGAGGTGGGCTGATTATATGCTGTATATTAAGTATAATCTAATAATGTAACCTGCATATTAAGTATAGTGTAGGGATTTAGGCAAGATGTAACCTGTTGTATTATGCATGCACCTGTTGTATTATGTATATTGTATTTAGCATGTTATAAAGTATATATGTTTGCTGAATTCTGTATTTGGGGTGTCCAGGGAGGCGGGTCGTGGCTACTTCCTGTGAAGTTGGGTGTACAAGGGGAACAAGCACTGTGATTAAAGGCACCATTCCTGCTCCTGGGTGGACCTGATCTTTTTCCTCCTCTTCTTTTCCTTCTAACTATATCTTAGTTAGACTGGCTAACCTAATTAGTTTTAAACTATCTTTGATGGGATAGGACACAAAATCCACACAGGACATGGAGACCTGGGTGAAAGGTCAGAACATGGGGGGGGGGGGGGGATGTGAGCTATCACAGCAATGACCAAAGAGACATGATGGACTAAAAAGGGGAAATCTAATAAAGATCTTAAATGTCTAAATACTAACATCATAATTTGGAAAATAAACAGGAAAAAACTAGAAATATTAATGAATAATCACAATTAAAATAACTGACATCATAGAAACTTGATGGGATAATTCTCAAAATTATATTAGTATATATTAT
Organism: Pelusios castaneus; assembly: GCA_007922175.1. Taxonomy (NCBI): domain Eukaryota; kingdom Metazoa; phylum Chordata; order Testudines; family Pelomedusidae; genus Pelusios; species Pelusios castaneus. Next base: position 995,766 of record ML685903.1, read on the forward strand.
ATATATATAATATTAGTACAGAAGGGTACAGTTTCTTCAGGAAGGACATGTAAGGAGGGGGAGGAAGGATATGTTACCTTCTATCTCAAAGTTATATAAACTTGTTCTGAGATTGAGAGAGAAGTTGGAGACAGTCCTGTTGAAAGTCATTGGGTGAGTATAAATTGGTTAAAAACCAAGACCAATGTCATGGTAGATGTCTACCATGGACCAACTAGCCAGGATGAAGAAGTGGATGATTTTTTTAAAGGACTAATCAAATCACCCAAAACACAGTATTCTGTGGTGATGCAGTATCTTAACTACCCAGACACCTGTTGGGAAAATAATACAGCAAAGTATAGATTATCCAACAATTTTTTGGAATTGTATTCGAGCAGTGGCTCCACTAGGGTCAGGAAGGAGTTAACTGGCCTAGAAGAGGTTAAAAGGGGGCCTGGCTGCAGCAGCCAATGAGAGCCAAGCTTCCAGTACAAGAAGGCAGGCAGCAGAGCAGAGAGGTCAGTCTGCAGCAAGAGATGGTTGGGAGGAGGATTCTCCCTGGCTAGGAGGCTGCAGGGCTCAGGACCCCAGAGAGCTCACTATGGGTGCACTGTGAGCTGGCCAGCGGCTGAAGCTCCTGAACTGGAGGATTGCAGCAGAGAGGCTAGAGCAGCAGTTGGAGGGCCAGGAGCAGAGAGCAGCTGGATCCAAGCCAATGGGAGTGGTGTGGCTGGGGGCTGCGGGGAAGCGGCCCAGGGAGTTGACGCCTGACAGATAGTGAAGAGACTGGAGGAAGGTGGAAGGACTCACAGAAGGCACATAGGGTCCCTTGTCCGGGGCCTGGTGTAGAGGGGTGGACCCAGGTCCCTCCCTGCTGCCCCAGTGTGCCAGGAATGGTGCGGTGGTAGGAGAGGTACAAGCTCGCTGGCCCTAGACTGTTTTATATTGTGGCTGGATTAAAGCGAGCTGGACTAGACCACAGGATGGCGGTGCATGGACTAACCACGGCCACTGATGCAAAGTGGGCCTGTGGGGTTAGTTGGATCCCAGAAGGGGTGGACTGAGGGCCTCGGCCGGAGGGCCTCGGGCCAAGAAGAGGACTTGGGGACTGAATCTGGAGTGTGGGAGCAGAGCACTGGCCACCAGCAGGGGGACCACTTGAGTGGTCCCTCTAACATCGCCAGGAGGCGCCATGCTGGTGTGTCCAGTGCAAGAGGAACTGCTACAGGAATTAACTGGAAATTACTTTATTACAGAAAGTGGAAAAAAGGTATTCTAGATTTCTGACAAATAAGGAAGAACTAGTTGAAAATTTGAATGGTAGTTTGGATCGTTAGGAGGAGAAACTACAGAATAAAGACAATGAATTTCAGAAATGTAGGCTTAGCAAACTCAGAACATTGAAAGACAAGATCCCATGGTGAGCAAGTCTAAGGAAAATAGATTTCAGGACAGTTGGCAGGGTTTATTTGTTTGTTTTAGACATTATTAAAAGCACAAGAGCAAAGCATCTTAATGTGTACAAAAGATAAGAAGTATGATAAAAGACCACTCTGTCTTAATCAGGAGATCTTCAACAATCTGAACTTGAAAACAAAGACTCAGTACAAAATGTGAAAATTAGATCAAACTACGAAGGATGAATAAGCAACACAAAAACAACATGAAGGATGAGATTAGAAAGGCCAAGGCAAAAAAATGAGATTAAATCAGCTAAGGACATAAAGGATAATAGGGGGGGAAATTTCAAATACACAAAAAGCAAGAATTAGACCAAGGATAGGGTAGGTCCATTACTCAGTGAGAAAGGAAAAGCAATAACTGAAAAGAAAGAAATGACTTTCAAGTGTTGAATGACTTCCTTTTTTGTTTCAGTGTGCACCAGAAAAGATAGCAGTGTTTGGACAACTAACATAGTGAACATCAGTGTGCATAGGGTAGTATCTGAGACTAAAATAGTAAGGAAGTAGTTAAGAATTACTTAGACAAGTTAGAAGTCTTCAGTTCAGCAGGGCCTGAACAATGACATCCTAGAGTACTTAGTGAACTCAGTGAAGAGATCTCTGAGCCATTAGCAATTATTTCTGAGACCCCCCAGAGAGCTGGGAAAGGGCAAATATATTAGCTATGTATAAAAATGATAATAAGGACAACCCAAGGAATGATAGACCAGTCATCTTAAATTCTGGACCCAGAAGGATAATGAAGAAAATAATAAAGTTGTAAACACCTAAAAGAAAATAAGATAGCAAACAACAATCAACTTGGATTTGTCAAGAAGAAATCATGGCAAACCAATCTATTTCTTTGATATGGAAACAAGTCTTGAGGATGGGAGAAGCAGTAGATGTGAGACAGTGTCAGGGGAATTAACAATGTCTCGATATCACATGATTTTCTCTTCAACAAACTAGATAAAAGTAGTTTAGACAAACCTACTATAAGGTGGGCATATATCTTGAAAAAGAGTTGGAAAAGGGTACTCAGTGAATGGAATCCCATAGGGATCTGTCCTCAGTCCAGTTCTATTCAATATCTTCATAAATAATTTGGGTAATGGCACATAGACTATACTGATAAAGTCTGTAGACAGTATCAAGCTGTAAGGGGTTGCAAGCGATTTAGATGACAGGATGAGAATTCAAAATGTTATTGACAAACTAGAGAAAGGATCTGAAACAAATAGGATGAAATACAATAAGAACAAATGAAAAGTAGTATACTTAGGAAAGAATAATTTATTACATTTTTTTTTTAAATGGAAATGATTGCCTACGAGAGAATACTGCATTAAAGGATCTGTAGTTACAGAGGATGACAAACTAAATATGAGTCAATGTTGTAATACTGTTGCAGAAAACAAACAAACAATGCCCCAGCAAACATAATTCTGGGATGTATTAGAAGAACAGCTGTAAACAAGACATGAGAAATAATTCTTTCACTCTATTCAGCATGATAAGACCTTAGTTAGAGTACTGTGTCCAGTTCTGAGCACTATACTTTGGGAAACATGTGGACAAATCAAAAAAAATCAAGAGGAGAGCAACAAAAAAAGAATAAAGAGCTAGAAAACACAAATTATAAGAACATATTGAAAAAAATGGTTTCTTTAGTTAGGAGAAGAGAGGACTAAGGAGATAATCTTCAGATATGTAAAAAAAAAATTTTATAAAAAATAGGGTAATAAACTGCCTCTTCTTAACCACTTAGGACAGGATAAGAAGTAATGGGCTTCAACTGCAGCCAGAGAGATATAGGTTTGACATTAGGAAAAATACTTCCTAACTGAAAGGGTAGCTAACACTAGAACAAATTTCCTTGGGTGCATCTACACTTACAAATTAAGTCGACTTAAGGAGGCTTATGTCTACTTAATTTACTCCGTGTTTGCACTGGGCTTTCCTTAATTCAATTTAAGCAGCTCCTTAAATTGAATTAAGGAAAAGTTAGTTCGAATTAATAACACCTTATTTTAATTTGAACTAGCACTTAAGTCCACTTTATTAAGTCGACTTAAGCCAGTGGAGATGCAGAGTAGTGCCTAGTTGGACCTTTTTAAGTCGACTTAAAATGTTAAGTGGACTTAATAAGGTTGAAAAGGGGCCACATCTACACTTGAAAAGTTAAGTCCACTTCTGTAAAGTCGACTTAATAAGGTCCACTTTAAGTCGACTTAAAGTTAACCTTATTAAGTCAACTTTATAAAGTCGACTTAACTTTTCAAGTGTAGACATAGCCCTTGGGAGGTTGTAGAATCCCCAGCAATAGAAGTTCTTAAAAATGTTAGACAGACACCTGTGAAGTGTCCTCTAAGTAATCCTGCCTCAGTGAGGGAGACTGAACTAGACAACTTGTCAAGGTCCCTTCTAGTCCTACCTTTCTGTAATATAACTCTGTAGAGACTTGGTGATTTCCCATTCAATCTATGAATGTGAGCCATCCTATAATAAGAAAGGTTATAATTTCATGCACCTAAATTATGATATTATGATAGCCACAAAATTATTATGCTGTTTCTTTATATATTTCAGTATCATTTACAATTAAATATTTTAACAGATGATTGTCTAGCTGTTAATGATATTAAGTGAGTCAGGATGAAAAGACTAGCATGATGCCCTAAGAATTCTAGGGTATGTAAATTGTTTCAAACTAGAATACATAACAGAACCAGCATGGTCATATATTTTTACTGTTATACAATGCATTTTTTTTAATATATTGGATCATCTTCTTACCTTTACAGTAATATAAGAATATAGATTTAAATTGAGGTACCTAAAGAGCTTAAAATGACCGGAATTAAGATTAATAATATGTGGAATTCAGTGTCATGGAATCATAGAATCAGAGGTCTAAAAGGGACTAAAAGGGTCATTTAGTCTGTTTCTAAAGAACAAAAAGAATATTTTCTTATAACAGTGAGCTATTGTAAATAAAAGGGTCTTCAAAAATAAACCTTCCATTCTAAAGGCATGGGAAATGTATCGTATCAATATACGTTATAGGTAATTAAATTTATATTTGTAGAAGCGATTGATACTGGCAAATCTGTCAGATGGAATATTATTCCATTACATTTACCTGCAGTATCATTCAAGTTTAAGCCTATTCATTCTTTCAGCTCTGAATATATGAAAATACATCTACTTTTCACTGATAAAATGGACTGGGTTTTAGCAGCACCGGAAAGCAACAAAATATTGCTATAAAATGAGGAAAGTTATATTTTACCTTTTGTAATAGATAAGAAACTAATGAAACATTCAACTACATTTCATTAACTGTAGTCTTGCTGACCTAAGCAGATCACTGGAAGCACTGCAGAAATATATTACCTTCTTGACTGGTGAAACATTGAATATGAATACATGATACTGATCTATAACGGAGAGGAGTTATTGTTAACTAAATGGTTTATTATTGAATTCCTATTAAATAAGGCATCAAATATTTTTAGATTATACTAGTTCTGGTTATTTTTTGTCCCATAGGCAAAATAAGATAACATATTGTGTATTGAGATCAGAACTGTTGGTTGCCTTATGGTTAGGGAAAATAGTAAATCCCCTGCTTTCAGGGTATAACAATGTATTTATATTGTTGCCACTATGTTCTGTTATATTAATCTCAAAGTAAAAAGATTATTTTCAGTATAAATCACATCAGGAAATATTCAAAACTTTTTTTTCATATAATATTAAAAAGGTTCTTTCTTTTAATCACCTGTAGGGAATCCTACTGTTATCTAATAGCTTACACAGCAAAAAGACCTTAATTTCAGCTTAAATGTTCACTTTCTTATCATCTCAGTGTATTAACCTTTGTCTTGCTGTGCTTGTTGGCAAATAGTTGCTGAATGATGAAATAGCCTATGGTGATTTTTTCCCCTTGAAAATATTCTCAGTACATGTACTTCTGTCAAAATGATTTAGATCACTGTTTTTGAAATGGTCAAAGTTATTTTCTTTTGCTACCCAATCATTTACATGATGAAAGAAATAATATTTTGTTTGTCTCTGTACAACTGTTTCTACTTTTATCACAACTTCTTAAAACAAATGACAAGTCTCATATAGACTCACATAATCCTCTCTGCAAGTCGTTCCTAAGAGAAAGCAAGGAAGCAGCTTCAACATAATGAGAGCATCTTGATCTATGAGGAAGGACACTTAGAGGATATGTTCTATAGATCTTTTCCCTGAAAGGAATAGAAGGATTTGTTTATTTATATATAAAAGTTTGATTGAAAATTTTCCCCCAAAACCTGAGCGGAAAATTGGGATTTGGACAAAATTATTTTTTCTCCTTTAGAAGCACCTGCTAATTGCAGATTTTTACATTTGGTTTGAAAAAAAAAAAAAAAAACCCAAACAAACCCTGAAACATAGTGATTCAGAAAAAATATGATGATGCCTTATGGAATCATAGTTCAGGTGATTTGTGCCCTTATTCCTTTCTATGATGGAATTTATCTTTCCTGATGTATTGCTGTAGGACTCCTATGAGCAGATAAGCAAGAGGAGAGATAGTGGTGGATCACAGGATCTGTATTCTGAACGTGGAGCCTGGTTATTAAAGAATGGAAACATGAGGCACCCAAACTAAAGCTCCCATGAAGCACCATGATAGGAATTCCACATTTGTAACTGCTTTAAAAGATATAGTAAAATGTGGTCCCAAACCCCAGGAATTTACAACATAATGTAAACCTGATACAACAAGTAAGATGGGCTAGAAAAAAATTGTGACTGGGAGTTAGTGGGAGGAGACTGGTACTTGGAGCTTGGGCAGAAACTGGGATATGATGGTCAAAGAGAGTGAGATTGGAAGCTGATGGAGGGACCCTGGTGTTATTTAATGTACTTTCTGGAATTTGTATAAATTATAAAGTTTAAGACCTTTCTAATGGATGGCATAGAATGAGGGTTAGGAAGGATTTGATTTGATAAAATCATGATGGAATGGGAAAAGTGGGAAGATGCAAATGAATAGCAAAAGCCTGCATGTAAAAAGGCATGAAGGTGAGACTGCAAAGGAAATGATTCCAGCCCTGTTAAGGTCTGCTTCATTAAATTAAGAACCTAAAATAATAGGGCAATATGCAGCTCTATACAAGATTAAGATACAGGCAGGATTGTAGGCACTGGAATACAGGAGCAGGACTCTGTTACACTGCTGCTTTTTTACTTATCATTTATACCTGTTCAGAGTGTGAAATGAAATGATGGCATATTACACCCACTCTACACTCTGCACACATGCAAATACCAGAGAATCAGATCCCAAAAGTTTGACACTGGCATACTTGACCAGGGAAGCAAAGGAGCTGGATGAGTTATATATTGTCTGACTGAGTTAGCGCATCTACACTATAAATTTAGGTCGACTTTCCTAAATCAACCTGGAGCGTCTACACTTGATGCTTAAGTTGACTGGCAGGGGCTAGGTGAACCTAGTAGTGATGCATTGTGGGAAGTGTGGCATGTGGCACCTGAGAAGTGCTCTCCCTCCCCTGGTCACTCCCATAAAAGAGTAAGTGAACTTGGCACCTTCCTCATTGTGCCTGGCAACATGGAGGCTGAGCAGGTCAGGGACTGGGCTCTTCTCCTGCGATTTGTCAGGCATCTGCGTAACACTTGCCAGCTATTGCTAAGGCTGCTTGTGTTTTGGAGAAGGCTTCACTGGCAAGCCACCAGCACGGAGGCAGACGACAGCCTGCCCCCCACCTTGCTTTCCCAGCAAGCTGCCGCAATCACCGAAGTGTGCTCCGTGCTTCACCACCTCTGGGCACGTGCAGCCAGCACTGACTGGTGGGAGAAGATCATCCTGACCTGCTGGGACGACAACCTATGGCTGCAGAACTTCAGGATGAGCAAGCAGACCTTCCTCGAGCTGCTCCGTGAGCTCACCCTGGTTCTGCAGTGCATGGACACCCAGCTTCGACCTGCCCTGCCCATTGACAAGCAAGTGGCCATCACAGTGGCATTGACAAGCGAGTGGCATCACAGGAAGCTGGCAACACCAGACTCCTACTGCTCCATGGGCCAGCAGTTCAGCATTTGGAAGGCCATCATGGGGCGCAGGGCAGGGCCCTGAGGGAACAGGCACTCCTTCAGGCACTCCAGGGCCTGGGTCTGCTGCTCGAGGAGGTCGAGGATTTGCTTGAGCAGCCTCTGCTCGATGAAACAAAGCCAATAATTTGACCTTGGACTTTCCACATCTTATCCTAAAGTAAAACTTTTCTGGAAAGCTTGGAGAAAAATCACTGAAGAGTTTTAAGGTTACTGGTGTTGGATGAACTTCTCTGAAACAGACTTTCAACATTAACCCCTTTTTTTCTGATATTTTGTTTGCGAGTGTACCAGATGAACTGCCTGTTAAAACTTACTAACTAAAGGTATACTTTATGGGTAAATTTCTCCCTTTCCTTACAAAGAAAGCTACACTTATTGGGAAAGTGGATTTCAGACTGATCCATTGCACTTCGAGACATCTCATCAAATCAATGAGCCAGTATGATATGCCTGAGTTTTATAGGCATTTCAGAATAGTAAGGAGCAGACAGGCTGCCTAACATCCCAGAACAATACTCCTTGGAGGATTTACATGGACTTGACATGCTGGCAGATGGGGTCCTAGCTGATGCCAAACAGCTTGAAAGAGGTCAGCAGTTGTCTTGTCAATTTTTGAAGGAAAACCCCAGTGCCGCAATAGGGTAACAGCCAGGCTGCTGGGATTCCTGTTAAGGGGTGTGGATGTGAGTGTGCGTGTGTATGTTTTCCTCTCTCACTTGTTCCTGGATTTATTTGTATCTTCTCTTCTTTACTTCTTTCTTTCCAAACATTTTGCTTCTTCCTTCTACCCAGTTTGTGTCCCTTTGCCATTTAACAGGATATCCAATGTTGACTGGATTTAAGGATAATTTGGAATTTTAGATATAAGTTATGATGATTTACTTAATTGTTGCAGAAGTGGGTCCTAGTCCAAATCCAGCCACAGATAAAATTACAAACTACGGACTCCCCTCCCCAAACCCCCATTCCCCCAAGGAACACTTAGAGGTACAAAGGATCCTTAAAACATTTTATAACACTTCTTTATTGCATAAGCCTAAAAGAAATACAAGAATTAATTGATAAAATACAGTACAATATACATAACAAATCTTATACAATTAACAAATTATCAACAACTTAAAACCAACTTATGTTCTGTAAAGCAATTTAATTAGTAACTTATACTTACACTCCCTTAGGATCAGATGTTGAGATCAGGAGTGTAGGCTCTAATAACCTTAAGCAAACTTAACTAAAATAAAATAATAAAACAGAAAAATAAAACCTGTGGGTCTGTGACAATGCTGAGTTCAGGTAAAATGACGTCAGAGTGAAAGATATAGAAGCTTCATAGCTTACCATATTTTAGCATCTTAAATACCTTTTCCCCCCTACTTTACAGACTTTACCCTCAAAAAATAACTAAATGATTTCATACTTCCTTATCCAAATATATGACCTCACCACAGAAATTGTCGGGGTGCCTTCCAATTATTGGTTAAGGGGTTTGTGCGTACAATTGACATATTTTCCTTACCAGAATATTCCATGTCACCTTTCCTCTTACTTGTTTACAAATTTTGTGGATTTTGTAGTATTCTATCGAAATGTCAAATGCCTCACTTAAAGCTGTTATTCACCTTTCACCTATATTATATTAAGAGCTGATATTGTCTGATCACCGGAAAACAAGACCCACTCTTTGATAAATTTAACCCAGTTTAACTTCTCACCTCTGCCTACTTGCAAAAGCTGGTACATACAGACTCATCCTGGAAAACTTTACAATGACGCCCGTAGGTTTCTTGCATTTCAGCAACTCTAAAGTTATGCTAACTTATCTTACTTATGCTAAGTATACTTCTATAAAATCAGAATTTCTTAAACGTATGCAGATAGATAGATATATAAAATAAGATATATGCATACAAGCTAAGCAAAGATATATGCAGAGGCTACACCAAGGAGTTTCTCAAGGCAACTCAGGAATTCGAGGGGAGATTCTATATGGCTATGTCTACACTAGGAAAAGTTAGGTTGAATTTGTTAAGTCTACTTAATAAGGTTGACTTTAAGTTAATTAATTAGTTAAGTTAATTCCAAATAACTAAAATTAATTCAAATTAGTGGAGGGGAGACTCAAGAAGCGTGGCTTGTTTAGCTTAACCAAAAGAAGGCTGAGGAGGGATATGATTGCACTCTATAAATACGTCAGAGGGATTAACATCAGGGAGGGAGAGGAATTATTTGAGTACAGCACCAATGTGGACACCAGAACAAATGGTTATAAACTGTCCATCAAGAAATTTAGGGTTGAAATTAGACGCAGGTTTCTAACCATTAGAGGTGTAAAGTTGTGGAATAACCTTCCAAGGGGAGTTGTGGGGCAAAAACCATAACTGCTTTCAAAACTGAGCTTGATAAATTTATGGAGGGGATGGTATGATTAGCCTATTTTGGAAATTGATTGATATTTGGCTACGTGTGGTGGATTTACAAGTGGTCTAAGAGGGGAGTGGATTTACAAGTGGTCTAATTGTTTCTTGGATAACTGGCTGTTGAGACTTGCCCACGTGCTCAGGGTTTAACTGATCATCATATTTGGGGTCGGGAAGGAATTTTCCTCCAGGTCTGATTGGCCTGTGCTCTGTGGGTTTTTCGCCTTCCTCTGTAGGACAGGGCATGATTCACCTACCGGTGAATTCTCTGTATCTTAAAGTCCTTAAATCATGATTTAAGGAGGTAAATAACTCAGTCATAGGTTGGTGGCCTATTGCAGGAGTGGGTGGGTGAGGTCTTGAGGACCTGCATTTTGCAGGAGGTCAGACTAGATGATCATACTGGTCCCTTCTGACCTTAAAGTCTATGAGTTCGAATTAACTAATTTGAACTAACTTTGGTAAGTGTTGACATAGCCATAGATAGTTCCTCAAGCATGCCTTAGTGCCATATAAAATGATATAATGCAGAGCACTTAATCTAAAATGGGAGACATCATTAAGTAGTCACATTAATATAAGGTGCTGCTGGCGATATAAGTCAAAGTTTCTTTTCAGATATAGATTCAAAACCTTCTTTTCAAAAGTGCATGTATTTCCTAGTGGAAAACATGGACAGTGTCACATACACATCCTATAGTGGAATGCTTTTGTAACCCATATGCCTGAAAAGGCTATCTCTGAGAGACCTGCTGAGGGTGGGTTACTGTTGTTGGGCAGATTAGCGACCCACAACTGGAAACTTCCAGAAGCAGGGAGTGGCAGCAATTTGAGCATGCTCCACAGTGTACCCTGCTGGTGTGATGTGATGTTCTCAGTCAGATGACTGGAGAGCAGCAGCCTGAGCAGACATCAGGCAGGAGCTGCCTTGAGGGGAGACCATGTGCTCAGTGTTCTGGAGAGGAGCTGAGCCAGGAGTGAACAAGATGTTTTCTCCATGTAAAGGAGTTACTTGCACCAGACCTTGCAGACATGCATATGGGACTGAGGGCTGGTTGCAGAGGAGAAGAGAAAGCCTGCATGTAATGCTACAGAGGATCCCAGCAAAGAAAGAAGAGGACAGCTATTTCTTGCCATGCAAGCTTCCACACTGGAACAGAGACTGTAGCTGAGAGTTGGGTGAACTCCACACCGACTTTGGGACTCTTGGGTATCTTTCATGCAAGGGATTGTTCTTGGTTAATTGTAGTTTGTTTTCTTAGGTTAAGGTTCATTTAGTTAGTAGTTAATAAAGTACATTGTTATGTTTAATGTAGTAGTATTCTAATGTGGGGTGGTAACTCTGAGCAATCTTTGCTGAGAGTCCCGTACAGACTGGATCCTGGGTCTCCAGCTGCTTTCCCCATAGGGATTGGGAATGATTTCTGTGAGGCACTGGAGAAGGGCAACTAAATGAATTTAGCCCACCCGAAGGTTACA